>JASWHV010000007.1:13434710-14015546 GCA_030760725.1 Neostapfia colusana | reverse complement strand
GCAAGAGGAGTTGAACAACTTCACAAGAAACCAAGTACGGGAGCTAGTGAAAAGACCAAATGCAAATGTGGTGGGCACCAAGTGGGTATTCCGCAACAAGCAAGATGAACATGGAGTGGTGACAAGAAACAAGGCCCGACTTGTGGCAAAGGGATATGCTCAAGTCGAAGGTTTGGATTTCGATGAAACCTTTGCTCCCTTAGCTAGGCTTGAGTCCATTCGAATTCTATTAGCCTATGCTACTCACCATGATTTTAAACTCTATCAAATGGATGTGAAAAGTGCCTTCCTAAATGGTCCGATCAAGGAGGAGGTGTACGTGGAGCAACCACCCAGCTTTGAAGATCAAAAATATCCTAACTATGTGTTTAGATTGCATAAAGCTCTCTATGGCCTCAAACAATCTCCTAGAGCTTGGTATGAGTGTCTTAGAGACTTTCTCATTGATAATGGCTTTAAGATAGGCAAGGCAGATTGTACAGTCTTCACAAAGAATGTAGATAATGATCTCTTTGTGTGCCAAATATATGTCGAATTTGGTTCTACTAACAAATCTTTTTGTAATGAGTTTAGTAAGATAATGACGGATAGGTTTGAGATGTCCATTATGGGAGAGTTAAAGTTCTTCCTAGGATTTCAAGTCAAGCAACTCAAGGAAGGCACGTTCATTAGTCAAACAAAGTACACACAAGACATACTCAAGAAGTTTGACATGGACAAAGCCAAACCCATCAAGACACCAATGGCAACAAACGGGCACCTTGACCTCAATGAAGATGGACCAAGCGTGGACCAAAAGGTATATCGCTCTATGATTGGTTCATTGCTTTATCTTTATGCATCTAGGCCCTATATCATGCTTAGTGTATGTTTGTGTGCAAGATTTCAAGCATCACCTAAAGAATGTCATTTAACAGCCGTTAAAAGGATCCTAAGATATCTAGTTCACACACCTAACCTAGGATTATGGTATCCAAAGGGATCTAAGTTTAATCTCATCGGATACTCCGATGCGGATTACACCGGATGTAAAATAGATAGAAAAAACACCTCGGGGACTTGTCAATTTTTAGGTAAGTCCCTAGTATCATGGTCATCCAAGAAACAAAACTCCATTGCTCTCTCCACAGCCAAGGCAGAGTATGTTGCAGCCGGAAGTTGTTGTGCTCAACTTCTTTGGATGCGACAAACTCTAAGGTATTATGGTTATAATATGAACCACATTCCACTCCTATGTGACAATGAGAGTGCCATTAAGATAGCCCATAATCCCGTTGAGCACTCTAGGACCAGACATATAGACATCCAGCATCACTTTTTGAGAGATCATTCTATAAAGGGGGACATAGCTATCTCACATGTAAGAACCGAAAAACAACTAGCCGATATTTTCACCAAACCACTAGATGAAAAAAGATTTTGTGAACATCAAAATGAGCTAAATATCCTAGACTCTAGGAATGTGAGTTGAAAAGTTGTGCATTTGAATGATGACAAATAGAAGTCTTCAAAATTTTCACAAATTTCAAAAATGTGCACGATTGTGAAAAACTTATTCCTTCTCTAATTCTTCTCTCATATTATTTTTGCTATATTGTGGTCATCACGTAATTGTGTATTTTATATATATACATATATATATATGGACCATAGCCACCTGATAGAAGGTGCAAGTAAATTCACTGCAATCACGGGCGAAATCCTAATATATAAGAATTTCTCAGCCCCTCATGTCAGACTAGTCCGCCCTAAAGGATGGACAGGTCTGGGTATCTTGAATAGTCCGGGATGCAGCAGACAATTCCACAGCAGACTAGTCCGGCCTGCATCCAGACAAGTCCGGACAGCAGACTAGTCCGAACCTAGTCCGACAGACCAGACTAGTCCGGACCAAGCACCGGACTAGTCCGGCCCCTGGAGACTTAACCTCCAAGGGTCAGGCTGACCCCTTCCCTCTCTCTCATTCACCTCCACTCCACTCCTCTCCTCCAAAACTCGCCCTCATTGGCAATTTTGGAGTCCTCCCTCAAATCCCTCGAAGGAATCCTCGATTCAAGGCTTGAGGAGTGCGGGGAATCCTTCTCCGACCATCTCCGCTCCTTCAATCCGTGAATTTCATCAAATTTCTTCACTCTAAGGTACTTTTTGACCTAGCCTTGATTTTTCATGAAAATCTTATTTCTAGGTCATATCTTTAGTGCCTTAGGCCTTCTCTGATGTTCCTACACCATATTGTTACAATCCCTCATAGTATTGCGATTTTTTTACTGAATTAGTGATCCAATCACCTAAGTTAGGGTTTAAAACTGTAGAGTCCGGACTAGTCCGGACTCCCACCGGACAAGTCTGGCCGGTGCGGACTAGTCCGCCCCTGGCCCAGACAAGTCTGGCCGATACAGTCTTAGCCCCTAACTTTGGGGTTGTAAACTAGTTCAAACGCAATGCTCTAGCATCTAAGTCCTTCTTTTCTCACCAGATCATGTCAGGACCCAGAGACAGTCCTCTTCCAAACCCCGAGGCTGAAGCGGCTCGCCAAGCCGCTTATCATGCGGCAGCCGAGGCAGAGGCACAAGAGGCTGCAGCAAGGGAGGCTTGGACAAAGAAACGGGCTGACAAGAAAGCACAAGCCTCTCAGTCCGTTGATCCTCCAAGGAGGAAGAGGTTAGTGACCCTGAAAGAAAAACAACATGTCGAGTCCCAAAGTTCAACCCAAGACAAAGGAAAAGGCAAAGCAGCTAATCCTCCCAGAAAAAGGCCTTGTCCAACAGGGGATTCGTCATTCAAGACAACCCTAGACGGGGAAGGGAGAATCCTCCACAAGGACCTATTAGGCCCCTTGAGAGGGCACCTCCTATGCACAATTCAAATCGCCAACCCAATTTGGCGAGTGCAACCTTCAAAGGGAAAGGAGCTGACAAAGCCCGAAGATTCAGAGAAGAGGAAGTTTACAAGTACGAGAAGTCCACACCAGACCCTAATTTCTGGTGCGACTTCCATTGTGACTACTACCGGCTCATCTATCTCCCAATGAAGACACCGGTAGTTGATGCTCAGTGGGTGGATTGGCCATACATGGCAAACAAGAGGCATCAAGCTTTTGATTCAGTAATTGAAGCAGCAGAACACCATGGCATCAAGGATCTAATGGCTTTTCTGTATGATTGGAACATCGAGGTGATAGTCCAATTCTACACCACCTGCTATTTCCACACCTATGGAGACAGAAAAATCACTTGGATGACAAATGGTGTGATCTACTCGGTGGTGTATGATGAATTTGCTAGGATCCTTGGACTTGAGGAGCATTTGAACTATGAGATCATAGTTCACAATGAGAAGACCTTGGGAAAGGATGACTTGGATTTCATGTATCCCTCATATCTCACTTATGAGTCATCCTCAACCCACAACATCAAATCCTTCTTTGGAGTGCTAAACAGAATTCTGAGGAAGACTCTAGCTCCAAAAGATGGGGATGCGGGGATGATACAGGGGTACCTCAGTAACTTGTTGAAGCTTCTCAATGAAGAAGAGAGATTCAATGTCTTCAACTACATATACAATGATATCTTCAACATCTCCCACACCCCGAACAGGTCCTGTGGATATGCGCCATACATCATGTGCATGATAAAGAAAGTCACAGGCCTAGAATTTGCAAAGGATGTGAAGCACAGGAAGCTACGTCCTCAGATGTCGATTCCCCTTCCTCGCCCTCCTCCGTCTTTGGGCAGGAGCTCTTCTGCAGATCCATCCTCCTCAGCTGGACCATCCGTCCCTTCATCTTCGAGTGGCTCCTCTAGTGGGCTGCTCAAAATATTCAAGGCTATATTCTCCTCGTGTCGGAAAGTAGAAATTCGCACGCAGAACATGAAGAAACGCCAAGAGAAGTATCTCAAGGCCATGTGCGACAAGATGGAGGTACCTATGTCTCCACCGTCATCAGATGATGACGAAGTGATAGAGTTTCCCGCTCTCACCGAGGACGAGCTTGCCTACTTTGGATCCTCCTCAGCTGCTCCTCCTACCTCCCACACTCATAAAGAGGATGACAATGAAGACGAAGATGAAGATGAGAACGACGAGACTCAAAGTGACCAAGACGAAGATCAAGATGGATAGGATAGCGATTAGGTCTTTCTCTCTTTTCTTTCCCTTTTTGGTGCCTTGATGCCAAAGGGGGAGAGAATAAGTGGGAGTAGTCTAGTCGTAGTCTTTAGTCTTTCTCTTTAAACACTCATTCTATGTTGGTTTGTAATTACTATGATACGTTATGACTATGCTATTTTATGTCTTCATATTATGCCATATTGAAATGTGTTTCTTTGTAAATGTTATATCTTTCTTTATGCGGTTAATGCTCACTTCAAACATCACACTTAGCCACCCCACCATAACACATGTATGTATGAAATCCCCAAAGAACTTACTCTTGTGCATATTTTTTCCTTGACAATCTTTTGTGCACACATTTAGGGGGAGTGAAACATACACATGTGTTATGAAAACAATCTATCATATCTATTTATTGAGAATCCTAATGTGTTGTCATCAATCACCAAAAAGGGGGAGATTGAAAGTGCATCTAGGAAATCCCCGTAGGTTTTGGTTGATTGATGACGACAATTAAGATACTAATAAGTTTTTACTGAGTATGAGCACAGGTGCTTATCAAAGGAATGCATGATGAGTCTCTCAAGAAGCAAAAAGGAAAAGAAGAAGACTTGAAAGAGTAGAAAATAGAATTTTTCTATTGAGATTCAATTTTCTAGATTGTGTACAGGGTCTTTTCTTTTAGAGTGCTTGAGAATCATTAGAGAGCTCAAACTGAGGTTAGAAAGTTAGAATCGTGAGAGGAAGTAGTCATAGGTATGGTTGAAAAAGGAAGACCGGACTTGTACGGACTACAGGCCGGACTAGTCCGTTCCAGAACGGACTAGTCCGTTTTAGATCGGACAAGAAGTTCCTGAGTGAGTTCGGACTTGTCCGTTCTAGGCTGGACTAGTCCGTTGTCGAATGAGTCTGAGCCTTTATGAGACTAAGTCTCGGAAGGCGGACTAGTCCGCCTAGTTGGCCGGACTAGTCCGCTAAGCGGACTAAGCCGCTTGGGTCTAGAGAAGGAGTCTCTGAGTGACATCGGACTAGTCCGCTCCGAAGGCCGGACTAATCCGGTCCCTTCAGACAAGTCCGATTTAGGATGGAACAAAGGTTCCTGTGTGAGCTCGGACTAGTCCAAAGTTGGCTGGACTAGTCCGCATCCCTAGATTAGAGAGTTTTTTAGACTAAGTCTGGTAAGACCGGACTAGTCCGCCCTTACGAGACTAGTCCGTTCTCATACGGAACAAAGGTTCCTGACTGAGGTCGGACTAGTCCGCTCTTGGCCGGACTAGTCTGGATTTTATGACCATTTGAATCCAACGGTCACTAGACTTTAGTTGGTAGCCTTATGACGTGAGTGGTCCCTCAAGAACGGACTAGTCTGGGGTTTGGACCGGACTAGTCCGGACTTTAGTTGGTAACGGCTAGATGTCGGGATTTCTATAAAAGGAGACGCCCGCGGCTGAGAATTGGAAGAAGAACAACCCTAGCACTGAAAACTCATTGCTAGAGCTCTTCTAAGCCTCTTTCCTCACCTTCTAGACCCCTAAGATTGGATGTTAAGGAGTTTGTGGTTTTGTGAGAGGAAAGACGTGGTGATCGACGTTTAAGCTCTCGGTTTGACTCTCTTGCACTCTGATTGATAATTTGAGTTCTTGATTGTTGTATTTTGATTCCTAGAACTGCTAGGCTATTGAAGGGAGCCTCAAGTTGTGAGTAGCCCCTAAGAGCATTGTATTCACATTTGATTAATAGTGAAAGAGCCCGGGCTTGATCTTGGTGATCGCTCGGTGAGGGAAGGGTTGGAAAAGACCCGGTCCTTTGTGCTCTCCTCAACGAGGACGTAGATTCCTATGTGGAATCGAACCTCAGGATAAATCGTGTCTCTTGGTTCCTTTACCTTCTCGCTCGCTCACTAGAATTACTTGTTAAGATTTCGTCTTGTTAACACTTGTGAATTGTTCCGCTGACCTGCCATCTAATCATTCCAACTTCTTAGTGAGATTGTTTGACTACTATACATCTTACGCTTAAACGAACTTAGAAGGAAAACCTAAAACACAACTTTCTACCTAGACCAGACTAGTCCACCCTCAGACCGGACTAGTCCGGCCTCCTTCAAGTTTAATCCGCTGTTTGCGATAGTTTCAGGTTTTATTATCCTATTCACCCCCCTCTAGGCAACTTTCACCACCGTCTCACGCCTATCTCCGGCCATCGTCGGTGAGGGTAAGACCGGTAGCATGTTTCCCGTGTGGAAATAGGCTGTAGCGGCTATTTTAGCGAAGGTTGGGGCACGAGAACACCATTCCGGCAAGCTCTCTGGCGAGGGCAGCCGCAGGGAGCCGCGGGGCGCGAGGAGGAAGAAGACGGGTGGGGCCCACAACCGGAGTTTAAACATTTCCTCATTTTTCAGATTTAGTGCAAACTTCAAATGACCATAACTTTCAGTATGAATGTCCAAAATTTGTGAAACAAATTCTGTTGGATTCCTCTCAGTAAGTACTTTGCAGACATGCAAAGGATTGGATCTGAAGGTCTCTGGAACTTTCTCCAAATTTCATTAAAGGTAAATATTTGAGAATTAATTCTAGAGGATCCCTATTATGGAATTCTCTCAAATTTCACCAAAGGATTCCACATGATCTTAGTGATCTCCTGTAAAAATTTGAGCTTAATTGGAGTTCATTTGCTAGGCTAAATTGCCTTCCAAAGGTCAGCCTTTATTTGAAAATTCAAATTCTAAATATGTCACACCCGGTTTCTCCGAAGAACAACCGAGTGAATATCACATGTATGCCAAGATCATTTTCTCAAACATGTAATGACAAATAGTGAAGCATCATTTATTACAAGCCAGGTGTCGAATATAAATAAGTCTTACATAGCATATGTCTCGATGGACGATAATAAGTTCATAATATGTAAATAAAATAGCAGCGGAATATTATTCTTGTGGGCTCCGTCACAGGAGTTGCCTGGGTGACTCCATGAACGTAGAATCCTTCTTCGGGTCCGAAGTCTTGATCATTAAACACCATATCATCCCCTTGACCTGAGCAACAATTTAAACCAACAAATATGCAAGTTTGAGAGTTTGAGTACCGTGGGTACTCAGCAAGTGTGGGAAAGTTATGTCATGCATGGCTAGAGCAAGGAGAGGTTGAACTCATGGTTAAAGCACTACGCAATTATTACCTACCACCTTAGCTTATTAAGCACCTACATTACTACACCGGTGAAATGGTCCCAATCTCCCATCCCATCATCATAATCAATAACCATAACATCATTTCCAATGTTAAGCTCCCCGCTTAACATCCACAGCTTCCAAATTCATCATCCTCTAATCATGAATAAGTCCAAGCCGCTCTTGACCGTGAGCACGGCTGTCATGACAGTGTTGACTCTGCAGAGTTTGCACCACTGTACCCACATGTAGTGATTTCATCCCCCGTTGCCGGGTGGACTAAAAGAACCTCCATTATGCCAGTGGCCACGAACCACATTCACACTTCCCAGGTGTGTAGCCAGGAGATCACTACGAAGCCTTTACAAAGGGATTCTCGATGAGCATGGGCCCACTGAGGTTTCACCCCTAACAGCATACAAGAGGCTCCAACCCCGCTGCAGTGGCCCCCTCTTGAGCCTTGCGGTTCATATGGTAGTCCAGCTGATACCTATTCCCCGCACCATCCAACACACCCATACTAGGCTGGGGATACACCTAATTAATTGGCCAAGCTGCCCCATCTCAGCATGTGGTTGGCACAGTAAAGCCAGGTTACATGCTCCATGAACCGGTCCTTAGGATCCAGGCAAGTACTAAACACAAACCGGAGTCTCGTGCACCCAGCACCAACCAAATCATCCAACTTGCCTTGATCCCTACCTCTACATAACTCATAATATCTCATTCAAGAGTAAGGTGAATAAATTGATGATCTCGTATCCCAATTATCCCATTCTAATCATGGCTAAGCATATAAATAAATGACATGATAAAATAAATCCCAACCCAAGCTACAAGGAAACAAGGTAATGCAATTCTAGGGAAACTTCCTAACATGGATTTCATATTTCAATTGACAATGCAAATAATTCTATCTACACATGCTAGTATAGGATCAAAGTGGTCAAGGACACTTGCCTTCTTCCTGCTGCTCTGGGAATGGAAAGTCTTGGTCTTGGAAGGGGAGAACTTGCTCTGGGGCAGGTTCTACTCATGCCAATACACATAGCAAAAGAAAACACAATCCATAAGACATAGTTCACACTTTCACTTCATGCAAAACACACATACATACCTATGAAAGTCATTCACATTTCTAAGTGTTGGGGTTACTCTCCATGTGTTGATTTTTAGCCTTCATGCACTTTTAAACATATGTATATGATTTCTAACTTTTGTATTTCAGATTTCTGTTTGCACACTATATATATGAATTTCAATTCTAAACGAATTCTGTATATTCAATTAACACACTCTTTAGCTACCAAGTTTGCATGGAAGGTAATTTCCTATTCCAAGTGAGTTTTTAAACCTTCTACCAAATCCCAAACTGAAATATTTGGATTTGGAGACTTCATTTATCATTTTCTAATTATGCATACCTATTTTTTTCCTTTATTTTCCAGATTTATTTTCTATGCCTAAAAGTGAGTTTTAAATATTAAATAGTAGGGCATAACATCTAAACAGAATAGGTTCTGATCTAATATATTAAATAATATGTTTTTGAACTTCTCCTCTGATGTGATCTAATTTAAATTTATTTTACCAATTTTCAGAATTATTTATTAACCTAAAAATGTGTTCCTAGAACTAATAAATATGAACAACACCCAAACAGATTTCGTCTCAGCCTAAAATTTATTTTTAGTTCATTCTAAAGTTTTCCAAGTGTTAGTAGAGTTTAAACTTGAATTAGCACATGTGTTTGTCTTTCCTTTTAAATTTAAATCCTAGTCATACATTCAAATTTCTAAACTTAATACCATATAGGGTCAAAAAGGTAAGTTCACCCTACTACAGGGTCTAATTTATTATTTTACAAATTTCCAGGGGTCTAACTATTCATAACAGAGGGGTTTTGCTAATTTTTATTAAGTCCAGGTGCTAAAACTGATTTTTTTAATTGAATTTACATGAATTTCTGAAGTGCCAGGGGCTAGATCAGAAGTTTCCGGGGCTAGCTCGTATTTTCTGAGATCCCCAGGGGGTAGCGCGTAAGAATCCTGGCCTTTATAATGCGGGGCCGACGTGGACCGTCCCTATTCATAACAGAGGGGTTTTGCTAATTTTTATTAAGTCCAGGGGCTAAAACTGATTTTTTTTAATTGAATTTACATGAATTTCTGAAGTTCCAGGGGCTAGATCAGAAGTTTCCGGGGCTAGCTCGTATTTTCCGAGATCCCCAGGGGGTAGCGCGTAAGAATCCCGGCCTTTATAATGCGGGGCCGACGTGGACCGTCCGATTCAAAACAGACGGCTGAGATTATAACGTCGAACCGGTACGCGGGGGTTTTAATTCTACCGTGCGATTTTAAATAGATGGCGCACAAGCGGCCACGTCGCCCTGGCCGTGCGCTCTTCCCCTATTCCTCCTAAAACTGGGATTTCATGACATAGATCGGTAGAGGGGAGGTCGGGGATCTCACCTCGGGGTTTTTCTTGAGCTCGGAGGCCCTGGAAGGCGGTCGGCGACGAGGTCCGAGATGGAATCATGGCGATGCACGTCGGAGTTGTGTTTAGAACGCAATCTACCGAGTTTTCTGCACCTGCGTGATTCCCCGGAGGCGGTGGAACAAGATCGGCACGTTAGATCAGAAATCCCGAGCGAAGATCGAGAGAAAACGGCCGGAGAAGCTCTGGTTCTCACCGGGAGGAAAAACAGGCGATCGGGATGAAAAAAACGGGCGATGCCGGCGCTTATATAGACGAGGGAGGGCAGTGTTTGGTTGGGATCGAGCTGGAGTCGTCCAGAACCGAAATTTGGCTGGGGGAACGCGGGTTTCCGGGGTGGTTTGGATTCGACGCGCGGAGGAGTCCCGGCGGTTGGCGCGATCGCGCGAGGAAGAAGATGACCGCGGGCCCCGCGTGTCAGTGAGAAAGAGAGGGGAGCGCTCGGCTGCGGGCTGGCGCGGGGGCGGGTGGGCCGGCTGGTGGGTTTCGGCCCACTGGCCGGGGGTTTTGTTTTTTTTTTCTTTTCTGTTTTGATTTGAATTTGAATTCCAATTTGAATTTGAATTTCTGCACCACATGCAATACGTCCAAAAATTTTTAATTTCCCCTCTTAACAGATTCTGGGGTGTTACAGCTCTACCCCCCTAAAAAAATCTCGTCCTCGAGATTGGTGGTTCTAGGAAAACAAATCCAGAAACTGTGCCTTAAGCTCGTCTTCTCGCTCCCATGTGGCTTCCTCTTCCAAGTGATGCTTCCACTGCACCTTGCACATCCGAATACTTTTATTTCTTGTGAGGCGTTCCATTGTCTCCAAAATCTTGAATGGCTGCTCGGCATAAGACAGATCCTCAGCTATGTCAACCTCATTCATGGGTAACATCTCTTCAGGTGTCCTTAGACATTTCTTGAGCTGTGACACATGGAATACATCACGCACATCCGATAGGCGAGCCGGTAGTTCTAGTTGATATGCCACTTCGCCTTTCCTCTCCAGAACTTGAAAGGGTCCGATGTATCGAGGTGATAACTTCCCTTTCACCTTGAACCGACAAAGTCCTCGAATAGGGGACACATTGAGGTAGACATAGTCCCCCATGTTCAAAACGAGCTCTCTTCTCCGTACATCGGCATAGCTCTTTTGCCGTGTCTGTGCTATCCTCAGGTTGTTGCGGATTTCCCTCACTTTCGCCTCGGCTTCTGTGGTACCTCGGGCCCAAATACATTACTTTCCCCGGCTTGGTTCCAAAATAGTGGAGTTCTGCACTTTCTCCCATACAAAGCCTCAAATGGTGACATCTTCATGCTAGCCTGATAGCTGTTGTTATAGGAGAACTCCGCATACGATAAGTTCTTATCCCAACTCCTATTGTTCTTGAGTGCACACGCTCTCAGCATATCCTCAAGGATATGATTGGTTCTTTCCGTCTGCCCGTCCGTTTGGGGATGATAAGCAGAACTAAAATTCAGATGAGTCCCCATTGTTTCATGCAACTTCTGCCAGAACCTTAAGGTGAACTGTGTCCCTCGATCTGACACTATCTTCTTTGGCACTCCATGGAAACACACGATCCTTGACATGTACAATTCTGCCAATTTAGATCCGCTGTAGCTTTCTTTCACGGGGATGAAATGAGCTACCATGGTTAGCCTGTCGATGATGACTCATATCGAATCATATCCTGATTGGGTCCTGGGTAATCCCACTATGAAATCCATACCGATTTCTTCCCATTTCCATTCAGGCACTTTGAGTGGTTGCAATAATCACGTGGGTCGTTGATGTTCTGCTTTCACCAACCGACATGTGTCACATAGGGCCACATGTTCCGCGACATCTCGCTTCATGCCATACCACCAATATCTGCTCTTGAGGTCATGATACATCTTCGTACTCCCAGGATGAATGGAGTAGTCGGAATCATGAGCCTCCTTCAAAATCAATTCACGGATCTCCTTCACTTCAGGCACACAGATTCTTTTCCCTTGCCACACCGTACCTTGTTCATCCTCTCCGAACCCAGGGGCTTTATTATCCTTGATGAGTTCTCTGATTTCTTGTATCTTCTCATCAGTCTTTTGACCGTTGCGTATATCTTGCTCTAATGTGGAGTCCACTTCCATGGCGACGGCCTCACCACTATTCACCAGACATAGATTGAGTTTTATAACATCTTCCTTCAATTCTGCAGGCATGTCCTTCAAGCTCAACCTATTGACCTGTACCTTCCGGCTTAAAGCATCTGCCACGACGTTCGCTTTCCCAGGATGATAGTTAATGCCCACATCAAAGTCGTTGATTAGCTCTAACCATCTCCTTTGTCTGAGGTTGAGATCTGGCTGTGTGAAAATGTACTTTAAGTTCTTATGATCCGTATATATCTCTGTCCTCTTCCCCATCAAGTAGTGCCACCAAATCTTCAACGCGTGTACCACTGCGGCTAGTTCTAGGTCATGTGTAGGATAGTTCTTCTCGTGTTTCCGGAGCTGTCGGGACGCATAAGCCACGACATGCCCCTCTTGCATGAGAACACATCCCAACCCATTTCCAGAGGCATCGCAGTACACCGAAAAGTTCTTCTGCATATCTGGCATAACTAGCACTGGGGCTATTGTCAATCTTTTCTTTAGCTCTTGAAAACTTGTCTCGCACTGCAGCATCCATGCGAATGTGATTCCTTTCTCCAACAGTTTGGTGAGGGGTCTCGAGATCTTAGAGAATCCCTCAATAAACCGTCGATAATACCCAGCCAATCCAAAGAAGCTTCGAACTTCCCCAACGTTCTCAGGGGTCTTCCATTTTTGTACATCCTCGATCTTGGTGGGATCTACGGAGATTCCTCCCTCCGAGATTATATGTCCTAAGAAGGGAACTCTCTTCAGCCAGAATTCACACTTGCTCAGCTTGGCATATAGTTGGTGTTCTCTCAGTTTTTGCAACACCAACCTCAAATGTCTCTCATGTTCTTCTTCATCTTTGGAAAAGACGAGAATGTCATCAATGAAAACCACCACAAATTTATCCAGATATTCCATGAATACCTTGTTCATGAGATACATGAAGTATGCCGGGGCATTAGTTAGCCCGAAAGGCATGACGGTGTATTCATACAGTCCGTACCGAGATACGAAAGCTGTCTTTGGAATATCAGTTTGCCTTATCTTAAGTTGGTGGTATCCCGACCTGAGATCAATTTTCGAGAACACACAAGCTCCCCTCAACTGTTCAAACAAGTCTTCAATGCGGGGTAATGGGTACTTGTTCTTGATGGTTACTTCATTCAACGCACGGTAGTCTATGCATAACCTTTGGGTTCCGTCCTTCTTGGGCACAAATATCACTGGAGCTCCCCATGGTGAGGAACTAGGACGAATGTAGCCCTTCTCTGTCAACTCTCTTAAATGTTCCTTGAGTTCTTCCAGCTGTTTAGAGTCCATCCGATAAGGTCTCTTGTATATCGGAGCTGTTCCAGGCACTAGCTCAATTGCGAATTCCACTTCACGATCAGGGGGCATACCTGGCAACTCCTCCGGAAAAGCATCTGGATATTCCCTGATGATCCTGATCTCCTCCACTTCCACCTCAACTTGATTTAATTTAATGTCCCTCCTAGGCTCTTGTATTGTTATGAACTTTACTCTTGTGCCACTAGGGTGAGTTAGTTCCACCGTTCTGGTCGAACAATGGATGATTCCTTTATGTTTGGTAAAGCAATCCATGCCCAAAATAATATCTATCCCTTGTGAATCTATCACTATGAGGTTGGCAGTAAATACTACCCCATTAATGTCTAGATTCACCTTGGGACACACTTGTCTTGTCCTTATTTCTCCCCCTGGAGAGTTTACGGCTAGCATATGGTTCATTTGTGTTGTTGCTAAATCATGCTTCTTAACAAACCCTTGGGCAATGAACGAGTGGGTAGCACCAGAATCGAACAACAGGGTTGCAATGTGTAAATTGGCAGGAAACTTACCAACTACCACGTCAGGTGCCTCTTGCGCTTCCTCCACGGTCACGTGGTTCACCCGTCCTCGCATCACATTCTGTTGTTGTGGCTGCATGGGCTTCTTCTTTGGGCACTTATGGGCGTAGTGCCCCACTTCACCACAGTTGAAGCATTGCACCCCAACTTTAGGTGCCTGGCCTTTGTTGTCTTGGGGTTGGTTCGGTGGTCCTTGTCCTGCTGGTCGAGGTTGATATGTGGGGCGAGGCTGCTGTACAAACTGACGTTGTGGCTGTGCTGGTGCTGACGGAGGCCTGAAGTTCGGGTTGTACCCTCTCGGCGCGGAGTAGGGTACCGCAGCACGGCTCGTCTGCCCTGCGGGTTGCTGCATCAGACGTGGGCGGGTGTTGCTACCCGAGGCTTGGTGTGACCATCCCGCCTTCCTCTTGTTTTCATTTTCCAGGGCCTTCAGCTTCCTTTCCACAACAAATGCTCTGTCCACCATATTTTGGAAGCTTTCATACTCGTTGGAGGACATTGCACACTGCATTTCTGCTGTGAGTCCTTCCACGAAGCAATCCTGTTTCTGCTCATCAGTCTCTATGTCTCGTGGTGCATAACGGGATAGTTGGGTGAATTTAGTGAGGTATTCCCTCACCGTCATGTTTGCTTGCTGCAGCCCCAAGAACTCCTTTCTCTTGTTTTTAAGTTCACCCCTTGGTATGTAATGATTGCGGAAGCTACGCTTGAACTCTTCCCAAGTGATGTTCTCAGGGTCATGATGGGCGGTCACGTAAGCGGTCCACCAATCAGCAGCAGGTCCATGCAATTGGTGAGAGGCAAACAGCACCCTCTCATATCCTTGGCATTGTATGATCCTCATCTTGCTCTCAATGGTCTTTAGCCAATCATCTGCCTCCAGAGGTTCAACAGCACTTGCAAACTTTGGAGGTTGAGTCCCTAGAAACTCACTCAACCTTGGTTGGCGTGGTGCAGCTTGTGGAGGTGGAGCTTGGTGCAAGTTGGCCACCACTTGAGTCAGGCTCTAGATGAGCTGATTCTGATTTTCAAGCATTTGGTGGATGGGATCAACTCCTTCACGGCGACCACCCCTGTCTTGTCCTCCAGAAAGATGAGGGTTGCCGGCCTCATCGTTGTTGTTGGCGGGGTTGGCACCACGACCCTTTCCTCTTCCAGCCATCTATCATGATCAACCAAATATAAATTTAAAGCATTACGTGTTAACTTCCCAATTTGCTTGTCTAAACTTAAAATTCATGGGGTCTTATTATATTAACATTTTCTGAGGGTTTCACGTCTTACACGAAAATAAATGCACTCTTAATTCATAGGGGTTCACACATCAAAGCAAAACAACCTGAAAACGAGGTTGTGGACAAATGCCCATGGCTTCCACAACTCACGTCACACACCAAACATTAACACACCATTAACTAAGGTATTGACTCGCCTACTCGATAACCTGCTGAACTATGGGAAAGGACTCTACACGACTCGTATCACTGAGCTGGCTCCTCGGGATCTTCCTCATTATTGCGGCTGCCCTCTGACTCCGCTTTGGGTGGGGAGGCTGCTGGAAGGGAAGTGCGGCGACGCCTACTCGCCCGGCGATCTGGGGAGTCAGGAGTCCATGTGTCATTCACGGTGACACACAGTTCATTCCCATCTCCTATTTCTCTCGCCCTCAAGCTGGCTCGAAGAAACGCCTCAGTCTCCTTCAGGGTGTCACGAACATCCTGAAGCTGCTGCTGGCACTCCTGCAGTCGAGTGCTGAGCATAGCAGCATCCTCCAAGCACAGGTCCATGTGCTCATGGGAAGTCCCCTGCTGCACTGGCGGGTACTTGTACTCCGTTGTACCACTCTCACGCTGGAGGACATACATGTACTCAGTCCTGTCCAGGTGGTGACGGTAGATGTGACTCTGGCAAGTGATAGCCTCCCAGGTGACATCCTTCTCCGCATCGACCTGTGTCGCTCGACAAGCTGGAGAGCGGTGGATCTTGAGCAGCTGATTTTCATGGATAATCCTCATTTCTGAACTCCATTCTTCTCGCTTCTCACGGATGGTCCGGGTGGAGCTGTAGTGTATGATTAGCTTGCCCGTATTGCCGGCGGCGTGGAGCATACGTCGAAGACGGCGCAACAAGCCTCCTACCGCCAATCCGTAGGAGAGATACGTCACTGGACAGTTCTCCTCTCTCAGGGCAAGGGCAACTACGGGAACTCTCCCTCCGGTGGACTTTCGGGCGGTGCGGATCATGCGAACCATCTAAAACATAAAGCATTTAAAATTAAGTTAGATAAAATTTTAAACAAAAATCCTATTTTGAATAAAAGTTAGGGTAAGATGGATAAAGTGACCCCATTAAATAACACTTTTCAACCCATACCTTTGTAAAATAGTTTTTAAGAAAATAGGGTCCTTAAATACGTCCATTTCTACCTAGGTCCACGTTCCTACGGGCAACCTTGGCTCTGATACCACTTCTGTCACACCCGGTTTCTCCAAAGAACAACCGAATGAATATCACATGTATGCCAGGATCATTTTCTCATACATGTAATGACAAATAGTGAAGCATCATTAATTACAAGCCAGGTGTCGAATATAAATAAGTCTTACATAGCATATGTCTCGATGGACGATAATAAGTTCATAACATGTAAATAAAATAGCAGCGGAATATTATTCTTGTGGGCTCCGTCACAGGAGTTGCCCGGGTGACTCCATGAACCTAGAATCCTTCTTCGGGTCCGAAGTCTTGATCATTAAACACCACATCATCCCCTTGACCTGAGCAGCAATTTAAACCAATAAATATGCAAGTTTGAGTACCGTGGGTACTCAGCAAGTGTGGGAAAGTTATGTCATGCATGGCTAGAGCAAGGAGAGGTTGAACTCATGGTTAAAGCACTACACAATTATTACCTACCACCTTAGCTTATTAAGCACCTACATTACTACACCGGTGAAATGGTCCCAATCTCCCATCCCATCATCATAATCAATAACCATAACATCATTTCCAATGTTAAGCTCCCCGCTTAACATCCACAACTTCCAAAGTCATCATCCTCTAATCATGAATAAGTCCAAGCCGCTCTTGACCGTGAGCACGGCTGTCATGACAGTTTTGACTCTGCAGAGTTTGCACCACTGTACCCACATGTAGTGATTTCATCCCCCGTTGCCGGGTGGACTAAAAGAACCTCCATTATGCCAGTGGCCACGAACCACATTCACACTTCCTAGGTGTGTAGCCAGGAGATCACTACGAAGCCTTTACAAAGGGATTCCCGACGAGCGTGGGCCCACTGAGGTTTCACCCCTAACAGCATACAAGAGGCTCCAACCCCGCTGCAGTGGCCCCCTCTTGAGCCTTGCGATTCATACGGTAGTCCAGCTGACATCTATTCCCCGCACCATCCAACACACTCATACTACGCCGGGGATACACCTAATTAATTGGCCAAGCTGCCCCATCTCAGCATGTGGTTGGCACGGTAAAGCTAGGTTACATGCTCCATGAACCGGTCCTTAGGATCCAGGCAAGTACTAAACACAAACCCGAGTCTCGTGCACCCAGCACCAACCAAATCATCCAACTTGCCTTGATCCCTACCTCTACATAACTCATAATATCTCATTCAAGAGTAAGGTGAATAAATTGATGATCTCGTATCCCAATTATCCCATTCTAAGCATGGCTAAGCATATAAATAAATGACATGATAAAATAAATCCCAACCCAAGCTACAAGGAAACAAGGTAATGCAATTCTAGGGAAACTTCCTAACATGGGTTTCATATTTCAATTGACAATGCAAATAATTCTATCTACACATCCTAGTATAGGATCAAAGTGGTCAAGGACACTTGCCTTCTTTCTGCTGCTCTGGGAATGGAAAGTCTTGGCCTTGGAAGGGGAGAACTTGCTCTGGGACAGGTTCTACTCATGCCAATACACATAGCAAAAAAACACAATCCATAAGACATAGTTCACACTTTCACTTCATGCAAAACACACATACATACCTATGAAAGTCATTCACATTTCTAAGTGTTGGGGTTACTCTCCATGTGTTGATTTTTAGCCTTCATGCACTTTTAAACATATGTATATGATTTCTTACTTTTGTATTTCAGATTTCTGTTTGCACACTATATATATGAATTTCAATTCTAAACAAATTATGTATATTCAATTAACACACTCTTTAGCTACCAAGTTTGCATGGAAGGTAATTTCCTATCCCAAGTGGGTTTTTAAACCTTCTACCAAATCCCAAACTGAAATCTTTGGATTTGGAGACTTCATTTATCATTTTCTAATTATGCATACCTATTTTTTTCCTTTATTTTCCAGATTTATTTTCTATGCCTAAAAGTGAGTTTTAAATATTAAATAGTAGGGCATAACATCTAAACAGAATAGGTTCTGATCTAATATATTAAATAATATGTTTTTGAACTTCTCCTCTGATGTGATCTAATTTAAATTTATTTTACCAATTTTCAGAATTATTTATTAACCTAAAAATGTGTTCCTAGAACTAATAAATATGAACAACACCCAAACAGATTTCATCTCAGCCTAAAATTTATTTTTATTTCATTCTAAAGTTTTCCAAGTGTTAGTAGAGTTTAAACTTGAATTAGCACATGTGTTTGTCTTTCCTTTTAAATTTAAATCCTAGTCATACATTCAAATTTCTAAACTTAATACCATATAGGGTCAAAAAGGTAAGTTCACCCTACTATAGGGTCTAATTTATTATTTTACAAATTTCCAGGGGTCTAACTATGCATAACAGAGGGGTTTTGCTAATTTTTATTAAGTCCAGGGGCTAAAACTGATTTTTAATTGAATTTACATGAATTTCTGAAGTTCCAGGGGCTAGATCAGAAGTTTCCGGGGCTAGCTCGTATTTTCCGAGATCCCCAGGGGGTAGCGCGTAAGAATCCTGGCCTTTATAATGCTGGGCCGACGTGGACCATCCGGTTTAAAACAGACGGCTGAGATTATAACGTCGAACCGGTACGCGAGGGTTTTAATTCTACCGTGCGATTTCAAATAGACGGCGCACAAGCGGCCACGTCGCCCTGGCCGTGCGAGGGCGGCGCTGCCCGGCGGCGCGCGGCGGCGGGAGGCGGCGATCTCGCCGAAAAACTTCGGATCTTCACCTATTCCTCCTAAAACTGGGATTTCATGGCATAGATCGATAGAGGGGAGGTCGGGGATCTCACCTCAGGGTTTTTCTTGAGCTCGGAGGCCCTGGAAGGCAGTCGACGACGAGGTACGAGATGGAATAGCGGCGATGCACGTCAGAGTTGTGTTTAGAGTGCAATCTACCGAGTTTTCTGCACCTGCGTGATTCCCCGGAGGCGGTGGAACAAGATCGCCGCGTTAGATCAGAAATCCCGAGCGAAGATCGAGAGAAAACGGCCGGAGAAGCTCTGGTTCTCACCGGGAGGAAAAACAAGCCTTATACTCGTTGGAATTTTGGAGACCACAAGGTTCAATAGAATTTCTCCAAATTTTGCTCAGATTATCCTTGGAGAGTCTAGTGTCCACTGAAAAATTCCCAAAGCCAATTAAGGAACTTAAATAGCAGTATCTATGAATAAAAATGTAATTATTATACTTCATTAGCACTTATACATATATTTTGCTACATTTCATATAGTGACCGAAGTTGAGGACACACCGGAGCCGTTGGACGTCCTCCCACCATATGTTGACTTTCTGTTTAGCTCGCGACTAGGCAAGCACCGGTTTGCATTTAATTACCTTTTGCAAAGTTTTCTTTTGTATCACTTATGTCTACGGTGAAATGGTTGCATTAGAGTAGGGTGTTTGAAACTCCACTTGCATGACTTTAAATCCTATAGAGGGTTGGGTAGTTTACAGACTCAATGAGTAGAGAATGTCATGCTAATGTGCTTAGGATCTCGGTAGAAGTCGAGTAGTTGGAATCTACTTGCGAGATAAGGTTTTATCACATGGTATGGAAAAGAGTAGAGAATGGTTTAAGAATTGTGAAACTGAGACCCAGCAGGGGGATAGAATTCAGTGAGCGGAGGTCTCATGTGCGTAGCCCTATTGGAGTCGATTGAGGACCGAGTCGTGTGCGGGCCTACTGAACAAGTATCGAATAGTACCGGATGGCATACTGACATAAGCAGGAAACCAATGTAATTGGTTAACCTGGGTGCCGAGGCTTACCAAACCATTTTATAGAAGTGGGTTGAGGGTAGCAAGATGTAAATCTGCCGGTGGGCACAGTCGCGCTCCACGCGGGGACCTCCTGCCCGTTACGGATGGACCGGTTCAACATTTGGGTTTCCTTTGAAAGGTTGTTGCATACATCAGAGTAGGAAGGTGTGTGGCACCACACTTCTGAAAGTGGGTGTATGTGACGTGTTGTCCGGGTGTCTCCTGATTGCAATCACCGTCCCTCGCGGTTATTTGAGTACCGCTTGTTCACTGTTCTGTGACGTAGTAAGAAGTGAAAGAAGCCAGAGGAATGATATTATGTTGTGTTGAATGATTAATTTCTTGAAACCATGTCTGCTGTAGATGTAGAGCTCATTAAGTTTATCTTCCACTTTGGGCATCACCACATCGGAGGAAAGCGTTTCTTGTTTGATTGTGGACTTCCGATGTGAGGGCTGCCTAAGGCTCATTAAACTGCTGCTATAAAACTGAAAGTAAGGATTAACATGTAGGTGTGTCTTTATTACAAAGTCTTTTTCCTATATTACACATCCCTACATGTAGAGTTCCATGGCTAGGGTTGTCGGTTAAGCCTTGCTAGGCCATCGTGCTCACGGTTGCAATATTTGAGCTGTGTGCAGGTGAGAGTTATGAGGAGGGATCCGAGGACAAGGTCATGCCCCCGTCGGGGTACACGGCCGAGCTAGAGCCCTGCATGCCACCGTGATCGTGTTGTGAGTGTTGCTAGTGTGTTGCGTCGCCGGGCTGGACGGCTGTACTTTTTCTTAGTTATCATGAGAGACTAGTTATGTATAATACTTCCGCTGTATAATTAAATTGTAAAAGACTTCCGCTATTTATTGTAAAATAAAAGTTTGTATGTTGTTCGTATTCTTTTTCTGTGTGCTGTTGGGTGCCGCATCGCACGACACCACCTTCTGCGATCCTGGAGTGGGTGAACCATGGGGCAGTCCCCACAGGCGTGGTATCAGAGCCACATTGGGAATAGCACGCTCGAAAAGAGCCTATTTTGAAAATTTAGAAGTAGTCGAGTGAGGATTAGTCACTATGCCCACATAAGGTCTATGATAGTAGTAGTTACTAAGGTGGAAATGCTAACATACTTGTTATACATTCTGTAACGATGCTCTGACATCGGGTAAGAGGTAAGGTACGCCACCGCAGGCGGATCAATTGCAGTAAGCTCGCCATACGAGCAATGGTATGTAATTGTTTACCGTGTCTTGGCACGGTAGTTAATATGGGTCTCTGAACCTCTCCATGGTTCTAAGAGCGTATGAAAACGCTGATCTCCAGCATGCTTTAGGCAAAAGTGAGAGTACCCCATCATGTGGTAAGCAACACGATAGTATGCAACTCTTGAACGTTCAATGTTCAAAGGGCCATACGCAACGCTCACCATCAGCGTGCCTCAACGGTCATGAGGCAGTAGGTGGCATCTGTTGAGTTGATAAAATTTCTAATCGTGACGAGTCGTTCGCGCTCTACTCGGATTCCCCATCGTGTGATGTGAAAATACGACCATGTACCTTGAGACGTGGCTTGACTCAAGGACGATCTGTATGGCAATGATACTGACCGTATGTTTTTACTATGATATGGAACTGCCTAAAATGTCAAAAACTCTTGTGTGCACCATTATTGTGTGGTTTTCTGCAGGTACATTAACCACGTTAGCGCATGACGTGTAGAAACCGTTTGTGAGTAACGCCTTTAGTTCCACCATTTGACACGTATATGCCGGAATATCGGCTTAGGATTTTTCTTTGGTGAGGAAGCGTAGTACCGAGATGAGTATTAGTTGCATAAAAAGGATATTTTCAATGAAAAGAGTCAAAATGAAGTTTAGGATTCCATTTAGGGGTTATTGACCTCCCATATTGAACTAAGAGTCAATTGGGAGTATAGATTCAATTTCAAAGACTTAGGAACAACCTCCCCTATTTTCGGTGAAAATTTTTGCTGAACTTAAACAACACATAACTTAGGATTGGTTGAACCAATGGAGGTGTGTCATACTGTGAGACCTATGTGTGCTGAATACATTGGCTTTGACGATAAAAGTTTTGAATACTACCAAAACACCTTTTTCACAAGGTCCGACTCTAGGTCCGAGCTCCTGCAAGGTCCGACGGTAGGTCCGACTTGTTTTGGGTAGCTCCGGCAAGGTCCGGCGTAAGGTCCGACTTGCTTTGTCTAGGTCTGACTTATTTTGGCTAGGTCCGACTTGTTTTTGCTAGCTCTGGTGCTAGGTCCACTAGCTTTGGTAAGTTCCGTGCTAGGTCCGACTAAGCTTTAGTAAGCTCAGGCGCTGGGTCCGACTAGCTTTGGTAAGCTCCGGTTCAAGGTCCGATTAGCTTTGGTAAGGTTTGGAGCTTGATTGCAATGGTTCTGCTTTTAACTTGCAATGTTTCAAACTTGCTTTACTCTTATGCAAAGTTTGCTTAGTATTATTTTACTAAGTTTTTGGTGTGTTTTGGTGGTTATGGCTGATATCATTTTGCTATGGTTTACAACATGCTTATGTGAGGTGCTCACGTAAGATATTGTAGTTCCGGAACTAACGAGAGTCAAGTCGAGGACTTGTGCTCGGAAGTATTGGTTGTTTATTCATGTGCAGGTGTTGCTTGAGTTCAAGACATGGCTGGTGACGGGATCCATTGAACTAGTCTTAGGGAGAAGATGAGGTTCAACAACCAAGTTCGGCAGGAATTGTGGTTGAGTTGATCGGGAGGTTGCGCAGTATGTTTGAATCAATAACAATGCATATGAAGGTATCTTGGACGTCGTTGGAAGATGTTTGCACGTGTGCAAGGAGTGCATGGACTTGGCTGCATGGTTCCAAGGCGTGATGAAGAGATGTGGACGTAAAGAATTGGTTGGAAAGGTCCAACCGACTAGGTTATGGACTGAGGCTGCGGTTGAGTCGTGTTTGACTCAAATATGGAAAGTTTTGAGTTGGTTATGATAGGATTTCGTGTGGGTCACGAATTTGAGTTATTTTAGGAATGTAGGATACGTTCCTAAGGTGTTTGGAAGTTTTAAGATTGCTTCTATCTGCGTATAGAAGAGTCCTAAGCAGTATTGGAAAGTTACAGTTTGAATCCAAGTAGGAGTAGAGTCCTAGTTTGAGTTGAGTTGGCCTTCGGCTGGTTATATAAGCAAGGGAGGTCAGAGCTCGTGGAGAACGACTTTGGGGCTGTTCCTCTTGTGTTTTGATAAATAAAATTCGTATTCTAAAGTAACTTTTGTGCCTTGTTTCCGACTTGTTTCACACAAGTTTTTCTCGTCGAGTTTCTGTTCAGCACTACCTTGCTTCGGTGGTTTTATCATAACTCAAGTTTTACAGATCCAATTGATGTTATTATTTTTGGGTTGTCTTCACAACTTGATTATCTATCACCTGTGAAAATTTCACGGTCATTGAATTTGTGGTTTCTGATCTACACGAGTTTCTTTGCAGTATTTTAGAACTGTTTTTCTCGCGTAGGACAGATTGACCTTTGTTCGATCTTTCGATCGTAACTTGAGTTTATCTCAACGTATTTTCATGATTCTTGTTGTGACGTCTTCGTGACTTGATTCTCTACAATCTATACTGGTTTTGTCACAGTTGAACACGTTTAGATTAGTCACACACACGGTTTCTTTAACAGATCGGTTTTCTGCTGAGGGGTGTTTTGTTGCTTCCGCTGAAAAGTTTTTATCTACCATTCACCCTCCTCTGGTAGCTTTACACGTGTACTTCGACCCTACAATTGGTATCAGAGCCAGGTTGCTCTAATCTTTGTGATTTACACGTGTTTTGACTAATCATCATGGAGAAATACTCTGTCAAACCTTCTGTGTTTAGTGGTATTTTTCAGGTTTGGAAGGCACGCATGGAAGCTTTCATCCAGGCGCAAGGCTTTGCAATATGGGAAAAGGTGTACAAGCCTTACGATGTGCCTTCAAACGATCAAGTCACGGCTACAAACATTAGAGATGTCAACAACAACAACAAGGCTCGGAGCTTGATCATACAAGGACTAACTCAGAGCGACTTCGACCGTGTTGCACACCTTCGATCGGCGTACGATGTGTGGAGAGCACTTTGTGACTACCAAGAAGGATCCAACACGATCAAGCAGGTAAGACATGATATGTTTAAGAAAGAATACATGCGCTTTAAGATGCAACCCGGTGAGTCCATTGATGACCTCTTTGCTCGCTTTAATAAAATTCTCAGCAACTTGCGTAACGTCAATGTTAATTTTTTAGATGCTGAAAATGCTAGGCAATTACTAAGTGCATTAGACATGTCAATTTGGGAGATGAAAGTAACATCGATACGTGAATCCACTGTCATGAGTACTCTTACATTAGATGTTCTTTATTCTAAGCTAAAACTCATGATATTGACATTATATCACGTAAGAACCCAAATAAGACTATTGCATTTGTCTCACAACGTGATATGCCTAGCTCCGGCCAATCATCTAGCAATACACTTGCTTTGCTGTCTTCACTAACCCTGGAACAGATTGAGGAGTTTCCAGAGGAGGAGCTAGTACTTCTTTCTACTAGGTTCTCAAAAGCATTGCAAAATGTGAGAACTAGAAGGAGAGGAAGCTCCGGATCTCAACGATGCTTTGAATGTGGTAAGACAGGACACTTTCGTATAGATTGCCCTAACCTTTCAGATCCTTCTAACCGTGATGAAAAGCAGAATAAAGTCAAGTCCTCTTTTGGCAACACCAACAAGAAAAAAGAAGGGTTTTACAGGACGCAAACTGATAAACAGTTTCATCACCGCACTTCAAGAACTTGGCTCGAGTGATGTAGACATTGGAAGTGATGAAGATGAAGATGATCTGGCAAACTTGTGCTTCATGGCGGGCAAATCAAAATCAAGTATGGAGGATGCAGAACACAACAGTGACAACGAAGAGGTATGTCCTACTTGCGAAGAAATGTGTGATGTTATTTCTCGTGCCACTATTATTGTTAAGAAAAAGGACAAAAAGCTTAGTGACAATGCTGTTAAAATTGAGTCACTAGAATCTAAAATTAATCGTTTAAAATCCTTGATTCCTAGTGATGATTCTTGTTCCTCATGTGATTTAATATATGAACAATTGTCCTCTCTAAGAAGTGCACACACCTCCACACTTGATAAACTTGGACTTGAAATCGAAAAGAACAAAAGGCTTGCTGCACTTAATGATAAAAACTTAAAAGATGCTTGTTGTTCTACAATTGATTTGCAATGTTCTACTTGCGATGATCTTGATAAGAAACTACAAGATGCTACGAAAGAAATTTCTATATTGAACAATGTTTTACGTTCTCATGAAGTTAAATATTGTTCTAATTGCAAATTAAATAGAAAAACTTCATGTGAAAATTGCCTTGATCTATCAAATAAACTTGATAACGTGCATAAGACATTAGATCAGTTTTGTAATGGGAATAAGAACCTAAACTTGTTGCTGAATTCTTCCAAGTCTTGCAATGATAAAACTGGTTTAGGTTTTGATTCACATGCTCATGCTAAGGAACATCCACCTAAAATTATAAAATCATTAGGAAATGGTTTGATTCAAACAGTTCCTAAACAAAAAGAAGTGGTTTTTAAATCTGCAGGAGTGTTGTCACATTCGGGTTCAAATAAGTATACTGCATGCTCATCTAGACATGAACACAAAGTTAAATTTCATTGTACCTATTGTGGTAGAGATGGTCATGTCATAGATTTTTGTTATAGACTAGCTAAACAACATAAAAAGAAAAGAATGCAAGCTAGATCTTATAACTCTCATGCAAAATTCGCTGCACATACTAAACCGAATGTCAGGAATATGCAACCTGCTGTTATGAGTCAGAAATATTCAAAGTTTACCTCCGGAGCTTCAGTTTTTGCCTCCGGACCTTCTGCTTTTGCCTCCGGAGCTACTGATTTTTGTGCTACACAAGTAACACCTCATAGGTCAGTAGTTAAGAATAAAAAAATCTCAAACTTTGACTCATAAACCTGTTGTTTTATCTCAGCTTTCGCATGTTATTCCTGCTGGACATCGTGTGACTCAGTACTGGATTCCTAAATGCCTTTCAACTAACCCCAGTATTGAGTCATCGATGTATTGTGCTTCTATGTAGGTTACACGCTTGAGGAAGGAGAACATTTGGATTGTGGATTCAGGTTGCTCACACCACATGACCGGTAACAAAGAATGATTCTCCTCTCTCTCTCTTTTGTGTCACGTGTAGAGAATGTTACTTTTGCCGATAATTCTTCAACTCCTATAATCGCTAAGGGTTCGGTTAGAGTAAATGATCACTACATTTTGAAGGATGTGGCACTTGTCAGAAATTTGAAATACAACTTGCTTTCTGTTTCACAATTGCTAGATGAAAATCTGGAAATTATTTTCATAAAAAACTGCTGCAAAGTTGTAGGTTCAAATAGTGAGCTTATTTTTAACATGTCTCGGTTTGGAAGAGTTTTTAAAGCTGCTTTTGATATGTCTTCCTCTAAGCATAGATGTCTAGTTCCAAATGATTCCAAAGATATATATTTTGGCATCGTAGACTTGGTCACGTAGGCTTTGATCATCCCACGCGTGTTAGTGCTCTTGATCGCATACGTGGGCTGCCTAAGCTTAAAGGGGACAAAGAAATTGTGTGCTCTTCTTGTAGACATGCTAAGATGGTTGCAGGTTCACATGCTCCTCTCGCAATGACAATAACAACTGAACCGGGTCAACTTTTATACCTTGACACCGTAGGACCTTCACGTGTTCAATCCTTCTGTAAAACCCCAAAACCTGCTAAAGAGGGGAATTTAAAAATTTTTGGATGTATTGCATGTGGTGAAGCAATTTAAATTCAAACTGGAATTCAAATTTAAATCAAAACAGAAAAAAAAAGAAAAAGAAAACCGAAACCGGCTAGTGGGCCGAAACCCGCCAGCCGGCCCAAGACCCCGCGCCAGCTAGCCCAACCCTCGCCCCCCTCTCTCCCTCTCTCTGACATGCGGGGCCCGCCGTCATCTTCTTCCCCGCGCGCCCAACCGACCCCGGACTCTCTCTCTCGCGCCTGATCAAAACCAACCCCCGGAACCCACGCTCCCAGCGCCGATTTTCAGTCCCGGACGCCCCAGCGTGATCTCAACAAACCGCCGCCCTCCCTCGTCCATTTAAACGCTGAAATCCGCCCCTTTTCCTCCTTGATCGGCCATTTTTCTCTCCGGTGAGAACCGAAGCTACTACCGCCGATTTCCTTCGATCCTCGCTCAAATTTCCTGATCTAACGTGCTGATCACGTTCCACCGCCGCCAAGGAGCCCTGCAGGTGAAGGAAACGACGTGTCTTGCGCCCCAACTGCCACTTCGACGTGCACCGAAGACCATCACCGTTGAAGCTCGTCACCGACCGACTTCCAGGGCCTCCGAGTGCTGGAAAACCCCTCGGTGAGCATCCCCTAACCATCCACAGCCGATCCGTGCAAAAAGATGCGAGTTCTAGCGTGTAGCGGCAAAAGCTGAGGCTGCACCGGTGAGATCGCCACCCCCGCCGCGCGCGCCGCCGCGCGCCGCCGCTGGCTCCGGCCAGGGCGACGTGGCCCCTTGAGGGCCGTCTATTTTAAATCGCACGGTAGAAATTAAATCGACGCGTACCGCTTCGGCAATCTAATCTGAGCCGTCTGTTTTAAATCCAACGGCCCACGTCGGCCCCGCATTATAAAGGTCGGGAATCTTACACGCTACCCCCTGGGGATCTCAGAAAACACGAGCTAGCCCCGGAAACTTCTGATCTAGCCCCTGGACCTTCAGAAATTCCTGTAAATTCATTTAAAAATAAGTTTTAGCCCCTGGACTTAATAAAAATTAGGAAAACCTCTCTGTTACGTGTAATTAGGCCCCTGAAAATTTAGGAAATAGTAAATTAAACCCTGCAGTAGGGTTGTTTTGCCTTTTAGACCCTACAAGATATTAAATCCAGAAATTTGAACATAGGAGTAGAATTTAAATTCAAAGGGTAATATAAACACATGTGCAAATACAAATTTAAACTCTCCTAGCACTTGGAAAACCTTTAGAATGAGTTAAAAATTTATTTTAGGCTGAAGTGAGATCTGCCTAAGTATTGCTCATATTTATTAGTTCTAGAAACACATTTTTAGGCTAGGAAATAATTCTGAAAACTGATAAAATAAATTCAAATTGGTTCACATCAGAGAAGAAGTTTAAAAATATATTATTTAATATTTTAGATCAGAACCTATTCTGTTTAGATGATATGTCTTACTATTTTAATATTAAAATTCACTTTTAGGCATAGAAAATAAATCTGAAAATATAGAAAAATAGGTATGCATAATTAGAAAATGATAAATGAGGTCTCCAAATCCAACAACTTCAGTTTAGGATTTGGTAGAAGATCTGAAAACCTATTTGAAGTAGGAAATTATTTTTCATACACACTTGTGGCTAAAAAGTGTATTAATTAAATATAAAGAATATGTTCAAATTGGAAATTCATATATAGTGTGCAAATAGAAATCTGAATACAAAAGGTTAGAAATAATATACATGTTTAAAAGTGCATGTAGGCCAAAAATCAACACATCTAGGGTAACCACAACACTTAGAAATGTGAATGACTCCCATATGTATGTGTGTGTGGTTTGCATGAGTGAAAGTGTGAACTATGGCTTATGGATTGTTGTTTTCTTTTGCTATGGGTATTGGCATGAGTAGAACCTGCTCTAGAGCAAGTTCTCCCCTTCCAAAACCAAGACTTTCCATTCCCAGAGCAGCAGCAAGAAGACAAGTGTACTTGATCAATTTGATCCTATACTAGGATGTGTAGTTAGAATTAATTTGCATTGTCAATTTGGAATATGATACCCATGCTAGAAAGTTTCCCTAGAATTGCATTATCTTGTTTCCTTGTAGCTTGGGTTGGGATTTATTTTACTATGTCATTCATTCATATTATTTATGCTTAGCCATGCTTAGAATGGGATAAGTTGGATATGAGATCATCAACTTATTTACCTTACTCTTGAATGAGATATTATGAATTATGTAGAGGTAGGGATCGAGGCAAGTTGGATGATTTGGTTGGTGCTGTGTGCACGAGACTCGGGTTTATGTTTAGTACTTGCCTGGATCCTAAGGACCGGTTCATGGAGCATGTAACCTGGCTTTACCGTGCCAACCACATGCTGAGATGGGGCAGCTTGGCCAATTAATTATGTGTATCTCCGGCGTAGTATGGGTGTTTTAGATGGTGCGGGGAATAGGTGTCAGCTGGACTACCCTATGAACCGCAAGGCTCAAGAGGGGGCCACTGCAGCGGGGTTGGAGCCTCTTGTATGCTGATAGGGGTGAAACCTCAGTGCGCCCACGCTCGTCGGGAATCTCTTTGTAAAGGCTTCGTAGTGATCTCCTGGTTACACACCTGGAAAGTGTGAATGTGGTTCGCGGCCACTGGCATAATGGAGGTTCTTTTAGTCCACCCGGCAACGGGGGATGAAATCACTACATGTGGGTACAGTGGTGCAAACTCTGCAGAGTCAAAACTGTCATGACAGCCGTGCTCATGGTCAAGAGCGGCTTGGACTTATTCATGATTAGAGGATGATGAATTTGGAAGTTGAGAATGTTAAGCGGGGAGCTTAACATTGGAAATGATGATATGGTTACTTGATTTTGATGATGGGTTGGGAGATTGGGACCATCTCACCTATGTAGTAGTGTAGGTGCTTAATAAGCTAAGGTGATAGGTATTAATTGCGTAGTGCTTTAACCATGAGTTCAACCTCTCCTTGCTCTAGCCATGCATGACATTACTTTACCACACTTGCTGAGTACCAACGGTACTCAAACTTGCATTTCTGTTGGTTTAAATTGCTGCTCAGGTCAAAGGGATGATGTGGTGTTCAATGACCAAGACTTTGGACCCGAAGAAGGCTTCTAGGTTCACGGAGTCCCCCAGGCAACGCCTGTGATGGAGCCCACAAGATTTATATTCCGCTGCTGTTTTCTTTACATGTTATGAACTTATTATCGTCCATCAAGACGTATGCTATGTAAGACTTATTTAAATTCGAACACCTGGCTTGTAATATGATGATGCTTCACTATTTGTCATCACATGTATGAGAAAATGATCCTGGCATACATGTGATATTCACTTGGTTGTTCTTCTGAGAAACCGGGTGTGACAGAAGTGGTATCAGAGCCAAGGTTGCCCGTAGGAATGTGGACCTAGGTAGAAATGGACATATTTAAGGACCTTATTTTCTTAAAAACTATTTTACAAAGGTGTGGGGTGAAAGTGTTATCTAATGGGGTCACTTTATTCATCTTGCCCCAATTTTTATTCAAAATACAATTGTGGTTTAACTCTTATCTAACTTAATTTTAAATGCTTTATGTTTTAGATGGTTCGCATGATCCACGCCGCCGGCAATGTTGGCAAGCTGATCATACACTACAGATCCACCAGGACCATCCGTGAGAAGCGGGAAGAATGGAGCTCAGAGATGAGGATTATCCATGAAAATCAGCTGCTCAAGATCCACCGCTCTCCAGCTTGTCGGGCGACTCAGGTCGATGCTGAGAAGGATGTCACCTGGGAGGCCATCACCTGCCAGAGTTACATCAACCGTCGCCACCTGGACAGGACTGAGTACATGTATGTCCTCCAGCAGGAGAGTGGCACCGCGGAGTACAAGTACCCGCCAGTGCAGTAGGGGACTTCCCATGAGCACATGGACATGTGCTTGGAGGATGCTGCTATGCTCAGCACTCGACTGCAGGAGTGCCAGCAGGAGCTTCAGGATGTTTGTGACATCCTGAAGGAGACCGAGGCATTGCTTCGCGCCAGCCTGAGGGCGAGAGAAAGAGTAGATGGGAATGAATTGTGTGTCACCGTGAATGACACATGGACTCCTGACTCTCCAGACCGCCAGGCAAACAAGCATCGCCGCACTTCTCCACCAGCGGCTTCCCCACCTAAAGCGGAATAAGAGGGCAGCCGTAATAATGAGGAAGACCCCGAAGAGCCAGCTCAGTGATACGAGTTGTTTAGAGTCATTACCCTTATTTCAGCAGGTTATTGAGTAGTCAAGTCAATACCCTATTTATTTGTGTGTTAATGTTTGGTGTGTGACGTGAGTTGTGGAAGCCATGGGCATTTGTCCACAACCTTGTCTTTAGGTTGCTTTGCTTTGGTGTGTGAACCCTTATGAATCAATAGTGCATTTTATTTTCGCGTGAAACGTGAAGCCCAAAGACCTACGTGAAATCTTCAGAAAATGTTTAAATATTAAGGTCTCAAAAGTTTAAGTTTGAACAAGCAATTTGGGAAGAGTTCAAGCGCAGTTTCCACAACCACTATATACCAAGGGGTGAACTCAAAAACAAGAGAAAGGAGTTCTTGGGACTGCAGCAAGGCAACATGACTGTGAGGGAATACCTCACCAAGTTCACCCAACTATCCCGTTATGCACCACGGGACATCAAAACTGATGAGCAAAAACATGACTATTTTGTGGAAGGGCTTACAATAGAAATGCAATGTGCAATGTCCTCCAACGAGTATGAAAGCTTCCAAAAGATGGTAGACAGAGCATTTGTCGTGGAGAGGAAGCTGAAGGCCTTGGAAAATGAAAACATGAGGAAGGCGGGATGGTCACACCAAGCCTCAAGTAGCAACACACGTCCACGTCTGATGCAGCAACCCGCAGGCAGACGAGCCATGTTGTGGTACCCTACTCAGCACCAAGAGGGTACAACCCGAATTTCAGGCCTCCGTCAGCACCAGCACAGCCGCAGCGTCAGTTTGTACAGCAGCCTCGCCCTACATATCAACCTCGACCAGCAGGACAAGGACCACCGGACTAACCCCAAGACAACAAAGGTCGGGCACCTAAAGTTGGGGTACAATGCTTCAACTGTGGTGAAGTGGGGCACTACGCCCATAAGTGCCCAAAAGAAGCCTATGCAGCCACAACAGCAGAATGTGATGCGAGGACGGGTGAACCATGTGACCATGGAGGAAGCGCAAGAGGCACCTGACATGGTAATTGGTAAGTTTCCTGCCAATTTACACATTGCAACCCTATTGTTCAATTCTGGTGCTACCCACTCGTTCATTGCTCAAGGGTTTGTTAAGAAGCACGGTCTAGCAACAACACAAATGAACCATATGTTAGCAGTGAACTCTCCAGGGGGAGAAATAAGGACAAGACAAGTGTGTCCCAAGGTGAATCTAGACATTAATGAGGTAGTATTTACTGCAAACTTCATAGTGATAGACTCACAAGGGATAGATATTGTCGGTACCCGCGATATGGGGTACCCCCGCGCACAGGGGAAAATGCCTAAGGATCTCGCCCTTCTCCGCAGGGAGAGCTCCGAAGGCGCCACGCGTCCTGCGGGGCCGGACCTCCCTCTCCTCAGAGGAGAGCTCCGGGCTCGCCACGTGGCCTGCAGAAGCCGGACCTCCCCCCTCCGCGGGAGAGAGGTCCGAAGGCGCCACGTGTCCAGCGGGGCCGGACCTCCCTCTCCTCAGAGAGGAGCTCCGGGCTCGCCACGTGGCCAACAGAAGCCGGACCTCCCCCTCTGCGGGGAGAGGTCCGAAGGCTCCACGTGTCCTGCTAGGCCGGACCTCCCTCTTCTCTGAGGAGGGCTCCGGGCCCGCCACGTGTCCAGCAGAAGAGCGCTGCCTGCCCCCGAGCGGTAGGCGGCGGGCGTAAAAACACCCCATACCTTGCCCGTACAAGGTATTCAAGGCCCGCGTCTTCCCAAGACGCGGAGCACGCCTCTGTCAAGTGCCGTTGCGCCCAGTCATATCACAGACTGTTGCGTAGTGTCAGAGCCTGCCAGCCAATAAACGCAGCGACAAGACATCCCATGCCGCCCCCGCCGTCATCAACCACTACGACTAGCATGCGGCATGGGCAGGGCGGCAAGACGAAGATTCAGAAGCCTTTGCCAGAGACAGCTACCGGCATAACTGCAGATACGGTAGATAACAGACAATCTCCCCGGGACCACCTGTCGGGTCCCGGGTCCCCCTTGTAAGCCACCCGAATCTTTGACTATAAAAGGCTCGGGTAGGCGACGTTAGCAAGGGTTCGCACTCCCGCAACTCATACGCTAGACATCAGTCACCCCCAAGCTCAGGACTCCGGTTTTGAGCAGCAAGCAATACAGCGAGCACCTCAGCTTGCCGTGGACGTAGGGTTTTACGCTCCGGCGGCCCGAACCACGTAAAACCCACCGTGTCAAGCTCTTCCTAACTCGTCCATACGCTCAAGCTCTCCGCAAGTGACTAGCCCCTCTGAAAAAGAACCTCCGCGGGCTGCCCAGTGCAGGCCCGGGGGAAGTGTCGACCGCACACTTCGACATTTGGCGCGCCAGGTAGGGGACTTTTCCCTTGCGCGACGAGTTTCCGCCGACGAAGATGACCAAGCTTCCTTCAGCGGCGAACTCTCCTCCCCCGCGTTCACGGCGAACCGTGACCAGGGGGGAGTACATGTCGACACACTCAGGACGGAGTGTGTCGGCGCAAGCTGGGAGCCAGCAGCCGGCTCTGGCAGCGCCGACCCCGGCAATGCAGGCTCCAACCAGCGTCAGGTCTTCAGCAGCGCTGGGCGTACCCCGCGGGGGTGCGCTAGCTGCAGCAAGAGCGCTACTGCACAATCCGCCTGCTAGGGACGCGCCTCAGGCAGCGACCCAGCGGTGGATTCGCGAGGTAGACCGTCTCGTCGTCGCCACCGCAAACCCTCGACTTCGGCGGGGACGACGCTCCGGCCAACCGGCTGTGTCGCTGATGCGCACGCCAATGGTTGGCGAGCAGACGGCAGATTCCAGCTCCACCAGGCTCCAGTTGACGGATCTGAGGGCAGAGCTGGAACGGTGTCACTTGGGCCAGGATGTCCGGGTATACCTTGAGCGACGTCGAGAAAGGTGTCGCAACCAAGAGGCTGGCGACAGCGTGACGTCGGCCTCGACCCAGCCTGAAGAGCAGACTTTCGCCACGCGATCTCTGCCCCAGGCTTACGCTGCTTAGAATATGCAACAGCCATATGTCCTGCAAACGGCGCCCCCGGCCTATGGCGCAGCCTTGCCCATACCGGGGTACACTGTGCCAGGTGCGAACCAAGCGTTCATGGCACCAATACCTGCGGCAATAGGAGCAGGATGTGCGGCCCTTGCACCCCACCTTCGCTTCGCGAGGTGGCCGCGCAAGTTTCGGCCGCACCTGCCCGAGAAGTACGACGGCAGCGTCAACCCGGCGGAGTTCCTCCAGATCTACTCCACCGCCGTACTTGCCGCGGGAGGGGATGAGGCCGTCATGGCCAATTACTTCCCTGTCGCCTTGACCGGTCCAGCTCGGTCTTGGCTCATGAACCTCCCCCAGGGGTCCATAACTTCCTGGGGAGAGCTCTGCCGGCAGTTCATCGCCAACTTTGGCAGTTCTTACACCCGGCCTGGCACGGAGCTCGACCTCCACGCCATCCAGCTACAACCTGGGGAGTCGCTACGCTCCTTCATCCAGCGGTTCTCCCAGGTGCGGAACACCATCCCACACATCCAAAATGCTTCTGTGGTGGTAGCGTTCCGACAAGGCGTCCGGGACAAGAAGATGCTTGAGAAGCTCGCGACCAGAGAGGTCCGCGATGTCTCCGAGCTCTTCAGCCTGGAGACAAGTGCGCCAGAGCAGCCGAAGGGCGAAACTGGCACTCACTGCCGACCTCCGAGTCAGGAGGACAGCCCGGATCTGGCCCTACTTCCCATGGAGGCAGCAAGAAGGCCAAGAACCGAGGCAGAAGCAAGATAGAATCACCGACCGCAGCTCCTGTCGCCGCAGCAGCGGCACTCAGTGGGGCTCGGGGGCCGCGCCCCGACAAGAGGCAGCGAAGGTCACCAACCCCAGAAGGTGATCAAGACAAGCTATGCCCCGTGCACGGCAGCTGTCGCCACACTACTGCCGAGTGCCGGGAGATCCGGAAGCTCGCAGAGCGCTTCCGCAAAGGGAAGCAGCAGCGGACTGATGCCCCACCCTTCCGTCAAAGGGAGGGCAAGCAGAAGGTCGACGTCCCGAACAGCGTCGACCACCAAGTGGAGTTCCAGGAGCCTCAGCGCGCCATGAAGGCGGTACGCAACCATGAGGACTCCAGCTCCAGCGACGATGAGCGTCGAAAGAAGCTCTACGTCATATACGGCGGGTCCGCCGACCCCTCGTCTCGAAGCGCAGTCAAGACTCTACGCCGAGCGGTAGCGTCAGTGGCTCCACTCCCAAGTTCCGCACCGCACCTCAAGTGGATGGGAACCCCCATCAGCTTTGACGCCACCGAATGCCCCAGGAACATGGCTGGGGCCGGCCAACTACCGCTCTTGGTAGCTCCTACCATCGCCAACGTGAGGATGTACCACGTTTTGGTAGATGGTGGAGCTGGGCTGAACCTCATCAGCCGTGCAGCTTTCCAGAAGCTGCAGATCCCGATGGCCAAGCTCACCCCGTCGAGCCCATTCTCAGGGGTAGGGCCGGGACAGGTTGTTCCCTACGGCAACATCAGCCTCCCGGTGACCTTCGGAGCTCCGGACAGCTATCGGACAGAATACATTCTGTTCGACGTAGTGGAGATCGACCTCCCCTTCAACGCCATAATTGGCAGGACAGCCCTGTACCGATTCGTGGCAGTAGCCCACTACGGCTACCTCGTCCTAAAGATGCCTACACCAACGGGTGTCCTCAGGATTCGTGGAGACCGCACTGCTGCAGTGTCGGCCTTAGAGAAACTCCAAGCGCTCGCAACAGCTGGGGCACCGGCCCCTGGCAGTGCAGAGCCGGACCAGCTCCACCCGAGTGCACACCACCGTGCCTCCGTCACAGCACCCCGGGTGCAACCCCTCGACGAGGGCGGCGTCCCCTTAAAGGTCGTCCAAGTCGGCGCCGAAGCCACCCAGACTACCCGGGTAGCCGGGGGCCTGGATAGCAAATAGGAAGGCGCGCTCGTCACCTTCCTCCGGCACAACGTTGACGTGTTTGCATGGCAGCCGTCAAAGATGTCGGGGATCCCCAGGGAGGTGATCGAGGACCACTTAAAAGTCTTCCCCGACGCCCGGCCAGTTCAACAGAAGCCCCGCAAGCAGTCCATCGAGCGGCAAAACTTCATTCGTGAAGAAATCAAGAAGCTACTGGATGCTGGCTTCATACGGGAAGTCCACCACCCCCGGTGGTTGGCTCACCCCGTCGTTGTCCCGAAGGCCGGCGGGAAGCTCCGGATGTGCATTGACTACACCAGTCTCAATAAGGCATGTCCCAAAGATCCATTCCCTCTCCCTAGAATAGATCAAATAGTAGACTCAACATCAGGCTGTGATATGCTGTGCTTCCTAGACGCCTACTCAGGTTTCCATCAGATCCCCATGTCTAGGGAGGATGAAGAGCACACCTCCTTCATCACAGTAGATGGCCTTTATTGTTATGTCTCTATGCCTTACGGCCTAATGAATGCTCTCCCCACCTTTGTGCGAGCAATGCACAAAACCTTTGGAGAGTTAATAAGAGACTTAGTTGAGGTGTACGTCGATGACATCATTGTCAAGGTCAAGCAGGGTTCATCTTTGTTAGATAACCTAGCCTTAGTTTTTGACAAATTGCGCTCTACGCGCACCAAGCTGAACCCCGACAAATGTGTGTTCGGTGTGTCCTCTGGGAAGCTCTTAGGATTCCTGGTCTCGCACCGGGGGATTGAGGCCAACCCAGAGAAGATCAAGGCCATCGACTTGATGCGGCCTCCTGCCCGCGTCAATGATGTCCAGAAACTCACGGGATGCCTAGCCGCGCTGAGTCGGTTTATACCGAGGCTAGCAGAGCGGGCACTCCCTTTCTTTAAACTCCTGCGCAAGTCTGGCCCATTCGCCTGTACTGACGAAGCAGAAGAGGCTTTCCAGGAGTTGAAGCGGCTCCTGACGACCCTACCTATCATGGTAGCCCCAGAGCCCGGAAAGCACCTGTTGCTCTACATCGCGGCAACAACCGAGGTGGTGAGTATGGTCCTCATCGCAGAGCGGCCGGACCTCTCATCTTCACGACCTGCTCCGGCAGCAGAAGACAGATGCCAGGAGGCCCCGCAGGACCGAGACGGTCTCTCGGACCTCCAAGGCAACCTCCCGGAGGTCCAGGTCGGCCTCCCGGAGGTCCAGGGCGGTCTCCCGGACCCCCAAGATAAACCCCCGGGGGTCCTGTGGGACCCCCCGGGGGCCCAACGGGGCCTCCCGAAGATCCCTCAAGACCCTCCGGAGCTCCCGGAGAACCAGCGGGGCCCCCCGGAGAGCCAAGATAGCTTAAGGGCCTCCGGGTTCCAACTCTTGGAGGCCTCCGTGGGTCCACTCATCTCCAGCGGGCCAGGGCCAATGGATGAAGACCTCCCAGACCTGAGAGAGAGGGTTCGAACCATCCATAGGCCTGTCTACTACATCAGCGAAGTACTTCATGATGCCAAGACAAGGTACCTAGAAGTCCACAACCTGCTGTATGCGGTGCTCGTGGCCTCTAGGAAGCTCCGCCATTACCTCCAGGCCCACCGGGTCTCGGTAGTCACTTCCTATCCGTTGAAGACGATTCTTCACAGCCCCCATGCGACTGGCAACATTGCTAAATGGGCGGCGGAGCTGGCGGAGTTCGAGCTGGACTTCCTTCCTCGCCATGCAGTCAAAAGCCAAGCACTGGCCGACTTTGTGGCAGAGTGGACACCAACGAAGACTGACCCAGGGGGCAACGAAGACGGTGAACCAAGGCACCAAGCTCCGGTCTTCACCGAGCCCCACTGGACGCTTTTCTTCGATGGCTCCTCGCGAAAGCAAGGGGCCGGTGCCGGCGTACTGCTCCTCATGCCATCGGGGGAACAGTTTGGGTACATGGTGCATCTCAATTTCAAGGCAACCAACAACATGGCAGAGTATGAAGCACCCATCTTTGGCCTACAGACAACCCTGTCCTTAGGCGCTCGCCAGTTGTTGGCACAGGGCGACTCCCAGCTGGTTATCAAGCAAGTCAAGGGTGAATGCTCCTGCAATGACCCGTAGCTAGCTGCTTATCTGCTTCACGTGCAGATGTTGGAGAAAGACTTCCTCGCCTTGGACCTGCGCCACGTACCGCGCGCTGGCAATGCCGCAGCTGACGACCTTTCAACGAAGGCTTCCACCGGAGCTCCCGTGCCCGAAGGAGTCTTCAAGAGGACGTTGTTGCGGCCCACAGCCCGGCCCGCCGAGCCAGGCGAAGGGGGCTTGACCAGCACCTCGAAGCTGGCGGTCCCGGCGGCCCTGCAGCCATGGATGCCACCAAGGATCGTAAGCGTCACTGGGGACTCCGTGCAACCCAGCGCTCAAGATCCAGAAGCTCAAGTCAGACCCGATGCATGGATCACAGAGATCCGGGACTACTTGAAAGACAACATCCTCCCTGAAGAACATGCAACCGCTGAACGGATCATGCGTATGGCTAAGAGATACGCGCTGGTAGAGGGGGATCTCTACCGGCGTGGCGCCAACCACGTCCTATTGCGGTGCATAACCCAGGGGGAAGGCTGCGACTTGCTCGCTGAGATCCATGGAGGCGAATGTGGAAGTCACTCTTCCTCACGCACGCTTGTCTGTAAAGCCTTCCGGCATGGCTTCTACTGGCCGACAGCACTCCAGGATGTCGTCAAGCTGGTCGAGAGCTGCAAGGCATGCCAGTTCCACGCCAAGCAGATCCATACACCGGCTCAGGCGGTACAGATGATCCCACCCTCATGGCCGTTTGCCGTATGGGGGCTGGACATCTTGGGACCATTCCCCAGAACCGTCGGGGGATTCCAGTACCTCTATGTCGCCATCGACAAGTTCACCAAGTGGCCGGAAGCCACACCAGTTGTCACCATCAACAAGCAATCCGCAGTAAAGTTCATCAAGTCTATTGTCTACCGGTTCGGGGTCCCGAACAGGATCATCACCGACAACGGGACCCAGTTCACCAGCGCAGCCTTCCAAGACTACTGCGAAGACCTCGGCATTCAGGTGTGCTATGCCTCTGTTGCCCATCCAAAGAGCAATGGGCAAGTCGAGAGCGCCAACGCGGAGATTCTCCGGGGCCTTAAGACCCGCACCTACGCCAGTCTGAAGAAACATGGTGCCAATTGGGTGGATGAGCTTCCGAGCACACTATGGGCTAACCGGACATCCCAGAGCCGGGCCACCGGAGAGACACCCTTCTTCATGGTGTATGGGGCCGAAGCTATACTTCCCCCAGAGATCACCATGAAGTCTCACCGTGTCCGGGCTTACGGCGAAGCCGCGCAGGACAACCTCCGGCATGGAGAAATTGACCTCGTCGACGAGGTCCGATTGCATGCAGCACTCCGTAACGCACGGTACAGACAAGCGCTCCGTCGCTACCACCAGAGATCTGTGCGTGCCCGGGAGCTGCAGGAAGGTGACCTGGTGCTGCGGCGCATACTTTCTCGTGAAGGGACCCACAAACTCTCCCCTAGTTGGGAAGGTCCCTTCTGAGTCACAAAAGTGTGCCGCCCCGGGTGCGTACGCCTTTCCACCGAGGATGGGGACCTGCTCCCAAACCCTTGGAACATAGAACACCTCCGTAAGTTCTACCCCTAGAGCAAAGATAGGACAGTCTCTTCTTTTCGTAATAAATTCCATAGAGTCCAGGAACAGCGCTCGGAGCAGTAAGCCCTAGGGGACGGTACAGGACTATGTTCAGCTTTGCCTGGTTCCGACTCCAAGCGCGTAGAGTCTTGCTTCCCTTCTTAATGGGGCGGGTCGTGGCCTCCATGTTTAGCCTGCCTTCCTCCTGTGGAAAATTATACGAAAAGAAACCTGTTCTACTTTGCTCTTTCCTTGTACTCATTTAAATTATGTACTATATTTTTTATGACTACACTTCCGGTGCATGGCCGCCATGCGCTCAGCTCCCTTTTCTCATTCTCACCCCTAGTCAGCATTTGCTGCCCTACCAGAGGCGGTTGCGTTGGAGGTACCTGCCGGTAGTCGAAGGGGCCCCGAGCCTCCGGCACTTCGCGCACTACAGTCCCCAAGCACCGTGCATATGGTTAGGGATCGTGAGCCAAATAAGACTATGAGATAAAGGAGGGGGAGCCCCCAAGGAGAATTACGTTCCCCTTACTTGTGTGCAGGACCTCTCGGCCTCAAATCCCTACAGGAGTATGGTAGGAGCACCCGACCAATGGGACGCCCCTACCAGGGGGCCACTACGGGATCACGCAAGACCGGAACTCCAAGGCAAGACCGAAGGATCCGCGTGTCCAGCGGGACCGGATCTCCCCCCCCCCCCCCCTCTGAGGGTAGGGGTCCGAAGGCCCCATGTGTCCCGCGGGGCCGGACCTCCCTCTCCTCAGAGGAGAGCTCCGGGCCCGCCACGTGGCCGGCAGATCCGGGCCTCCCCATCCTCATGAGGCAGGCCCCGAAGACCTCCGGGGCCCTTAATACAGTTAGGACCCGGGGAAAGTGCCGGAGCAGAACGTCGATATTGGTGAAGGCCTCTGAGCACCTTGCGGAGCTAAGGGCTCGGCCAGGCAAAACCAAGAAGAAGACAGAAAACATCGCAGGCACGAAGGGTCATAAGAGTTCATGTATTCATGGCTCCATGAGCTGGACTACAGACTCGATAAAAAAGAAAGAAACAAGCCCCAGGGTTCCCCTGGCACGACCAGAGCCTAGAAGTTGCAAGAACGGCTACGTCATCAGGCTTCAGCCTTGGCGGCGTTCTCCCGCTCCATGACCCGAGCGCAGGAATCACCTCGGCCATCACTAGCACGAGGGCCGGTATCATCAAGGATGCTCCTGAAGCCCCCTCCGCTGCTTCAGTGGTTTCCTTGGAGACTTCCCCCATCACCAGCGCAAAAGCCGGTGTCATCAAGGGTGCTCCTGAAGCCCCCTCCGCTGCTTCAGTGGTCTTCTTGGAGACTCTGCCGCCTGGGGTCCTCCTTGGTGCTTCAGCAGTTTCCTTGGAGACTCCTCCGCCTGAAGCCGCCTCGGCGTATCAGCAGTTTCTTCGAAGACTCCACCATCTAAGAAGGGACGCAACGCCAGGGAACTTTCAGCCTGCCATCGCCTAGGAAGAGTCCCATCGGAAGGACAAACCTGAGACCTCTTGGAGGCGCCACCTCCAGAGGCAAGGCATGCAGGCTCCCTGGGTTCCAGACTTGGTGCAGGCGCCGTCGCCGGAGGAAATCGAGAGCGATCCCCCCCCCCCAAAGGCGGGTTAGAAGCCATGGAAGAAGACAAGGCCGCAGAGACTCAAGGAAGGTGCAAGTGCTGGAAGCCTTATAAGGGGAGCCTGCCCACGTTGCGGTCTCCTTTCGCACCTTCCAGGTACAATTCAAAGCGATTTGAAACTCTTCGAATACGCCGCATCGGCAACCGCTTCGGCTCCGAGACAGAGTGCCAATGGCAAGTGGACCCAAGCCGCCCAGCTGAAGCGGTGGGTCAAGGAGTAAGCCTCCCAAGAAGACGAGCCGGCAAGGCACTCCGGCGGTTCCTGAAGAAAGCGCCGCAACATGCAGAAGTGGCAGCCTAGGGAACCGCCGCAGTAAAAGCAATCATCAATTGGGCGCACGCTCCCACGACCCCGCGACTGTTCGTGCTCCGACAACGGTCAATGCGGGACTTAGAAAAAGTGCGCGGGTCAAAAGAGACGGAGGTCCCACCTCGGGCTCGCAATCTCCCCTGAGATGGGCTCGGGGGCCACTGTCGGTACCCGCGATATGGGGTACCCCCGCGCACAGGGGAAAATGCTTAAGGATCTCGCCCTTCTCCGCAGGGAGAGCTCCGAAGGTGCCACGCATCCTGCGGGGCCGGACCTCCCTCTCCTCAGAGGAGAGCTCCGGGCTCGCCACGTGGCCTGCAGAAGCCGGACCTCCCCCCTCCGCGGGAGAGAGGTCCGAAGGCTCCACGTGTCCAGCGGGGCCGGACCTCCCTCTCCTCAGAGAGGAGCTCCGGGCTTGCCACGTGGCCAACAGAAGCCGGACCTCCCCCTCCGCGGGGAGAGGTCCGAAGGCTCCACGTGTCCTTCGGAGCCGAACCTCCCTCTTCTCTGAGGAGGGCTCCGGGCCCGCCACGTGTCCAGCAGAAGAGCGCTGCCTGCCCCCGAGCGGTAGGCGGCGGGCGTAAAGACGCCCCATACCTTGCCCGTACAAGGTATTCAAGGCCCGCGTCTTCCCAAGACGCGGAGACGCGGAGCACGCCTCTGTCAGGTGTTGTTGCGCCCAGTCGCATCACAGACTCGCGCGTAGTGTCAGAGCCCGCCAGCCAATAAACGCAGCGACAAGACATCCCATGCCGCCCCCGCCATCATCAACCACTACGACTAGCATGCGGCATGGGCAGGGCGGCAAGACGAAGACTCAGAAGCCTTCGCCAGAGACAGCTACCGGCATAACTGTAGATACGGTAGATAACAGACAATCTCCCCGGGACCACCTGTCGGGTCCCGGGTCCCCCTTGTAAGCCACCCGAATCTTTGACTATATGCCAAGCTGAGCAAATGTGAGTTTTAGCTGAAGAGAGTTCCCTTCTTAGGACATATAATCTCGGAGGGAGGAATCTCCGTAGATCCCACCAAGATCGAGGATGTGCAGAAGTGGAAGACCCCTGAGAATTTCGGGGAAGTTCGAAGCTTCTTAGGATTGGCTGGGTATTATCGACGGTTTATTGAGGGTTTCTCCAAGATCTCGAGACCCCTCACCAAATTGTTAGAGAAGGGAATCACATTCACATGGACACCACAGTGCGAGACGAGTTTTCAAGAATTAAAGAAAAGATTGACAACAGCCCCAGTGCTAGTTATGCCGGATATGCAGAAGAATTTTTCGGTGTATTGCGATGCATCTGGACACGGGTTGGGATGTGTTCTCATGAAAGGGGTGCATGTCGTGGCCTACGCGTCCCGGCAGCTCCAAAAACACGAGAAGAACTATCCTACACATGACCTAGAGTTAGCCGCAGTAGTACACGCATTGAAGATTTGGCGGCATTACTTAATGGGAAAGAGGACAGAGATATATACAGATCATAAGAGCTTAAAGTACATTTTCACACAGCCAGATCTCAACCTCAGACAAAGGATATGGTTAGAGCTAATCAACGACTTTGATGTACGCATCAACTATCACCCTGGGAAAGCGAACGTCATGGCAGATGCTTTAACCCAGTAGGTGCAGGTCAACATGTTGAGCTTAAAGAACATGCCTACAGAATTGAAGGAAGAGATTGCAAAACTCAATCTATGTCTGGTGAATAGTGGTGAAGCCATCGCCATGGAAGTGGACTCCACATTAGAGCAAGACATACGCAACGGTCAGAAGAATGATGAGAAGATACAAGAGATTAGAGAACTCATCAAAGAAAATAAAGCCCCTGGGTTCAGAGAGGATGAACAAGGTACGGTGTGGCATGGGAAAAGAATCTGTGTGCCTGAAGTGAAGGAGATCCGTGAATTGATTTTGAAGGAGGCTCATGATTCTGACTATTCCATTCATCCTGGGACTACGAAGATGTATCATGACCTCAAGAGCAGATATTGGTGGTATGGCATGAAGCGAGATGTCGCGGAACATGTTGCCCTATGTGACACATGTCAGTTGGTCAAAGAAGAACATCAACGACCCGCGGGACTATTGCAACCACTCAAAGTGCCTGAATGGAAATGGGAAGAAATAGGTATGGACTTCATAGTGGGACTACCCAGGACCAAATTGGGATATGATTCGATATGGGTCATCATCGACAGGCTAACCAAGGTAGCTCATTTCATTCCCGTGAAATAAAGCTACAACGGATCAAAATTGGCGGAATTGTACATGTCAAGGATCGTGTGTTTTCATGGAGTGCCAAAGAAGATAGTGTCAGATCGAGGGACACAGTTCACCTCAAGGTTCTGGCAGAAGCTACATGAAACCATGGGAACTCATCTGAATTTTAGTTTTGCCTATCACCCCGAGACCGACGGGCAGACGGAAAGAACCAATCAGATCCTTGAGGATATGGTGAGAGTGTGTGCGCTCAAGAACAATAGGAGTTGGGATAAGAACTTACCGTATGTGGAGTTCTCCTATAACAACAGCTATCAGACTAGTATGAAGATGTCACCCTTTGAGGCTTTGTATGGGAGGAAGTGCAGAACTCCACTATTTTGGAACCAAACAGGGGAAAGTAAAGTGTTTGGGCCCGAGGTACTACAAGAAGCCGAGGCGAAAGTGAGGGAAATTCGCAACAATTTAAGGATAGCACAGACCCGACAAAAGAGTTATGCCGATGTGCGGAGAAGAGAGCTTATTTTCAACATGGGGGACTATGTCTATCTCAAGGTGTCCCCTATCCGAGGACTTCGCCGGTTCAAGGTGAAGGGAAAATTATCACCGCGATACATCGGACCCTTTCCGATTCTAGAGAGGAAAGGCGAACTGGCATATCAGCTAGAACTACCGGCTCGCCTATCAGATGTGCACGATGTATTCCATGTGTCACAGCTCAAGAAATGTTTAAGGATGCCCGAAGAAATGTTACCCATGAATGAGGTGGATGTACGAGAGGATATTTTTTATGCCGAGCAACCGGTCAAGATATTGGAGACAATGGAACGCCTCAAAAGAAATAAAAGAATCTAGATGTGCAAGGTGCAATGGAAGCATCACTCGGAAGCAGAAGCCACATGGGAGCGAGAATACGAGTTTAAGGCACAGTTTCCGGAATTGTTTTCCTAGAATCACCAATCTCGAGGACGAGATTTCTTTTAAGGGGGTAGAGTTGTAACACCCCAAAACCTGCTAAAGAGGGGAATTTAAAAATTTTTGGACGTATTGCATGTGGTGAAGCAATTCAAATTTAAACTGGAATTCAAATCTAAATCAAAACAGAAAAAAAAAAACCGAAACCGGCCAGTGGGCCGAAACCCGCCAGCCGGCCCAAGACCCCGCGCCAGCCAGCCCAACCCATGCCCCCCTCTCTCCCTCTCTCTGGCGTGCGGGGCCCGCCGTCATCTTCTTCCCCCGCGCGCCCAACCGACCCCGGACTCTCTCTCTCGCGCCCGATCAAAACTAACCCCCGGAACCCATGCTCCCAGCCCCGATTTCCGGTCCCGGATGCCCCAGCGTGATCTCAACAAACCGCCGCCCTCCCTCGTCCATTTAAACGCCAAAATCCGCCCCTTTTTCCTCCCTGATCGGCCATTTTTCTCTCCGGTGAGAACCGAAGCTTCTACCGCCGATTTCCTTCGACCCTCGCTCAAATTTCCTGATCTAACATGCTGATCACGTTCCACCGCCGCCGGGGAGCCCTGCAGGAGAAGGAAACGACGTGTCTTGCGCCCCAACTGCCACTTCGACGTGCACCGAAGACCATCGCCGTTGAAGCTCGCCGCCGACTGACTTCCAGGGCCTCCGAGTGCTGGAAAACCCCTCGGACTTAATAAAAATTAGTTTTAGACCCTGGACTTAATAAAAATTAGGAAAACCTCTCTGTTATGTGTAATTAGGCCCCTGAAAATTTAGGAAATAGTAAATTAAACCCTGCAGTAGGGTGGATTTGCCTTTTAGACCCTATAAGATATTAAATCCAGAAATTTGAACATAGGAGTAGAATTTAAATTCAAAAGGTAATATAAACACATGTGCAAATACAAATTTAAACTCTCCTAGCACTTGGAAAACCTTTAGAATGAGTTAAAAAATTATTTAGGCTGAAGTGAGATCTGCCTAAGTATTGCTCATATTTATTAGTTCTAGAAACACATTTTAGGCTAGGAAATAATTCTGAAAACTAATAAAATAAATTCAAATTGGTTCACATCAGAGAAGAAGTTCAAAAATATATTATTTAATATTCTAGATCAGAACCTATTCTGTTTAGATGATATGTCTTACTATTTTAATATTAAAATTCACTTTTAGGCACAGAAAATAAATCTGGAAATATAGAAAAATAGGTATGCATAATTAGAAAATGATAAATGAGGTCTCCAAATCCAAAAACTTCAGTTTAGGATTAGAAGATCTGGAAACCTATTTGAAGTAGGAAATTATTTTTCATACACACTTGTGGCTAAAAAGTGTATTAATTAAATATAAAGAATTTGTTCAAATTGGAAATTCATATATAGTGTGCAAATAGAAATCTGAATACAAAAGGTTAGAAATAATATACATATGTTTAAAAGTGCATGTAGGCCAAAAATCAACACATCTAGGGTAACCACAACACTTAGAAATATGAATGACTCCCATATGTATGTGTGTGTGGTTTGCATGAGTGAAAGTGTGAACTATGGCTTATGGATTGTTGTTTTCTTTTGCTATGTATTGGCATGAGTAGAACCTGCCCCAGAGCAAGTTCTCCCCTTCCAAGACCAAGACTTTCTATTCCCAGAGCAGCAGGAAGAAGGCAAGTGTCCTTGACCACTTTGATCCTATACTAGGATGTGTAGTTAGAATTAATTTGCATTGTCAATTTGGAATATGATACCCATGCTAGGAAGTTTCCCTAGAATTGCATTATCTTGTTTCCTTGTAGCTTGGGTTGGGATTTATTTTACTATGTCATTCATTCATATTACTTATGCTTAGCCATGCTTAGAATGGGATAAGTGAGATATGAGATCATCAACTTATTTACCTTACTCTTGAATGAGATATTATGAGTTATGTAGAGGTAGGGATCAAGGCAAGTTGGATGATTTGGTTGGTGCTGTGTGCACGAGACTCGGGTTTGTGTTTATTACTTGCCTGGATCCTAAGGACCGGTTCATGGAGCATGTAACCTGGCTTTACCGTGCCAACCACATGCTGAGATGGGGCAGCTTGGCCAATTAATTAGGTGTATCTCCGGCATAGTATGGGTGTTTTGGATGGTGCGGGGAATAGGTGTCAGCTGGACTACCATATGAACCGCAAGGCTCAAGAGGGGGCCACTGCAGCGGGGTTGGAGCCTCTTGTATGTTGTTAGGGGTGAAACCTCAGTGGGCCCACGCTCGTCGGGAATCCCTTTGTAAAGGCTTCGTAGTGATCTCCTAGCTACACACCTGGGAAGTGTGAATGTGGTTCGTGGCCACTGGCATAATGGAGGTTCTTTTAGTCCACCCGGCAACGGGGGATGAAATCACTACATGTGGGTACAGTGGTGCAAACTCTGCAGAGTCAAAACTATCATGACAGCTGTGCTCACAGTCAAGAGCGGCTTGGACTTATTCATGATTAGAGGATGATGAATTTGGAAGTTGAGAATGTTAAGCGGGGAGCTTAACATTAGAAACGATGATATGGTTACTTGATTTTGATGATGGGTTGGGAGATTGGGACCATCTCACCTATGTAGTAATGTAGGTGCTTAATAAGCTAAGGTGATAGGTATTAATTGTGTAGTGCTTTAACCATGAGTTCAACCTCTCCTTGCTCTAGCCATGCATGGCATTACTTTTCCACACTTGCTGAGTACCAACGATACTCAAACTTGCATTTCTGTTGGTTAAATTGCTGCTCGGATCAAAGGGATGATGTGGTGTTCAGTGACCAAGACTTTGGACCCGAAGAAGGTTTCTACGTTCACGGAGTCCCCCGGGCAACGCCTGTGACGGAGCCCACAAGATTTATATTCCGCTGCTGTTTTCTTTACATGTTATGAACTTATTATCATCCATCGAGACGTATGCTATGTAAGACTTATTTAAATTCGAACACCTGGCTTGTAATATGATGATGCTTCACTATTTGTCATCACATGTATGAGAAAATGATCCTGGCATACATGTGATATTCACTCGGTTGTTCTTCTGAGAAACCGGGTGTGACACCTTCGGAGGTAAATGGTATGTTCTTGTGATTATTGATGACTATTCTAGATACTCTTGGGTTTACTTTATGGCATCTAAGAATGAAGCTTTTAGTCACTTTAGAACTTCATTTCTTAGATTATCAATTGATCACCCAGGATCTTTAAGAGCAATTAGAAGTGATAATGGAACCGAATTTAAAAATCAATCGTTTGATCACTTTTGTGCTGAAAATGCAATAGATCATCAATTTTCTTCACCATATGTACCTCAACAAAACGGTGTTGTAGAGAGAAAGAACAGAACCTTAGTTGGGATGGCTAGAACTATGCTTGATGAATATCAAACTCATAGGAAATTTTGGGCTGATGCAATTGCAACCGCTTGTTATGTCTCAAATCGTATTTTCTTGCGTGCTAAGCTAGGTAAAACACCATATGAGCTCAGGTTTGGACATAGGACTAGTGTCACACACTTTAGGGTCTTTGGTTGCAAATGCGTTGTTAAGAAATATGGTAATCTTGATAAATTTGAAGCTAGATCTGTTGATGGCATGTTTCTTGGTTATCCATCTCATACTAGAGGCTACCGTGTGCTTTTACTTGATACTAACAAAATTATGGAGACTTGTGAGGTTTCTTTTGATGAAGCTAGCCCAGGTACTAGTTCAAATATTGCAGGTCCGGATCCATATCCGCAGGGGGAGAGTATTTTTGTTAAAGAAGAGGAAGAAGTGGTGCTGCTGCCCGAAAATTCAGCAGCTAATGACATTGTTCCAGCTCCTGATCTTGATTCACAGCCAGCACCGACGACCACCATTGCTGGTCCAGATCCTCCTCACGTCACAAGCTCATCTATTTGTGATGAACATGAAGAAGAAGAAGAAGAAGAAGCTTGTGAAGTGTCCACTCCCCTTTGGATTCTTAAAAGTCATCCTCCACAACAAATTATTGGAAGCTTGCATGAACGAGTTACAAGATCCAGGTTTTTCGACCCAATTCTCATGCTCATTCTGCTTTTGTTGCTTCTTTTGAACCCAAAGATATATCACACACACTCACTAATAAATCTTGGATTATTGCCATGCAAGGAGAGTTAGAAAATTTTAAAAGAAATAATATTTGGAAACTTGTACCTCCACCTCAAGGTCACACTTTAATTGGAACTAAATGGATGTTTAAAAATAAACAAAGTGAGGATGGGGTTTTGGTTAGGAATAAGGCTAGGTTGGTTGCTCAAGGTTTTACACAAGTTGAAGGTCTAGATTTTGATGAAACTTTTGCTCCTGTTGCTAGATTAGAAGCCATAAGAATTTTGTTAGCTTTTGCTGCATTTAAAGGTTTTAAGCTATATCAAATGGATGTTAAAAGTGCTTTTCTTAATGGTTACATAGATGAGGAGGTTTATGTCAAACAACCACCTGGTTTTGAAAATCCAAATTTTCCTCTTGTGTTTTCATAAATAAAATTTGTATTCTAAAGGAACTTTTGTGCCTTGTTCGTCCGACTTGTTTCAGGCAAGTTTTTCTCGTCGAGTTTCTGTTCAGCACTACCTTGCTTCGGTGGTTTTATCATAACTCAAGTTTTACATATCCAATTGATGTCATTATTTTTGGGTTGTCTTCACAGCTTGATTATCTATCATCTGTGAAAATATCACGGTCATTGAATTTGTGGTTTCTGATCTACACGAGTTTCTTTGCAGGATTCCAGAACTGTTTTTCTCGCGTAGGACAGATTGACCTTTGTTCGATCTTTCGATCGTAACTTGAGTTTCTCTCAACGAACTTTCATGATTCTTGTTGTGACGTCTTCGTGACTTGATTCTCTACAATCTATACTAGTTTTCTCACAGTTGAACACGTTTATATTAGTCACACACACGGTTTATTTAACAGATCGGTTTTCTGCTGAGGGGTGTTTTGTTGCTTCCGCTGAAAAGTTTTTATCTACCATTCACCCCCCCTCTGGTAGCTTTACACGTGTACTTCGATCCTACAGATACTATTCTGTAAAGGTTTTGAAATCCCCTACAACTTTTCTGTAGAGCTCCAGAACAGAATCTCCCTCAAATTGGATGAAAATCTCAGAGGAGTATGCACTGTCCAGAAACAGGACATACCAAAAATGCTCTCTGGAATTTTCTGTATTTCGACCACAACTTTTTGTAGAAAAATTTCTAAGGATCAATTAAGGCACCTTTGGAAAGTGTAGGAAATATGCTACAACTTTGTAGTTCAGTGTTCCTAGATTGAGGGCAGAAATAGATGGAATTTTGTGAGCAAAACAGCCACTTGCAAAGGAGGTGCTGTAAAAATTCCTGAGAAAATTCTGCCACTTGTAAAAATCATAACTCATAAACTAGGAAGTATATGGAGGGAAATAAATACAATCTGGATTCCTTTTTGAGTCTACTACAATTTCGTTGTTGAACTCTAGTCCAGACTTTGCTTCCAAGGTGGCTAAAACAGTTAAATTCTTCCAACTGGTCTGTTGGACCAGAAGCTGGACAGAGAATACCATGTTGAAGTTTTTCAACAAAAACATTTAGTCTCACATTCCGATATCCAGCGGCTGTTGTAAAGCAGCGAGTTGGAGTCAAAAAGTTATGCATTCGACATATTACTTCGAGCGAGGACATGTTTGGGTCCAGTACAATAGCGAGGAATTACGCATGCTAACGCACTTAACATCCCGTGGCGAACCACGATGGTCGAAATGAACTTTTAATCCCTAAAGTTCATTACTTTGGAACTCGATCTTGTGACATGGTCCAGGGATGTATATGTTGTATAAAGTTTATACTTTATCCATATGTGTGAATGTTATGCGTATTATTTATTCCGTTCTCGCACTACTATTGTATAGACTGGATGAAGTAAACAAACATGTGCTAATCGTTTGAATGGTATGAATGCAGAATGGTGTGTACACGTTCAACGCAAGAGGAGGGAGGTCCAAGTCAGGTTTGTGGTGATGAGTCTCCACCTCTGGAGCAAACCACGGCGCAGCAGCAACCACCTCCTCCACGACCAGAACTTCCAAGAAATCTTGCGGAGGTTCTCGCCGCAGTACTCGGCTCGCGCGATGAGCAAACCGAGTTGCTGCAGATGCTGGTGCAGCAGAATGTGTCCCACAGACGGACGTCAAGACAATGGGCAACGCCAGCCCCAACAGAGTTCATATTTGGACTTCCTGGCGACCCATCCATCGGTCTTTACGGAGGCCGAAGAGCCTTTGGAGGCGGAAAGCTTCATCGGCACTCTTGAGGCAAAGTTCAATTTACTTCGGTGCACCGAACACCAAAAGGCGTTGTACGCAGCGCAAGAGCATCAAGGGGAATACGGTACCTGGTGGGCGAACTACACCGCCTCCTTACCGGCTGGCCATACCGTCAAATGGACGGAGTTCCGGGAGGCGTTTCGCGCCTATCATATACCTCCTGGTGTTATGGAGAGGAAGCTCCAGGAGTTTCTGGAGCTGAAACAAGGCGAGAGTAGTGCTCATGAGTACTCCAGATCATTCAACCGGCTGGCGCAATATGCGCCAAGATTTGTGGGAACGGAGGAAGAGAAGCGAAACGCATTCTTCCGGGGCCTGAATTCTAAAATGAAGGTCCATCTCGCCCAAAGCAATTGCGGCGCATTCAATGATCTTGTTAATGCCGTGATTTTACAAGAAAATGCTCAACGCGAGCGCGGTTCTGATAAGAGGAAACGCAGCACACTGACGAGCAACAGTGGTGGGGCGCCACAAAAATATCGCGTGGTGTATCACTCACCATCCGGTCAGAGATGGCAGCCACCGGCGCGACCGCCTCAGTTTTGCGGTCGACAATTTAATGCGCCAAGCTTCCGACTGTCGTATCCACCACAGCAACAGCAGCAACAAAGGATGGTTCCGCGTGTACCTCCGCTTCAACAGCGTGCACCGGGATTCCGTCCTCAATTCGGAGGGACTCCGACACCCTACACGTGCTTCATGTGTGGCCGTGCCGGGCATATTACCAAGGACTGCCCCGAGCAGCGACAGGGCAGGGGTGCAGCACGGTATCAGGGTGCAAATCAGCCCCGTAATCAGCCCAAGAAACCAGCACAAAAACCCGGCAACGTCCACCACTTATCCATCGAAGATGTGCCGGAAGGCGAACCCGTCCTCGCGGGTACGTTTTCTTATTTAGATCATCCTGTAGTCATACTTTTTGACTCCGGTGCCACCAATAATTTCATAAGTCAATCTTATGTTGTTAAATATCAATTGTCTATCATTCCCACAAATAGTTCATACTTGATATGCTCTTCGGGTGGGAAAATAACAGCTGATAGGATGGTCTATAGAGCATCATTACAATTGGGTGAGAATCTATATCTGACTTCTCTAATTATGTTAGAGAGTCAAAAACTTGATGTCATCTTAGGAATGTCATGGCTACATCGCCATGGTGTTGTTCTTGACATCAGTCCACGTGTGGCTCGTTTAAACTCTCCACTTCATGAACCACATGTTCTCATTCTTGACCAATCGGTTGAAGAAGTTCCAGCCACATATAAAACGGAAGCCACAAAACTTGAGGATATTCGTGTAGTCCGTGAATACCCGGACGTATTTCCGGATGATCTTCCAGGCATATGCCACCCAAAAGGGATGTCGAGTTCAAGATCGAACTTGTACCCGGGACGACACCGATATCACAGAGACCGTACAAGATGGCTTCGAATGAGCTAGCTGAATTGAAGGAGCTGCTCAATGATTTAATGAAGAAGGGTTTCATTCGACCGAGTTCCTCGCCATGGGGATGCTCGGCGCTGTTTGTGAAAAAGAAGGATGAAACCTTGAGGTTGTGTGTGGACTACCGACCTCTCAACGCCGTCACAATCAAGAATAAATATCCACTGCCTCGCATCAATATTCTCTTCGATCAACTTGTGGGTGCGAGTGTATTTTCGAAGATGGACCTTCGCTCCGGATATCATCAAATAAAGATCCGAGCGGAGGATATCCCGAAGACGGCCTTCTCGACGAGATATGGGTTGTATGAATATCTCATCATGTCTTTTGGTCTCACCAACGCCCCGGCACATTTCATGTATCTCATGAACTCGGTGTTTATGCCGGAGTTGGACAAGTTCGTAGTGGTGTTTATTAACGACATCTTGGTTTATTCCAAGTCTGAAGAAGAACACGCCGCACACCTGCATATCGCGCTTCAATGATTGCGAGACCATAAGCTTTATGCCAAGTTCAGCAAGTGCGAGTTTTGGATCAATCAAGTGCCATTTCTTGGTCATATTATTTATGCAGAAGGCATTGCAATTGATCCCAGCAAAATTAAACAAGTGCTGAAATGGAAGTCCTCCACATCTGTCCATGAAGTCAGGAGCTTTCTCGGGTTAGCAGGATATTATCGGATATTCATACCAAACTCCTCCAAGCTTGCTAAGCCGATGACTGAATTGTTGAAGAAGGGGATCAAATATGTTTGGAGCTCAGCATGTGAAGGAGCTTTCCAAGCATTGGTGAAGCATCTTACCACAGCCCCAGTGTTAGCTCAACCTGATACGACCAAGCCCTTCGATGTATATTGTGATGCGTCCGGTATCGGGCTTGGTTGTGTATTGATGCAAAGAGGAAGAGTGGTTGCCTATGGCTCACTTCAACTTCGTAACCACGAGCAGCACTATCCATCTCATGATCTTGAGCTCGCTGCTGTGGTGTTGGCATTGAAAATGTGGAGACACTATTTACTTGGAAACTTAGTGCACCTCTACACCGACCACAAGAGTCTGAAATATATATTCACTCAAAAGGAGTTGAATATGCGGCAACGGAGATGGCTAGAGCTGATCAAACACTATGAGATCGAGATTCACTACCATCCCGGTAAGGCAAACGTGGTTGTCGATGCCTTAAGCCGCAAATCTCATGTCAACAATCTGTCCATCACCCCACTTGAAGAGGAGGAACTGAGTCTATACTTGGTTCCATATGGGGCATTATATAATCTTTCTCTCGTCCCTACCATACCAGAGGAGATTATGGAAGCTCCAAAGGAAGACATGGGAATGTCGCACATTCGGAGAAGAATGAAGAATGGCCAAATGAAATGCTTCCGAAGGGATGAACACGGTACTCTATGGTTCAAAGATCGTATAGTGGTACCCCGTGACATGAAGCTTCGAAAGAAAATCTTAGACGAAGCTCACTTGTCCAAGTATTCTATTCATTCGGGCAGCAACAATATGTACTAGGATCTGAAAACCAGGTTTTCGTGGACGTGGACGAAAAGAGAAATCGCAAAGTACGTATCCGAATGCGATACGTGTCGGCGTGTGAAAGCCGACCATATGCGTAAGGACGGACAACTGCAACTATTGGACATTCCGGTCAGCATGGATTTCATAGTTTGTTTACCTCTCACATCTCACAAGCATGACTCGATTTGGGTGATAGTCGATCGATTAACCAAGTCGGCTCATTTTATTCCCGTACATACAAGTTATGTGGCCGAGCAATATGCGGAGCTGTATATTGCAAGGATCTTGTGCTTGCACGGTGTTCCCCACTCCATTATTTCAGATCGCGGTGTGCTGTTCGTCGCTCGGTTTTGGGAACAACTGCACGCGCCATTGGGGACCAAGCTGATCCGAAGCTCCACATATCACCCGCAGACGGATGGTCAAACTGAACGGATGAATCGAGTGCTTGAAGACATGCTACGCGCTTGTGCCATCAGCCACGGTAAAAACTGGGACGATCAGTTGTCGTTGGCGGAGTTTTCATATATCAATGGCTATCAAGCTAGCATCAAGATGGCACCGTATGAAGCTATCTATGGCCGAAAATATCGCACACCACTCAACTGCTGCGAGTCCGGCGAGCGAGTTATCTACGGCATCGAACTTGTGAATGAGGCTAAAGAACGAGTGCGAGTAATACAAGCCAACCTCAAGGCTGCTCAATCTCGTCAGAAGAGCTATGCGGATAAAAGACGCCATCCTCTCCACTTCGACATCAGGGACCATGTTTATGTCCGTGTGTCTCCGATGAAGGGAGTTCATTGTTTCGGAGTGAAGGGCAAACTTGCGCCGCGATTCATTGGTTCGTTCACCATCATTGAAAATTGCGGACCCGTGACCTATCGCTTGGAGTTACCGGCGTCGCTCGTGGGAATTCACAACGTCTTCCACATCTCTCAGTTGAGGAAGTGCCTCAAACCCTCGGCTGAAATCCGCACTTAAGACATAGAAGTTCTTCAACCGGACCTCACGTACTCTGAGTATCCAATCCGGATTATCGATGAAAAGGCTCGTGCCACAGGAAACCAGACCTTATGGTTTTACAAGGTCTTGTAGAGTAACCATACCGCTGATGAGGCGACATGGGAAAGCGAGGACTATCTACAAGCAAATTATCCGGACTTGCTATCATCGTATACCCGGTAAAGTTTTCCCTGCTTTGCGTTTCTTTTAGAATCTCGGCATGAGATTCTTTTTAAGGGGGGAGGGATGTAAAATCACCAAAAGTGCTAACAAAGATTTCAGCAACTTTACATTTAGGAAAATGAGGGGAATTAAAACTTTGAGTTATAATGGTGTGAGTTCGAAGTGATGATTCAAATCTCCCAAAAACTTCCAACATGGAGATCTAAATTCATAACTTGGGTCTTCATATTTCAAATATTCAACCCTTCAAATTTCAGCTCATTTGGAGGGGTTATAGTATTTGTTTGGGATTAAAAGGGGAAGCCCTCGAATCTGAATTTGAATTTCAGATTCAAATCTCAACTTCCTCAATTTACAAATTTGGTTCCACAAATGTGTTCTCCACATTTGAATTAGCAGCCATGCCAAGATTTAGGAATATTTGAGTTGGTTTGCTATGTTTTTGGAACAATGCAAAGGGGAATTCAAATTCCAATTCAAATTCAAATAACCAAAATCAGTTCATGTCCCACAGTAGAATTCAAAACATTTGAATTCAAATATTCAAACCATGACTTTGAGGTGAAGCAAAGCTTTTAATTGTGAGTAGCTATGGGAAAAGATCAGTGGAAAAATTGATTAAGAATTGAGGGGATGGGGTCCACATGTCAGCCACCCAATTTCCTTGACCGCCTCTGTTTTACCTTCGGTCGAACAGCGAGCGAACGCCAGCGCCGGCTGCGACCTACTCCCGCTGATTTCCACCGCGCCACCTCCTGCTCGGGAGATCAGCACGCCGAGAGGGATATTTCACCGCCCCGTTGCCCACGTGAACGTCGCATCACTCTTTCGTTCGATCCTCTGCTCATCTTGAGTAGCTTTGACCGCCGCTCGATTGCGCCGCACCGCCCTCCCGTCGCCGACGCCATCCCGGTGTTGTCACGCCCGGTTCAGGTCATAGGAAGGTGCGCAAGGATCTCTGGTTCCTCCCGGATGACAGTCCACGACGTTCCTCTGAACCGATCCCGAGAACTGAGCATAGTTGGTCCTTCCACGTTCAACTTTGCCGCCACGACGCCGCACCGTCGACCAGCCGCCTCAGACACGTTCGCGCTCCACTAACCGGCGTCCTAGGTGCGTTGTCGACCCTTCTTACTGTCCTCCCAGTTTGGAGCTAGGTTGTAGCCTAGGTCGGCCGGAATTTGGAGTTTGTCGTCGGCGGTTTCTTTGAACCGAGGAGAAGGAAACGGAAAATTCCTTGACCATATGGAGTTAGGGTTCACCAGAGGCTAGGCATAGGTTCTACAAACCATAGCGACCCTTCTCGAGCAAACGGCAAGCAAAACCGTGCAGATTCCGAAGGGTTCTCCGTGTTTTTCCTCACGGCGGCGCAAAATCACTTCGGTCGCACGATGAGCTTATGCTTCCGGCCGTTTTTCGAGGGATCAGGGTAGTGTTCCGGGTTCCCCATATCACGGTGGTGCTGTAGGACCAAACCGTGGCCGGTTTCCAGACTCGCCGAGGGAGTAGCATGTCACTGGAGTCGCCAAAGTCGCTGCCATCGTCGCACGCCTATCTCCGGCCATCGTCGGTGAGGGGTAAGACTGGTAGCATGTTTCCCGTGTGGAAATAGGCGGTAGCGGCGATTTTGGCGAAGTTTAGGGCACGGGAACACTGTTCTGGCAAGCTCCCCGGCGAGGGCAGCCGCGGGGAGGCGCGGGGGCGCGAGGAGGAAGAAGACGGGTGGGGCCCACAACCAGAGTTTAAACATTTCCTCATTTTTCAGATTTAGTGCAAACTTCAAATGACCATAACTTTCAGTAGCAATGTCCAAAATTTATGAAACAAATTCTGTTGGATTCCTCTCAGTCAGTACTTTGCAGACATGCAAAAAATTTGATCTGAAGGTATCTTTAGTTTTCTCCAAAATTTATCAAATGTAAATTTTTGGGAATTAATTCCAGAAGATCCCTGTTATGGAATTCCCTCAAATTTGGCCAGAAGATTCCTCATGATCTTATTGATCTCCTGTAAAATTTTGAGCTTCATTGGAGTTCATTTGCTAGGCTAAATTACCTTACAAAGTTCAGCCTTTATTTGGAAATTCAAATTCTAAACAAAAAACTTTTCAGAACTCCTGTCCAACCTCAAAAATCCATATCTCCCTGTTGGTATCTTCAAAAATGGTGAAACGGATTTTGTTACAACTATGGAGACCTACCCTAATTAGATCTTCCACTGTTAGACATGTCAAAACTCTAGATTTGGGCTCAAAATTCAGAGAAGCCTTGTACTTGTGGGAATTTTGGAGACCATAAGGTTCAATAGAATTTCTCCAAATTTTGCTCAGATCATCCTTAGAGACTCTAGTGTCCACTAGAAAAATCCCAAAGCCAATTAAGGAACTTAAATAGAAGTAGCTATGAATAGAAGTGTAATTCTTATATTTCATTAGCACTTATACATATATTTTGCTATATTTCATATAGTGACCGAAATTGAGGACACACCGGAGCCGTTGGACGTCCTCCCACCAGACGCTGACTTTCTGTTTAACTCGCAACCAGGCAAGCCCCGATTTGTATTTAATTACCTATTGCAAAGTTTTCTTTTGTATCACTTATGTCTAGGGTGAAATGGTTGCATTAGAGTAGGGTATTTGAAACCCCACTTGCATGACTTTAAATCCTATAAAGGGTTGGGTAGTTTACAGACTCGACGAGTAGAGAATGTCATGCTAATGTGCTTAGGATCTCGGTAGAAGTCGAGTAGTTGGAATCTACTCGCGAGGTAAGGTTTTATCACACGGTATGGAATAGAGCAGAGAAAGGCTTAACAATTGTGAAACTGAGACCCAGCAGGGGGGATAGGATGCAGTGAGCGGAGGTCTCATGTGCGTAGCCCTGTTGGAGTCAATTGAGGACTGAGTCTTGTGCGGTCCTGCTGAACAAGTATCGAATAGTGTTGGATGGCATACTGACATAAGAAGGAAACCGATGTAATTGGTTAATCTGGGTGCTGAGGCTTACCCAACCGTTTTATAGGAGTGGGTTGAGGGTAGCAAGGTGTAAATCTGCCGGTGGGCACAGTCAAGCTCCACGCGGGGACCTCCTGCCCGTTACGGATGGACCGGTTCGGCATTTGGGTTTCCTTTGAAAGGTTGTTGCATACAACAGAGTAGGAAGGTGTGTGACACCACACTTCTGAAAGTGAGTGTATGTGACATGTTGTCCGGGTGTCTCCTGATTGCAATCACTGTCCCTCGCGGCTGTTTGAGTACCGCTTGTTCACTGTTCTGTGACGTAGTAAGAAGTGAAAGAAGCCAGAGGAATGATATTATGATGTGTTGAACGATTAATGTCTTAAAATCATGTCTGCTGTAGATGTAGAGCTCATTAACTTTATCTTCCACTTTGGGTATCACCACATCGGAGGAAAGCGTTTCTTGTTTGATTGTGGACTTCCGATGTGAGGGCTGCCTAAGACTCATTAAACTGCTGCTATAAAACTGAAAGTAAGGATTAACATATAGGCATGTCTTTATTGCAAAGTCTTTTTCCTATATTACACATTCTTGCATGTAGAGTTCCATGACTAGGGTTGTCGGTTAAGCCTTCACGGTTGCAATATTTGAGGTGTGTGCAGGTGAGAGTTATGAGGAGGGGTCCGAGGACGAGCCGATGCCCCCCGTCGGGGTACACGGCCGAGCTGGAGCCCTACACGCCGCCGTGATCGTGGTGTGAGTGTTGCTAGTGTGTAGCATCCACGGACTGGACGGGTGCACTTTTGCTTGGTTAGCATGAGAGACTAGTTATGTATAGTACTTCCGCTGTATAATTAAGTTTATAAAAGACTTCCGCTGTTTATTGTAAAATAAAAATTTGTATGTTGTTCATATTCTTTTCCTGTGTGTTGTTGTGTGCCGCATCGCACGACACCACCCTTTGTGATCTTGGAGTGGGTGAACCACGGGGTGGTCCCCACACCCGTAGCACAAATGCTTTAGTGTTGGGCTTCCCACAAGTTCCAGGTGTCCTCCTTGCATCCTGAACGCTGGTCAACCATTGGGAGCCTGGGAGATTGGTTCAAAGAGCTATCTGCTCGATATCAAGATAAAAAAAGAGGGTTGCTCTCCCTGGTAATATTTATATGTTGTCTCATTTGGCAAGAGCGAAATTTTTATATTTTTGAAGGAAGAGAGTGTTGTAATAGGCAGTTGGAAAATGTAATTGTAGAAGATCTCCGCCTATGGCTAAGGGCGGGAGCGAAACATCCAGTCGGTTTAGGGCTCGACGTTCAGTAGTTGCTCAATGCGCTAGTTCCTGGAGTCCCCCAGGATCTGGTCTTGTAACCTCTTTTTCTCCATCTTAATATGAATGCACCGGTCTGCCGGCTTCAGAAAAAGAAAGAAAGATCGATCTGAACGTAGGATGCAGCTGTGCGTGAGTGTCATAGGATCTGCAGAGAAGGCGCGCGTGCTTAAATATAGGTCTTCCCGTGTTCGCTGGGAGGACGAGGTGCGGAGGAAAGACTCGGAAACTGGTAGGAAGGAGACGCGCATTCCCTTCTCCGTTATTAGCCCTTGCTTGATGCCCTGGACTCGTGGCTAAGGACGTGTTTGGCACAGCCCTTCTTTATAGTAGAGTAATTTTACTCTAAAACTCTATGGTGGAGCAACTCCATGTGGAGTTAGAGTTTTGACAAAAAGAATAAGCATCGTCCTCTTCCTTCTTTTTGCGACGAATTAAGAAGCATCGTTCTATGTTAGGACAATTCTCAGAGTCGTTGTGAGGGGGCAGCTGCGGCCGGGCGTGTGTAAAAACTCCGCCGAACTTGCCGGCCGCGTCGCCGGCTGCTTAGTAGTTCTAGCACGGCGACCTGGACACCGGCGTGCGCGCACCGGATGAGATGGGGACGTACGTACGCGTTGCTCCACCTCCGATCAACGCGACGCCTCTACCGAACGGATCGGCTTGACGCGCGGCCGTGCAAGGGCATGTATGGACCTGGACAGAGAGGAGAGGACCGCCAGTTGGCGGCACTACTGCCGGCGAAGGAGTTAGTCCGGCGATCCCGGGTTGCAGCAAATGATCATGACGAGAAAATTTGGTGGTCGAACCGTACCGTGCTTGTCTTCTGTTATGACTAAGTCTCTAACTGAACAAATCAGTCGGTCTCTCTTGATCTGGAGACTGCGCAGGTCCATCCTTGACTGCAACACATAGATGGCTAACCGCGGCGTTTCCAGATTGGTTCCTGCAATTGGCGACGCAGATTCATCATTCTCGATCGCCTCGACTTTTTGCAAAAGTCGGCGAAGAGCAGGAAAGTTAATAAGCAGAAATCGACCTTACCGCGAGACGGCAGAAGCAATATGACTCGTATACATCAATCAAAACCCCCAACGAAATTTTGAACCGAGGGCTCCACCTCGTATGCAGGATCCTACCTGGAGGCAGAGGAAGAGCACAATAGACTGACATGCAACTAATAGACTTAAAAAAAAGGGAAGGTACATCAAGCAGTCTTCTCCAAATTATTTACATGGATGCAAAACAGCCCCAAAAAAAAATTTATCACATTTTTATTACATTCTAAAGCTGACAACTTTATCTTACAAAAAAGAGCACAGAATCTTTAAGCTGTCAGCAAAGACTGCAATGGCACTACCAACTGAAGTGTTATGCATTCAACAAAAAAAAATCTGTACGTACTCTGATGGTCCAGCTATAAGAAAATAAATGTCTCATTTTCTGATAGCACTGTAGCAATTGTCCGAGCCTTAATCTATTGCAATTATGAAACATCCAACAGAGATATACATGAGGAACACAGGGTACAGCGCTAAGGCCTTCCTCCGTGGGTTAACAGCAGCACTCATGAACGGATAAGCTGCCCAGGAGCTCCATGCTAGTGTTACTATCACCACAACTATCTTCAATACCACATTGTCCTTCAGCAGGCAAATTAGAGCCCCAACGTCAAGAGGGAACAAGCAGTATCCAAGAAGACTGAGGCTTTGGAAGAAGTTTATTTGCCCACCCTGTAGCAGAACGTTTCAGTCATCACGAAGGTTTACATGCCATGTACCAGCCAATATGTGCTGAAATTGACATAGGTTACATGCAGAGATAACTGACATGAGAGGACAGTCATACCAGCAGTAGAACATTGAACGTGAGAACTATAGCACCAGCAGCTAATACAGCGAAGGCAACAGCAAACACTTCAGACTACAAAACAAAAGCCAAGTCATTGAAGTTAGTATGCAACACATTATAAATCATTGTATGAAAGATGCAACAACACAAACTAACCCAAGAAAAAGGGTTAATTTATCTGTTAACAATATCATACACCCATGATATGCAAGCAAAATGTTAATCACTTTCAAGTTTCAAGGCATTCCGCTCATGGAAACATGATAATATGCTTAATGTTTTAATATGGCTCTTGCTGCTGAAGATTCTGTTTCCACAGGGCCTGGACTCCTTTTCTAAATATTTATCATCACCATACACCGTTCATTTCTGAAGCATGAGAAACATTGTATTTTTCCTAGATATACTCCCTAATAAACGTCAATAAAGGTTAACATTGCACATTAGTTCTCAATGTTGAACTCTGAAGGACTATGTGAACATCAAGGTATAACTGTTTGAGAGTTTGGCACCAACTTAATCAGCGATCCAAGGGAAAAACATACTATATCTGATGGAATAAGTCTTGTACTCTTGGTCTTTGTGGCTCCTAGTTAGGACAGCATCTTAGTACTTGTTAGGACAACATCTTAGACTAAGAGGACAGCATATTAGTTCTTTGTTAGGACAACATATTAGTCTTTTGGTAGGACAACATCTTGGCATCTTAAACTAGCATCTAGGTATATGCTTGGCTGCCTCAGCTATAAATATGTAACCCCAACCCCTAGGATGTGCATGACATTGTGTGTGGAATGAAACAAGAAAAATTTCCCAACTCCTAGTGTCATTCTCTCCATGAGAGTAATACTTCAGATACTAACAAGTGGTATCAGAGCCTTTCTATCCTGTAGCCTAGACATCTCCTGCTCATCTCCTTCCCACGCCTCTCTTCGTCCTCAGCCGGCAGCAAAAACACCGATGGTTTCAGCTCATCCCTCCTCTTCTGCACAGACGAGTAACAGCTTGTCTGAGAGCCTCTTCCCCACACAGCACTCCCCCACTAGCGCGCCATGTCCGGAGGACAGTCTCAGCGCTCGGTCGCTTCGAGCGTGCGGCATCGGCAAGAGGCCGAGGTCGCCGCGGCAGAAGAATGCGAGCGAGCAGCGGCAGAGGCTGCAGCGACAACGGCGAGGGCGGCGAGGCTAGCAGCGGCGGAACTGGCAGCGGCGAGGGCGAAAATAGAAACAGCAGCGGTTGTGGATGCAGCGCGTACGGCTGCAGCAGAGCTTGAGGCTCTGCGTGGCGGTAGCGACAAAGGCTCTGTTTCTACAACGGCGGCACCAACGAAGACCTCAAGCTGGCGAGGGAGGTAGCACGACCACAGACGCCACAGTGGGCGGCCGCGCACCCCCATGGGCGCGGCGGCTGCAGCCCAGACGGGCGCGGACGCGCCGACAACGCTCCTGGCGGGGGTGGTTGGGTTGACGGAGATCGAGGCATTTACAGGCGACGCGACTCTCCCTCCCCGAACAGGTACCACGGTCACCACGGGATCCAGGCCATTGTCGGGGACATTGGTCCCGGCAGTGGGTGGCCTACCCTCACCAAGACCGACTACGTCGAGTGGGCCGCGATGATGAGGATACGGCTCCAAGTGCGGCACATGTGGGAAGCAGTCCGGTACGGCGACGTCGACTACTACGAGGATCGACGGGCGCTGGATGCTCTCATTGCTGCAGTACCGCCCGAGATGCAGTTCTCGCTTTCCAAGAAGCGGACTGCCAAGGAGGCCTAGGACGCCATCGTTGCGGCACGCATCGGCAGCAACCGCGCCCACAAGACCACACTACAGGCACTCCGCAAGGAGTGAGAGAACTTGGCTTTCAAACTAGGTGAGGATGTTGATGACTTTGCTCTCCGTGTCAACATACTACTACAGAAGATGGTGCAGTTCGACGACGACACCTACAACGAGGAGGGTCGTCGAGAAGCTCTTCCGTTGCATCCACGAGAAGTACAAGCAGATCGCTCGCTCAATCGAGTCTCTGTTGGACCTCTCCACGATGTCGATCGAAAAGGCGATAGGCCGCCTCAAGGTCGTCGACAACGACAAATCTCAACCTCTCTTGGGGCCTATCACCATCGACGGGAAGCTACATCTCACTCGGGAGCAGCGGGAGGCCTGCCAAGATGACGGGAAGAAGGGGGAGCCCTCCTCCTCGAAAGGCGGCCGCAAGCACGGCAAGCCAAGCAAGGGGCGCGGAGGTGCCCAAGCCGGGGCGCAGAGACGTACCGAGGGTGGCGCCCACGGAGGCACCCATGGTGGCGCCGCCGGCAACCGAAAGCCAGCACAACACGACACCTGCCACAACTGCGGCAAGCTTGGTCATTGGGTCAGGGAGTGTCGGCATCCATGACGTGGCCAGGCCCACGTCGCACAGGTGGAGGACGAGGAGCCGGCTCTGCTCCTGGCGCACGCAAGCATCGAGCCACCTCTAATGACATCGGCCGCAGTGGCTCTCCTCCACCTCGATGAGCCGAGAGCACACGCCTTCCTCGGTGACGGCTTCAGCAACGACAAGACTGACGGATGGTGCCTCGACACCGGCACCACCCATCACATGACTGGTCGACGGGAGTTCTTCACTGAGTTTGATCCCAATGTCCGAGGCTTCGTCAAGTTTGGGGACACCTCCGGTGTGGAGATAAAGGGTGTCAACTCCGTCATCCTCACCGCCGAGTCTAGTGAGCACAGGCTGCTCATCGGAGTCTACTACATCCCCGCGTTGAGGAACTCTATCATCAGCCTGGGACAGCTGGATGAGAACAATTCGCGCGTGGAGATCAAGCACGGGGTCATGAGGATTTGGGATCGCCATCGTCGCCTTCTTGCTAAGGTAACCAGAGGCACCAATCGACTCTACGTCCTTAACGTGCAAGTAGCACAGCCCCTCTGCCTTGCTACTCGTCGGGATGACGAGGCGTGGCAGCGGCACGAGCGCTTTGGGCACCTTCACTTCGAGGCCCTGAAGCGGCTCAGTGCCAAGGAGATGGTACGGGGCCTGCCGTGCCTCGACCATGTGGAGCAGTTCTGCGACGTCCGCGTATTGACAAAGCTTTGGTGGCTCCCCTTTCCCCAGCACTCGAGCTTCCGAGCCAAGGAGCGGCTCGAGCTCGTGCACGGGGACTTGTGTGGCCCGGTGACACCGGCTACACCGGGAGGACGACGTTACTTCCTGCTGCTTGTAGATGACCTCTCCCTCTACATGTGGGTGATGGTCCTCGGCAGCATGGGAGAGGTTGCGAACGCCATCAGGCGCGCGCAGGCCATTGCGGAGGCGGAGTGCGGCCGCAAGCTGCGCGTGCTGCGCACCGACAACGGCGGCGAATTCACGTCGTACTGCGCGAATGACGGTGTTCAGCGCCACTACTCCGCGCCGTACAACCCGCAGCAGAACGGCGTCGTCGAGCGGCGCAACCAGACGGTTGTGGGGATGGCTCGGGCTCTCCTCAAGCAGAGGGGAATGTCGGCTGTTTTCTGAGGAGATGCAGTGGTGACGGCGGTCTACATCCTCAACCGCTCACCCACCAAGGCTCTCAACGGCAGGACGCCGTACGAGGCTTGGCATGGGCGCAATCCGACAGTCTCTCACCTACGGGTCTTCAGCTGCCTCGCGTTCGCCAAGGAGATTGGCCACATCAGCAAGCTCGACAACAGGAGCACTCTAGGGGTGTTCATCGGCTACGCGGAGGGCTCGAAGGCCTACCGCATTCTCGACCCAGGAACACAGCGCGTGCGCACGGCACGTGATGTAGTGTTCAACGAAGGGCGAGGATGGGCATTGGGACAAGGCGGTAGACGATGGCCTGACTCCAACATACGACAACTTCATCATCGAGTACGTCCATTTCAAGGGAATTGGAAGGGAAAAGTTATCTCCATTAACCTCACAAAAGATACATATAGGGTACATTACAAGAGGGGCAAGAAGCCACACCCATAAGGACTAAAGTGCCCCTAAATACACATTAGTCTAACACCCCCCGCAGTCTCAACATCTAGCCACGGCATATGTTGAGACTGGACCAAAACTCGGTGAACACCGACGAAGGCGGAGCCTTCGTGAAGATGTCGGCGAACTGCGACGACGTTGGAACGTGCAGAACTCGAACCTCCCCGAGAGCCACCAGCAAATGAACGAAGTGAAGATCAATCTCCACGTGCTTCGTGCGCTGATGCTGCACTGGGTCGGTGGAGAGGTAGACGGCGCTAACGTTGTCGCAGTAGACCAACATACTCCGGGTGAGGGGGAAGTGGAGCTCCTGAAGCAGCTGCTGAAGCCAGGAGGCCTCAGCCACGCCGTTGGCCACGGCGCGGTACTCCGCCTCAGCACTCGAGCGGGACACCACGTGCTGCCGCTTCGAGGACCAGGAGACGAGGTTGCCACCCAGGAAGATGGCGTAGCCGGAGGTGGACCGGCGGATATCCGGACAACCTGCCCAGTCAGCGTCGGTGTAGACGACCAGCTCGGAAGCAGAGTCGCGCCACAGAAGAAGGTCGTAGTCGTGGGTGCCCCGCAGGTACCGGAGGATCCGCTTCACCCCCGTGAGATGCGGCTCCCGCGGATCATGTGAGGGGGCCCGACCTCCATCACGGGGCCGTGCCGCCTCGCCCGAGGAATCGCATTGGGTGGTGCCGTGTTATGCGGCACCCAACAGCACACATATAAGGAACACAGTATTACATAAATCAAAAGCGGAAGCTTACAATTATTCTTTATAAATAATTTACATAAAATAGCTACAGCGGAAGTCTATAAACAGCTCACGATGAATATCTAAGAAGCACTCGAGAAGAGATCCAGCCCGCGGACTCCTCTCGCTAGCAACACGAAGACATGGCAGCGGCTAGGTTCTCCAAGTGTGACATGACTCGGAAGTTTCCGAGTCTCACCGGACAACCTTCTTTATAGCGTTGATGTTTACCTGCAAAACCACTTATATAGCAAGAGTGAGCACAAAGGCTCAGCAAGACTTAACCGTCTCTCCTAAGACATGAAATTCTACATGAAAGTAACCTAAGACTTAAGTCTGTCATTTACGAAAAGACTCGCCTACAAGTTCATCCTTAACTTTCAGATTTTAGCCATATTAGTAGTGACCTTGCGTCCAGCAACATTGGAACTCCACAATCAAACAAAAAACGCTTCATTCCAATGTTACTTGCCCCAAGATAGAAAATAACTTTAGTTAGCTCTATCTCTACTTCAAACATGGTTTTCATGCAACTTTAACATAATCATAGCAGCAATTATACTTTTGCAAACTGTTTCCACACAAGTTGATTACTACGTCACAACATGGGAGCAAGCGGTACTCAATAACCGCGAGGGACGATGATTCGAATCAAACACTACCCGGATAACTCGACACATACGCCCGCCTCTGAAGACCCAACTCTGACGTCCTTCATTACGTCGTATGTGGCAACCTTTCTCAGAACACTAAACTGTAGAACCGGTCGCGCCGTCTCGGGCTCATAGGTCTAACGAGACGATGTGGTATGCCTCTACAATCCAGTGAACCTGGTACATCGGTTTCCTGGTTCCCATATATCAGTAAGCATCCGGTACACAACTCAATACTTGCCCCTGGACGCGGCATACGCATCGGTCCTTAACCGACACAGGCAGAGCTACTCGACCAAGACCTCGTCTTGTCGCAGCCTAACCCCTCTGCCCGGTCTCATCTTTAGAAATGTAAACTTTAGTTTGCTTCCTTTCCCAACCACACTTAGGATGTTCTGAACTATAGCTCGCGAATAGTCTCCAACTACTCGTCTTCTACCGGATGCCTAGTCTATTTAGCATGGCCTTATTCTACATCGATGACACAATTCTACCCTCGACCTCAGGGTTCATTTTTGGTTATGCAAGTGGGGTATAAAACATCCTTGACCTAATGCACATACAAACTGAGACCCATAGTAGTGAACAAAGTAAAAACTTTAGAAAATAACTTAAGTGCAAACCGGGGCTTGCCTTGGTTTTGCAGGTGACTAAAGTCAGTTGAGAGAAAGTCAGTTTCTGATGTATTGAAGTTCACTCCTGCCCTTCTTGTTCCTTGATCCAAGTTCACCTCCTCCTTCTTCACTTTCCACGTTTAATCACTACACGTTATGAATATGCATACATGTTCAATTATAAAATTTTTTGCTAACAAATGCTAAAGCCAAGTTTAAAACTGGAACTCTGTTCAAGAATTTAAAATGACACTGGGGTGGTGGTTTAGGTGTGTGTTTAAGCACTAAGATCAAGTGATGAATGGAGTTCTATCACTTGGGTGGGGATCACTAATGGTGGAACAGAACACTACTGATCTAGGGCTCCAATGAAGCTGGAAATTTTCTGCTGAGTTCCTTGTCACAAGAAAGTACTCTAGACCAAAATTCAGAATATTTCACTAAGTAGATCAACCGGAACAATTCCCTAAGCATTTAGGCAAAAAGGACTTAATCCTGAATAAATTTGCACTTTCATGCCAATTCAAGTGAACTACAATTTCATACATAGGTCAGGGAGCATGCATGATTTTTTTTCTAGGATTTTTGGAGCTAAGTAATGGCTAGAACTGAATTTTCAAGTTTTGGAAATTCTCTGAAAATGTTTCTGTATTTATTTGAATGCAGAAACTTGGAATTAGAATTACCCTAATTAAATCAACCCCAAATGAGCTGAAACTTTTACAGGAGTCTCCTAACATCCTAAAGAATATCCTTGCAAAATTTGGGGAATTTTGGATGAACCAAACTCCCTCTAAAATTTGGGAGAGCAGGGGGACGACGGGATGAGGATCAGTACCTCCTGGCGCACCTCTGTGGCCTCCTGAGCACGCCGGAGAAGCGCTGGACTGGCCAGTCGATGTGTAGCAGCGAGCGTCTGTCGTTGCTCGGTTCTACCGAGAGGAACATGGCTCAGCAGCAGTGGGGAACGGCCGGGGACGAGCTGAGACACGTTGAGGACGTCAGGGACTCGTCGGCGCGGCCTCTGAGCTTCTCAGCCGGGCGCCCAACTGGAGAGAAATGCACAGCATAATCAGCCGAGGAGCGGAGGGTGAGGAGACCCTGTTCGTGTGCTGCGTGAGGAGGTACGAAGCTCAGTTTGGCTCAGCAGTTTAGAGAGGATCACGCTGAGAGAAATTCCCTCACGGTGCCATGGCGAGAGGGACGAGCAGGAGGTGGCTTCGGCCTGCCCCTGTGTCGCACGGTGAGAAAAAGCAGAGGTTGTCTCGGTGGCGCGGTGACTTCGCGGGGAGGAGGAAAAACAGGGACCGTGCACTGCCTGAACTGAAGATCTTTTGCATCCTCACTTTCCCAATGACATGTGGGCCCCATTCTCTCCTTTTTATCCTTCTCCAAATTTTCTCACAATTATCTCCTCAATTTAGCAAATGCTGGACTCAAATGGTGGAAATTTAAATCTGAATTGTGTGTGAACATTTGGACAAGTTTCATCCAAATTCAAAGGATTATTTGAATTCCTTGCAACTTTAAGTCCATTTGAAAAATGGATAGCAAATATCTTCAAAAATTCATGAGACTTTGCCTGCCCCCTATTTTGGACCTAAGGAATTCAAATATGAACTCTGATCTTCGATTTGGCTGCTGCATTTTAGGTTTTTAATACAACAGTTTGAATTTCCTTTTTGCAAAGGGCTTACTTTGCCTTGAAGTAAACCCTTGAATTCAAGCTGAATATTTAAGTCCTCTTTTGTGATGACCCATTTGAATTTGGGTGAAACACTTTAGTTTCCTCCTAGCCCATGCTTGATCAATCTTGGTCCCAAACTGAACCTCAAGTTCAGTTTGATTATGCCCCCCTCAAATTTGAATTCGAGGTGATCTCAAACAAGGCTTTGAACGAATGGTATATGAGCTCAAAATCTCTCTAATTTTGGAACTTAAGCTCTTTAATACCTGAGGACTGCAATGGTCATCTCACATATATATGCTTTTGGACCATCTGAACATGAATGCTTTGCAAGGGTTCAGAAATGGGGTTTAAACTTCCCTCCCCTCTACTCATAGAGAATGTGCATATGAGTTAGATTTTTGGGAGTGAAATCCTTTCCCGGGCTAACATGTGTTCAGAAAGAGCTAAAGAAGATTTTTCCTCTTCCCACATGTCCATGTTTGAGTTTATCATTTTATGTGACATAACTCAAGTCATTCCCTTGCCTTAACATGTTGAATTCGGCATGAACTCAACATGATCATAATCCACTCTTTTTTTAGCTCACCCTCAAATCAGAAGTTTACCACCATCTTCTCCTCAATTTTAATGTATGAGACTCCATGTGTATTCAAAAATTTGGCGACACTTTGAGGTGAACATTTGCGTCTAAAGACCATATTTTTATTCTTTCTCATGCACATGTCGGATTTACACATGGGTTTAACTCCACCATGGTCCAACACATTCAAAGGCATGCTTGAACCCTTATGGTTGCACCTCATGGTATTAGTTTTTGTAAGTCCCATTTTTCGTGAACCAGAAACACCATGACGTTCAATCACCCGTTTCTTTGCATTCATGTTTTTGGGACTTTTACATTCCTCCCCCCTTAAAAAGAATCTCGTCCTGAGATTCCAATAGGAGAATGAGACGGGAGAGGTAATGCCAAGCGGTACGATGATAAAAATTCTAGATAGTTCATGCGGAGGTAATCTTTGCTTGCCACGTTGTTTCCTTCCGTGGTAAGATTACTCCACACCACCTGGTACAACCTTAATATCTGATTTTAGGTGTTCCGGATTCTTTTCCTCGATAGCATGAACCGGTCGCTTGGTGTAGGTACGATCCGGCTTCAACTAGTCAAGTTCTTCGGTGTGGACAGCGATGGTAGCCTTAAAGTATTTCGTAGCTGTGACATATGAAATATGTCCTGAATGGCAGCAAGGTTTGCCGGTAGTTCTAGCCGGTAAGCTACGGTTCCACACATCTCCTAATAGCAAGTGGGTCTAAAGCTCGGGGAGCAAAATTCCCCCTTTACATCGGACCGGTGAATTTCTTTTATCGGAGATACGCAAAGACAATGTGTTCTCCACCGTCGGAATGCAACGGTCAATGCCTTTGACCCTCGTGACTTTTCTTTCGGGATTGAACAGCCTCCAAGTTCGCTTCTACCGCTCGAACTCGGACATTGTCTTTGTTGACTAACCAACCCCGATCAGTACTCTTCTGCCGTACTCACACCACTTCCACGGTGTGCGACAATTCCGACTGTAGAGCTTCATCTTACGAGGTATAACTATATGGTCTTTAAACCATAGAGTACCCTCATTGCGCTTTATAGTGACGGCATTGAGTGAACGAAAATCAACACTTAATCTTAGTGTCTCATCGTTCTTCTTAACGAACAGCGCAGAGCAACCCCATGGTGATGAGCTTAGTTGTGTAAAACCGTTGCTCATAAGTGCACCTAGTTGCTCCTTCAACTCCGCTAGTTCATCGGGTGCCATCTTACACAAACTTCATGAAATCGGTGTTGTTTCCAGCGTCAGTTCAATCTTGAACTTGACGTCCCGTTAGCCGGCATTGCCCGGTAACTCATCGGAAACACATTGGATATTCACGTCCCACCGGAAACTCCTCGAGTTTAATCACTTCCCTGGGATAGGCCTAGCCAGTCCTCTTTTCTGTTCAGAATGGATTCTCCTGTCTTTAACCAGCTTTTGATCAGTTTAGCAGCATTTTTATAACTCAAGTTGAATACCAAAGTTAAAGTTAACTTCAGTATCTTCCCAACGAGTATTCATACGCCTTCAGATCATCTCTAGATCAAAAGTTATGATTTCTCAAAGTTGACAGATTTCCTGGATAAAATTTGCCAGCATCTCCTTCGTATGTGGCTACTTTATCACAGTTGTGTATAAAATATAATAAGAATCTGAGCAAACTCAGAATTACAACAATGTTGCAAATTTCATAACCTTTCCAACGGTGTATTATAGGCTCCTTAAGGATTTTTCTACAGGAAGTTATGGGTTAAAAACAGAAAGGTCCCGAGAGGTTTTTGCTACTGTCCTGGTTCTGAACAGTTCGCCTTCAACTGGACTTTTCACCCAGGTAACGTGTGGTTCTGCTCTGGAGGCCTACAAGGAAGTTGTAGAGCACTTGAAAATCTTTCCAGAACTGTATCATACACCATATTTGGGTCCAGATACTCAGAGTTATGCTCTGTTAAAGTCCAGCAAGAATTTCTGCCAGAAACAGAGCACTCTGTTTTTTGAAAACTTTGATACCTAGTTATACTCTCATTTGAATCTTAGCTCAAAATAAGAGTTCGGTAAGTAATATTTGTTTCAAACTTCCATTTTAGTTGAAAGTTAGTTCATAAATCATTTCTTCATAGGAAAGAGGTTATTAAGTGTAGTACGGTGTCGATGCACCGTAAGAACATGTCGGTATTACGTAGCCTCACCAAAGAAAATCCTAAACCGGATTATACCGGCATATACGTATTATCAGTGGCACTAAGACGATCTCTCGCATGTACTACACGGGATACGTACGTGGTTAGTACCTGCAGAAAAACTCTCAATAATGGTGCACTCAAAGGTTTGTTTAATTTCAGGCAGTTCCATATTTAAAAGTAAATACAAACGCCCGTATCATTGTCATACGGCAGTCCTTGAGTTAAGTCACGTCTCAAGGTACGTGATCGTGTTTCAACACCACACGACGGGGAACCCGAGTATGTCATGAACGGGTCGTCACGGTTGGGAATGTTATCAACCCAACAGATACCACCTACTGCCCTGCAGGGCACGCCGATGGCAAGCGCTGCATATGTCCTCCTGGGCTACTTCCAGACGAACACACTATCGCGTTACTGACCACGCGATGGGGTCTCCACTTAGTTGCCTAATGCACGCTAGGGATCAGCGTTTCATATGAACTCAGGAACATGGAGAGTCCAAGAGTTCATATTAACATCTCACACCAAGCTGTGAGATCTTTCCCTGATCCACATTCCTCGTCAGGGGAGCTAACCGAAATTGAACCGCTTCCGGTGGCGTTCCTTACCATTCTTACCCGAACGTAAGTGCGTCGTTACATAATCAAAATTCAGAATTATAACACATATGTTAGTGCTGCCACTTTAAGTAACTATACTACTATAGTCCTTATGTGGGCCTAATATCGTTTCCTCACCGTATCCTAAGTTTTTGTTGTAATATGATCCTTACTCCGTGTGCTATTACCAATGTGGCTCTGATACCACGCTGAGGGGGCCCGACCTCCATCACGGGGCCGTGCCGCCTCGCCCGAGGAATCGCATTGGGTGGTGCCGTGTTATGCGGCACCCAACAGCACACATATAAGGAACACAGTATTACATAAAACAAAAGCGGAAGCTTACAATTATTCTTTGTAAATAATTTACATAAAATAGCTACAGCGGAAGTCTATAAACAGCTCACAATGAATATCTAAGAAGCACTCGAGAAGAGATCCAGCCCGCGGACTCCTCTCGCTAGCAACACGAAGACATGGCAGCGGCTAGGTTCTCCAAGTGTGACATGACTCGGAAGTTTCCGAGTCTCACCGGACAACCTTCTTTATAGCGTTGATGTCTACCTGCAAAACCACTTATATAGCAAGAGTGAGCACAAAGGCTCAGCAAGACTTAACCGTCTCTCCTAAGACATGAAACTCTACATGAAAGTAACCTAAGACTTAAGTCTGTCATTTGCGAAAAGACTCGCCTACAAGTTCATCCTTAACTTTCAGATTTTAGCCATATTAGTAGTGACCTTGCGCCCAGCAACATTGGAACTCCACAATCAAACAAGAAACGCTTCATTCCAATGTTACTTGCCCCAAGGTAGAAAATAACTTTAGTAAGCTCTATCTCTACTTTAAACATGGTTTTCATGCAACTTTAACATAATCATAGCAACAATTATACTTTTGCAAACTGTTTCCACACAAGTTGATTACTACGTCACAACATGGGAGCAAGCGGTACTCAATAACCGCGAGGGACGGTGATTCGAATCAAACACTACCCGGATAACTCGACACATACACCCGCCTCTGAAGACCCAACTCTGGCGTCCTTCATTACGTCGTATGTGGCAACCTTTCTCAGAACACTAAACTGTAAAACCGGTCGCGCCGTCTCGGGCTCATAGGTCTAACGAGACGATGTGGTATGCCTCTACAATGCAGTGAACCTGGTACATCGGTTTCCTGGTTCCCATATATCAGTAAGCATCCGGTACACAACTCAATACTTGCCCCTGGACGCAGCATACTCATCGGTCCTTAACCGACACAGACGGAGCTACTCGACCAAGACCTCGTCTTGTTGCAGCCTAACCCCTCTGCCCGGTCTCATCTTTAGAAATGTAAACTTTAGTTTGCTTCCTTTCCCAACCACACTTAGGATATTATGAACTATAGCTCGCGAGTAGTCTCCAACTACTCGTCTTCTACCGGATGCCCTAGTCTATTTAGCATGGCCTTATTCTACATCGATGACACAATTCTACCCTCGACCTCAGGGTTCATTTTTGGTTATGCAAGTAGGGTATAAAACATCCTTGACCTAATGCACATACAAATTGAGACCCATAGTAGTGAACAAAGTAAAAACTTTAGAAAATAACTTAAGTGCAAACCGGGGCTTGCCTTGGTTTTGCAGGTGACTAAAGTCAGTTGAGAGAAAGTCAGTTTCTGATGTATTGAAGTTCACTCCTGCCCTTCTTGTTCCTTGATCCAAGTTCACCTCCTCCTTCTTCACTTTCCACGTTTAATCACTACACGTTATGAATATGCATACATGTTCAATTATAAAATTTTTTGCTAACAAATGCTAAAGCCAAGTTTAAAACTGGAACTCTGTTCAAGAATTTAAAATGACACTGGGGTGGTGGTTTAGGTGTGTGTTTAAGCACTAAGATCAAGTGATGAATGGAGTTTTATCACTTGGGTGGGGATCACTAATGGTGGAACAGAACACTACTGATCCAGGGCTCCAATGAAGCTGGAAATTTTTTGCTGAGTTCCTTGTCACAAGAAAGTACTCTAGACCAAAATCCAGAATATTTCACTAAGTAGATCATCCGAAACAATTCACTAAGCATTTAGGCAAAAAGGACTGCACTTTCATGCCAATTCAAGTGAACTACAATTTCATACATAGGTCAGGGAGCATGCATGATTTTTTTCTAGGATTTTTGGAGCTAAGTAATGGCTAGAACTGAATTTCCAAGTTTTGAAAATTCTTTGAAAACGTTTCTGTATTTATTTGAATGCAGAAACTTGGAATTAGAATTACCCTAATTAAATCAACCCCAAATGAGCTGAAACTTTTACAGGAGTCTCCTAACATCCTAAAGAATATCCTTGCAAAATTTGGGGAATTTTGGATGAACCAAACTCCCTCTAAAATTCTTTTGCTGAAAAGCTTTAAAGAATTTTCCAGAATTTTCTATTGGTTTTCATGCAAATTGGGTTGCATATTTGGATAGAGCATTTCATCCTGAATCCAAACCAATTTGAATTACTAAGTTATGAGTTTCTAAAGTTTGGGGGGAAATCCTGAAATTGAACTCTATTTATTTTTCAATTTTCAGAGACATAAGGAATTAACACCACATTTGGCCAAGCAAATGAGGTCCAATGCTTCTGAAAATTTTACTGGAGTTCAGTCATTTGTGGGGGAATCTCCTGCCCAAATTTGAGAATTTTCCAATACACAGAGCGCCTGGAAAAATTCCTACAAAATTTTCCTTATATGAATTAATGAGCAAAAATCAGGGATTTTCATAAATATTGGGTTGTACCCCTGGATAGTACTATCTTAGATGAATCCAACAAAATTTATCTCACTATTTTTGGAGCTTCCTACATCAAGTTATGCATTTTACAAGTTTGAACAACTCTCTATTTGATTTTAAACAGCACAGTCACACGTGGGGCCCACGGTTCATGTGCTTCTTCAACCTCCCGCCAGAGCCCGCGGGTGCACACCGGCAGAAAACTTGGCATGGCTCGTTCTCTCATTTCTCCACCAAATGAGCTCCGGTTTCGCCCTACATGCTCCTGGGAACGTGGCGCAGCTGCCGGGCAAGGTTTCCCCACGTGAAAACGGTTGTAGTTAGGTCGGCACCGGCAGGGCGGCTCGGGAGCTCGACATGTACGGGTTCCCGCGTGTTCAAGGCATCTCCCGGCGAGCTACGATGTCCTACAGCATCCCTATGGGTCTAGGAACATGGAACGGAGATCAAATCGTGCAGAACATGGCTGCAAACTAGTCGTCACCGTGGACCATGGCAGTTTTGGCCGCGGGCGACGATTTCTCGTCGCCTGGGGCATAGGAGGGTCGGTTTTCTTTGGTTCTCGGCGTGGGAGGGCGCTAGGGCATCTAGTTGTTGTGGTTTGAATTGTAGGAGGGATGATCAATCGGTGTAGGCGAATTTCAAGATTTACCAATTGTCTGTTTTATACGTGCGCCGGTGCCAAAATTCAAATTCCGGCGAGCCGACGTCGGGGGAGAGCAGGGGGACGACGGGATGAGGATCAGTACCTCCTGGCGCACCTCTGTGGCCTCCTGAGCACGCCGGAGAAGCGCTGGACTGGCCAGTCGATGTGTAGCAGCGAGCGTCTGTCGTTGCTCGGTTCTGCCGGGAGGAACATGGCTCAGCAGCAGTGGGGAACGGCCGGGGACGAGCTGAGACACGTTGAGGACGTCAGGGACTCGTCGGCGCGGCCTCTGAGCTTCTCAGCCGGGCGCCCAACTGGAGAGAAATGCACAGCATAATCAGCCGAGGAGCGGAGGGTGAGGAGACCCTGTTCGTGTGCTGCGTGAGGAGGTACGAAGCTCAGTTTGGCTCAGCAGTTTAGAGAGGATCACGCCGAGAGAAATCCCGTCGCGGTGCCAGCGTGAGAGGGACGAGCAGGAGGTGGCTTCGGCCTGCCCCTGTGTCGCACGGTGTGAAAAAGCAGAGGTTATCTCGGTGGCGCGGTGACTTCGCGGGGAGGAGGAAAAACAGGGACCGTGCACTGCCTGAACTGAAGATCTTTTGCATCCTCACTTCCGCAATGACATGTGGGCCCCATTCTCTCCTTCTTATCCTTCTCCAAATTTTCTCACAATTATCTCCTCAATGTAGCAAATGCTAGACTCAAATGGTGGAAATTTAAATCTGAATTGTTTGTGAACATTTGGACAAGTTTCATCCAAATTCAAAGGGTTATTTGAATTCCTTGCAACTTTAAGTCCATTTGGAAAATGGATAGCAAATATCTTCAAAAATTCATGAGACTTTGCCTGCCTCCTATTTTGGACCTAAGGAATTCAAATATGAACTCTGATCTTCGATTTGGCTGCTGCATTTTAGGTTTTTAATACAACAGTTTGAATTTCCTTTTTGCAAAGGGCCTACTTTGGCTTGAAGTAAACCCTTAAATTCAAGCTGAATATTTAAGTCCTCTTTTGTGATGACCCATTTGAATTTGGGTGAAACACTTTAGTTTGCTCCTAGCCCATGCTTGATCAATCTTGGTCCCAAACTGAACCTCAAGTTCAGTTTGATTATCACCCTCAAATCAGAAGTTTACCACCATCTTCTCCTCAATTCCAATGTATGAGGCTCCATGTGTATTCAAAAATTTGGCGGCACTTTGAGGTGAACATTTGCGTCTAAAGACCATATTTTTATTCTTTCTCATGCACATGTCGGATTACACATGGGTTTAACTCCACCATGGTCCAACACATTCAAAGGCATGCTTGAACCCTTGTGGTTGCACCTCATGTATAACATCACATGTGAGAAAGTTTTTGTAAGTCTCATTTTTCATGAACCAGAAACACCATGACGTTCAATCACCCGTTTCTTTGCATTCACGTTTTTGGGACTTTTACATCATGCATGTGGAGACACACCTGCTAAACCGCGTAGAAGATGTCCGGCCTGGTGAAGGTGAGGTACTGCAAGGCACCGGCAAGACTCCTGTAAGAGGTGGGGTCAGCGACAGGAACGCCGTCGGCCGAGGACACCTTCGCCTGAGTGTCCACCGGAGTGGAGCACGGCTTGCAATCAGCATGCCCGCTCTCTCGAGGATGTCTAGGCAGTACTAGCACTGGTGGAGGAACAGAGCATTCGGTCGATGCTCGACCGCAACACCCAGGAAGTGGTGGAGCTGGCCAAGGTCCTTCATCACGAACTCCTGCTGCAGGGCGGAGATCGTGCGCTGAAGGAGAGCCGGACTTGACGCCATGAGGACAATGTCGTCCACGTACAGGAGGAGGTAGACAGTGTCACCCTCACGCCTGTAGACGAAGAGTGAAGTGTCCGACTAGGCCTCCACGAAGCCGAGCGAGACCACGAAGGAGGCGAACCTATTGTACCAAGCCCGAGGCGCCTGCTTCAGCCCGTACAGGGACTTGTTCAGCCGGCAAACCATGTCTAGATGGGTTGAATCAATGAACTGTGTCGGCTGACTGCAGTACACCGTCTCCGTCAGCGTCCCGTGGAGGAAGGTGTTCTTGACGTCCAGCTGGTGGATAGGTCAAGAACGCGACAGAGCCAGCGACAGAACGGTGCGAACCGTCGCCGGCTTCACCACCGGGCTAAAGGTCTCATCGTAGTTGACGCCGGGGCACTGCGTGAAACCGCGAAGAACCCACCGTGCCTTGTACCTCTCTAGAGACCCATCCACCCTCTTCTTATGTGTGAACATCACTTGCCCGTGACAACATTGCCACGACCAGGACGGTGAACAAGGTCCCAAGTCCGGTTGGCAAGCAGGGCCGCATACTCTTCTTCCATAGCCTGACGCCAGTGAGGATCGGCGAGGGCGCTACGGACAGAAGAGGGGATAGGCGAGATGGGTGACGAGGTAAGCGGTGGGGGGTGGGGGGGGTCGACGACGAGAGGATGACCCTGGAGAAACGCTCAACCGGCCGGAGAACCCCAGCGGCCCGTCGGGTCACCATCGGGTGAACATGGCGGGGGTCCGATGGAGGAGTGAAGGGTGGTACACCGGAGGCTCGGGCGGGAAGTGGCTGGAGCACCAACCCACGCTCATCGCTGATAGACAAGAGCGGGGTCGGCGTACCACGCCACAGGACCCGCGCGTGGTGCAGTAGTCGACGTCGGAGACGCCGAGGCCGCGCACGACGCGACTGCTGGCGTCGGGAACGTCGAGGCCGCGCTCGGCGCAGCAGGCGTCGGCAGGGACGCCGGAACCACGCTCGGCGCAGCAGGCGTCGTCGGAGACGTCGGGGCCGCGCGTGGCGCAGCAGGCGACGCCAGGGACAGGAGCCGTGACGGAGACGTTAGGGTAGCAAGCGCACCCGAAGACTCGAAGGTGGTCGTAGAGAGGAGGGGTGCCGAACAAAGCGAAGTGAGGGGTGGGAGCACTAATCACCTTAGTAGGAAGACGATTAATGAGGTAGGTGGCGGCGTGAAGCGCCTCCGCCTAGTAGCGAGCAGGGGTAGAAGCCTGAAACATCAGGGGGCGCATGACATCGTTGGTGAACCGAATCATGCGCTCAGCCTTACCGTTCTGGGGGGAAGTGTATGGGCAAGACTTGCGCAACTGAACACCGTGAGAAAGCAGAAAGTCACGGAACGCAGAGTTGTCAAACTCGCACCCGTTATCGCACTGGACCGCACGGATCTGCGCCCAAACTGGGTGGACACCCAAGCAAAGAAGTGAGAAAGAGTGCCGAACGTATTAGACTTCTGTCACAAGGGAAAAGTCCACGAATAGTGCGAAAAATCATCAACAACCACCAAGTAATACTTATATCCAGAAACACTAAGAACAGGTGAAGTCCAAAAATCACAGTGAATCAAATCAAAGATGCACTCGACACGAGTGACAGAATGCGGAAAAGGAAGTCGAACATGGCGACCCAACTGACAAGCATGGCAAAGAGACTCATGAGTATCCTGAGTACACGAAATCACTGAACTACCAGACAACTTCGACATAGCATCAACACCGGGGTGGCCAAGCCGACGATGCCAAATGGTCGAAGAGACTGTCGTAGTCAGGGCAAGAGGCAGAGCGGAAGCAGGAAGACGCATCGTGTACAGGGGACCCGTACTCTCACAGCGAAAGAGAATGCATCGAGTAATAAGATCATTCACAGTTAAACCATAAGGATCGAACTCAATGGAAACATGGTTGTCAGTAGTAAAACGACGAACGGAAAGAAGGTGTTGAATGATGTCAGGAGCAACAAGAACATCACATAGCTGAAACGAATCCGGGGAACCCGAGTCACCTACCGAGGTGACTGGAAGAGCCGACCCATTCCCAACAACGATAGATGAAGGATCAGAGGGACGGGAAGGGCGGGTAGAAGAGAGGATACCGACGTCAGGGGTGGTGTGGTACGAGGCACCGGAGTCCACCACCCAGTCAGGGCCAGACGGCGTGACACCCCGCAGGTAGACTGACGGTGTAGAACGGGTCGCGACATTGCCCCGACAGTGGAGGCGCCGGGAAGGAAGACAACACGCTCCGACCCTCGACGGTCGTGACAACAGAGTAGGCAACAGTCGATCCAAGGACACCAGCCGATGGCGGCCGAGTACCCTATGGCGATGATCGGGTCTGTACAGGAAACAACGGTCGCATGTTAGGAGGCAAGGCCGCGGCGGCCCAAGGTGGCGCGGCCGAGCCGGCGGCGACTAAAGACGGCGGCACGGCGTACGGCGGCGTCGGCTGCCAGGTCAGAGCTGGTGATGACCGGATGTGGGCCGGTGGTGGCGACCGAGGCGAGGCGGCGGTGGCCCTCAGTGGCGCGGCGGCGTACGGAGGCGGCTGCGGCCGGATCGGAGCCGGCGACAACCGGAGCTGGGCCGTCAGCGGTAGGGGCGAGGCAGCGATAGCCCACGGGGACGCCGCCGAGCCGGCGGCGGCCGACGGCGGCGGCCACAGGGGCGAGGCGGCAGCAGCCGAGGTCGGCGCAGCGGCTGTGGCCGAGGGTGGCACAACGGCGGTGGCCGAGGGTGGCGGCCCGACCCACGCGTCCGGCACTGGCGCGGCCTGGGCGGACGGCGGCAACATGATGGAGGCGGCGCCCCGCGGCGGTCGGATCTGACTACCAGGCGGCGGTGCCGGCGCAGCCCAGGCGGACGGCGACAGCGCTAGTGAGGCAGCGGCGGCCCAGGGCGGCACTGGTGAGGTGTCAGCGGCCCATGGCGCTGCCGAGCCGGCGGCGACCCAGGGCGGCACTGCCGAGCCGACGGCGGCCGACCCCGAGGGCGGGGCGGCCACGCGCGGAACTGGCGAGGCGACCGCGGCCCAGGGCGGCGCGACCCAGCCAGCGGCGGCCGACCCCAAGGGCAGGGCGGCCCCCGGCGGTGCTGGGGAGGCGGCGGCGGCCCAGGGCGGGGCTACCAAGCCGGCGGCGAACGGTCTCGAGGGCAGGGCGACGACAGCGGAGGCGGAGAGAGGGAAGGAAGGAGGGGCGGGGGCCAACGGCGGCGGCGGCGGCTATGGCCGAGGGTGGCGGCCCGGCCCACGCGTCAGCGGCGCGGCCCGGGCGGACGGCGGCAGCGTGATGGAGGCGGCGCCCCGCGGCGGCCGGATCTGATCACCAGGCGGCGGTGGCGGCGCAGCCCACGCGGCCCAGGCGGATGGCGGCGGCGCTGGTGAGGTGCCGGCGGCCCAGGGCGGGGCGGCCACGCGCGGAACTCGCGAGGCGACCGCGGCCCAGGGCAGCGCGACCCAGCCAGCGGCGGCCGACCCCGAGGGCGGGGCGGCCCCCGGCGGGGCTGGGGAGGCGGCGGTGGCCCAGGGCGGGGCTGCCAAGCCGGCGGCGAACGGTCCCGAGGGCGGGGCGGCGACAGCGGAGGCGGAGAGAGGGAAGGAAGGAGGGTGGTTGCAGTGACCTTACTAGGACCCCAGGTCCTTGGTTCGACTCCCCATGTGAGGAATTTAAACATGCCAGGATAGAAAACACTCCTTGCCTCCTGCTGCACCAGTGTCCGCAGTTGCAGGCACGTCCTGGCTTACACCTGAGCAGATGCTCGATTGGGCGGGGCCTTCAGGGTGTTTTCTCGATCCTGCAATGAGAAAATTTATTCTGCTTGCAATACCTGGGGATGGACTTTCCCCAAGGGCCAAGCTTTTTGTTCACAAAACATGCTGCCTTCGGCTGCCTAGAATTCCCTTCCCTAGAGCTCATAATGTGTGGGAGCTTTCAGCACTGGGTACGCCCTTTTATGCTGTCTTACAACAGCATTATCCCCCATTTACTAACTCAGCAAATGAGCATGCCATGTAACTAAGGTTTTGACATCTTGAACCCACTGAGAAGAGTAAGTGGCTAAAACTATTGGAACTAAAGCTTTCTGGATATATGCCAGGACAGGACACAACTGCAGATAGCAGGCTGAAGGAAGTATTCTACTACTGTGGTTACGTTAGAATTGGAATAAAGCGGTCTGAGAACAACAAAGAGGACCTAGAGATTGTGTTGAAATCAATCAGAAATACTCAGGTGCTTTGAATAAAGAACTTGAAGAGGAAATACTGCTACTATCATTACAGTTGCTTTGTAGTCCTTGTTTCCTTTGCCCAAAATATTAACCAGCCGCCCAAATGGTGAACCTGCTTCTCTCTAGCACCCAATTCCAGAAGATACCTTTCGGCTTTCGGGCCCTTTCACAGTCCCGTCAATCAGGCCATGGTGCTACTCCTTTCACCCAATTACCTTCGGAATGTACATAAGATAAACAACAACAACAACCAAGCCTTTATCCCAAGCATGTTGGGGTAGGCACATAAGATAAACCAAGTTTGCCACATATACAAAGACAAAAATCATTACAGACAGGAAGAGATTATGGGAAGGTACATGACATGGTATATCATGTGATGATTTAAACCCTATTGTTGGCGATTTATATGGCAGTTATAGTGGTTAGTTCGCCACTAGCTAGCCAGCTGCCAGCCTCAAATTGGGGATTGTCGTGGATGTCATAACTGCCAGTCCCTTAACCCCTTTGGTTTTGCGATTGAAGGGTCAGTTAGATTTAAGTCCCGACTCTCAATTTCACATGACCGAATCAATGTAGTATTTAAAAAGGAAAAAGTCCATTTTACTACCCTCAAGTTATCTACATTGTCCACTTAATCCCTTAAACAAAATTTTGGTTCAATTTACTCCCTCGAACTATTTGATTTGTTCAATTTACCTCCTTGTGAAATTTTTCTTTTTTATTTCTTTTTATATGGGTTTTTTAGTTACAATTTTGTAGGATGATATATGACATCATACACAATGTTAGAATATTTTTTTCAAAATTTTTTATAAATATTTTCTTGCATTATTTCATCTCCTATGTGAAATCTAAATTACATGCTTCCAATGTAAAAGAATTAAAAAAATCTTAAACTATTTTTCTGACATCCAATATGTTCTAACTTATAATCTCATAAAATTTTAATCTCAAACATTACATGAATATAGAGAAACAAAAAAGTAAAATTTCACAAGGTGGCGGAACCAATCTAAATAGTAAAACAGACTCTCTTTTAAAAAACCGGCCAGATGCATGGTGTACCTTCTTGACGGTGGCGGACCAGGACAGGATGAGGCCAAGGACGACGATGAAGAAGAAAGGCCCCCAGAGGTCCCAATCGCGCAGCGCCTTGCCGGGGTCCTCGCGGAAGGGGTTGGGGAAGACGACGAGCTTGAGGTTGCTGACGATGCGGACGAGGTCGCGCTTGACGGTGTCCCAAACGGGCTCGGTAAGCGTGTCGGTCTCGGGCCCGAACCCGTCGGAGCCGATGGGGACGGCGACGGAGCCCGATCCGGAGGCGAACATCGGGAGCGCGGAGGTTTTGGAGGCGGCCGCGGGGAGAGGGGCGGACGAGAAGACGGGAATGGAGGCGCGAGAAGGGGAGGCGGGCCGCGCGGCGGGAAGGACGGCGGCGGGAGGCGGCGAGGCGTTGATGAGGTCCGCGATCTCGTCCATGTCGGAGCGCGCGAACGAGGGGTGGAGGTGGACGGCGTCGCCGCGGCCGTGGGGGCGAGGCTGCGACATGGTGGCTGGGCGGAGGGACCGATCTAGCGGCGAGGCGGCGAGGCGAGCGCGGGATGGAAGAGCCGAAGAGGTTAAGAGGAGGAGCGGCCAGTGGAGGCCGGAGGGAGAGACACGTGGAGCGAACGCGGGGACGGAGGGAACGGCGGGCGAAGCGAGCGGAATGGCGTTGGGCCGAATCAGTCAAAAATCTGGCCGTGTTTTTCTTTTCCAGTTTCAGCTCTTTAGTTCAAAATTGAACTAATTAGGTTAAATATTTTAAAATGAAGGGATTATAAATTTTTTAACGTGTCTGACTGGTTACACAGGTTGTGAATTATGATGATCGATCCGGTTTGTTGGACATCCACAGGTTTCACAAGATTTTTTTTGGTAACACCAGTTAACGAGAAATCTAGTAACAATGGGAGCATAACAAGTTTCTATTGAACTACTATACACCAATTGATTATAAGAGTGGACAATTATGAGTTATTTTTCAAGTGAGTTTGTATGTTAATATAAGTGGAGGTACAATGACGTCTGTATGCGTATAATTATAATCGGGGCACCTAATCATACGTTAATTGGACTGGCTCAACACTTTCATAACTAGTGCTCCAACCTAATATGGTGGAAACATTTATACATCAGCTTCTCCTTGACCTCCGTGTTCTCTATCGTGCCTAGACTTGGTAAAAGACTTTGACGTATGAACACTTTCATAATTTATTTTGATTTTTTTTAAATATTATATATAAATAAATATAAATTCAGTTCAATCATAAATAATCTAACCTTTCTTATGATTAATTTATTTTTTTACCCCGTTATCACCACGATTCGTTGCAGGGACGGTTCTCCGTTGGCGCGAACGCAGCGCCGTACGCCCGGCAGGAAAGCCTCCGTCATCGGTGCGCGTCTCCGTCTCCGTGGCGCGGTGACTCGGGGGCAATGGTGGCCTCAGGCTGCGTGCAGGCCAATGGAATAAACAAACGTGCCGGCGAGCAAAAGCCGAACCGGGTCAGTCAGTCGGTCGGTTCCAAGCGTGGTCACGCTCACAGCGGCAGTGCACGGACCCGAGGTCGCGCGCAGAAAGCCAGCCGCAGAAAGGTCGTGGTCTGACTCACTGCTCGTTCTCCTCTCGCCTTGCCACGCCCACGCCTGGAGACGAGCGCAGAGCTGCAGGCTGCGCGTGCGCGGTGCCCTCCCTCCTCAACCAACCAGCCTGCTTCTTCCTCCTCGCTCCCTCCCGTTCTCCCAACAAGCAACGGGAAGCGGCGGCGCTAGGCGATAAAAAGCAGCGAAGCCGAGGAGGAGGAAAGGGGGCGGGGTCGCCGGGTGGGAGAATTTTTCTTTTCCCTCCCCTTTTCCCGTCGGGCTGTTGACCGGCCGGCGCATGGCGTCGTCGCGGGTGGCGTCGTCGCAGCCGCAGGCCACGGGGTCCTCGGACCTCGCGCGCTTCAGGAGCGGCAGCGGCATCGGATCCATGAACATGGACGACATCATGCGCAACATCTACGGCGACGCGCCCCCGCCGGCTGCTGCCGGCGGGCCGGCGGAGCCCGCCTCCGCGGTCCGGCCGACGTCGGAGGAGGTGTGGAAGGAGATCTCCGCCCCCGCTCTCCCGCTCCCCCCGCCGGCCGCCGGCGGGGGCGCGTCGGAGATGACTCTGGAGGATTTCCTGGCCAGGGATACCGGCGCCGGTAGGGCGCCGACGGTGGAGGGGGCCATGGCTCTCGGGTTCCCTGACGGCGACGTAGTTGGGGTCGGCGGCGGGAGGGCGCGGAAGCGGGCGCCCATGGATCCCACCGACCGCGCGGTAGTGCAGCGGCAGAAGCGCATGATCAAGAATCGCGAGTCTGCGGCGAGGTCCCGGGACCGGAAACAGGTGCCCTGAAATACATCGATTTGGTGCATCCGGCAATTTTTGAGCTGCTTAGGGCACCTCTGATGGTTCCAGTGGCTAATCTGATGCTTCCGTTTGGACCTAAATGCAGGCGTATGTTGCGGAGCTGGAATCGCAGGTCTCGCAGCTAGAGGAGGAACAAGCAGAGCTATTGAGGGAGCAGGTAATGTTCTTGTTTCTGCATCAGATTAGCCATCGGTGGTTTCTTTGATCTAATATTTATGGCTTAGAAAAAGAGATGCTCCCTGTTTTAAATTGTCGTCGTGGACAACAACTCTAGTTCATTTTTGAACTAGATTTTTCATCCTAACGACAACAATTTAAAAATGGAAGGAATATATCTTTGAGTATTGCATTTACAGACATAACTAAATAAGGACTAAAAGAATGAGAATATATTACCACAAGAGAACTGGGTGAAAGAGAAATAGAGAACATGTTTTCCACCAGACTTGTCCCAAATCTGGTTTTTATTTTTTTCATTACGTCGTTATTTATCCTTGCTGATAAATCATAACATTTTTTTCCTTTACAACAACAACAACAAAGTCTTTTAGTCCCAAACAAGCCTGATAGGCTAGAGATGCAACCCATAAGTACAACAAAACCAGCAAGAGAAAGTCATAAGAAAGTAAAAGACACACAAAAGAAAAAAGACAAAAAGAAAGAAAGGAACAAAGTAATTACAAATAAATTAAGCAAAAAAAGGAAAAAGAAAAGGCAAGAACTTGTTTTCATGAAGCAGTTGAGCATTATGCTTGCGCCTCCACTTTTGGCTGTATGGTCTTCAGTCTTCCACTCAATTGTTCTTATTTTATTTTTAATGTTTCTCAGGAGAAGCAAAACCAGAAGAGACTTAAGGAGGTAAGCTTGGTTAGCTCACATTACTTCTTTATATTTCTGTTCAGCCTACACTGTCATAGTTATATCTATTCTAATATTTACCCTGCTTGAGGGATTTTATATATTTGAATCCACATTAAGATTCAAGATTAGAAATGTTTTTGCAGTAAAAATTATCATTGTTCCATCATTTGAAAACACATATCAATGAACTGTTTCAGTGTTTTGGTATCTTGCAAATGTGCTATTTTTATGGTAAGTTTCATTTTTGTGGCCCATTTGATGATCTTAGTTTTGCTCAGGGTGCCTGAATTCTTTACAAGTGCTTCAGGGAGAGAAAAAATTATGAATTTGACAACTCAAATTAATGTGAAGTTGTAAAATCTGAGCAGTATGTGCTGATTCATTTGAGACTCCTTAGCACAGTAGTTTTTCGCTTTTTTTGTTCATAGGCTCCATGGCCTGGTTTGCAATTCTGATAAATTATCTTGCACCATAAGTCTTATTGTCAAATTGAAGCATCATATGCAGATAACAAAACACATGAAAATGGCTTCCATCTTTATTGAAGCATCACACATTAGATGATTAGAGTCAAATTTTTATTCTATAGATTCACTCTATCAGCTAATCCTTCCTAGTTTTTGCTGTGTTGCTAAATGTTTTTACAATGCTTGAGTCAGTGAGTATATTCAAGCATACAATGTTGATGGTTTTTGTTTAATTTGAAGTTAATCTTTTTATGCAGTTGATGGAAAAGGCAGTGCCAGTTATAAGGAGAAGACCATTACATGACTTTAGACGAACCAATTCCATGGAGTGGTAGAAGACACCTACATCTGTTGGATCTGTTGCCAGTCTCAACAGAGGTTTCTTTTAGATTTATTTATATTTTCCCAGTCTTCTTTGGCAGAATTTCAGGTGACATGGATTGTGCGTGTTTAAAAAGACACGCCATTCTGCATTAATCTCTGGATGTTTGTCAGCTTGGTACTTTGTTTTTATAAGGGAATTTTATTAGTTTTCATGCCAGTTACGTCAAGATGATACATCCATCGTGAAAACACATTTCTGGCTTCTGACTTAAAATTTGAAAAAAAAAAAAACAAGACTTAAGATTAAGGCGAATTGGTACTCTCTGTTATATTGTCAGTGGCTTGTTGTATAAACAAGAACAAGCAGGTTTGTTCAGAGTGCACAAAGGTATCCTCATTACCAACGTCTACTTTTACATATATGGATCCAGCCCTAAGTGGTATAGTGGACTATTGTTCATTTAGGAAGTACAGGGTTGGAATAACCGGAAATCCTGGCGGCTGCTATGCTGAGGCTCGCTGCTATGCTCGTCGTCCCAGCAGACGGAAACCAGCAACGCCATGTCGAGTTATGCGGTACATCACTTGCACGCAACAGTAATCCATGCAGTAAGGTGCAAGTGAGGATACATAACATCGAGTAACAGATACAATGGAAAATGAAAGGCGTAAACAGATGAGGGGAATTCACTTTTGTTGAATTATTAGGAAAGGGACGCGGCCAGGGAATCTTCGGGTCAAAGGTTTCAAAAGCAAAATTCACTGGAGTTCCCGTCATCAAGTCCAAGTATCCAATAAGGTATTTTCTCTTTTATCTTGAAGAATTAACTGGCAGAAGGCGATTGAGACCAATTCAAGTACCCAATTCCCACGAACTTATTGTACTAAGGATCTAAGATGATCCTATTTTCTTGGCATCAGGAAGAAAGGAACAGAGAATGCATTGAATCAAATAAAGAGATTTTCAAATAAAATTTTTAAACTGATCCCATGGTCTTTACGGACACAATTTGATATACCAAGTTCAATTATTTAATGTTGATCAACTTTGTGCAAACTACAGGTGCAATAACAAATAATGTAAATACTTGGCTTAGTGGCTACATTAACAAAGACCCCAATATGCAATAATCCAGTTTGTAACACACGGTTACAACACGCAGAATACAACCATGAGAAGACAGCAAAATGCACACACATCAACTAGAATCCTAAGGGGCAAAATGCATCTCCTTTTATACATTTCCAATCCTGCCTCCACTGATTCTGCCCTACCATTTATTCACAGGCCAATCTGGTGTCAAAGCTACTCAGACAGATAGCGAATGCCTGGAAAGCTGACAGTGGATAGCGGTAATCCATTGTGAACATATCCTTCGCTACCTTACCGAACTGCAGGATGATCTTGTCCTGGTCTTGTGGAGCTGGTTGTGACAGGGTTGGAGCCCCAGCAGGGGGCTGGCTTGATGCAGCGATCAACTGAAAATTCTTCACCGAGGCAATGGTTACACGGCCACGGAAGTTAAGGCACCAGCACTGCAGCTGCTCATGCCACCTGGAGGTCTTGTTGCGAAGCACTAGGGGCCTCTCCTTATTTTGTCCCTCTTCATCGCCAGCTAAGCTGTCTCTGGCAATGTCAGAAAAGCGGGCACTGCTGAAATTGCGGGAACTACTGAAATCCATGGACTGGTCCATGATGGATGACTTGGAGAAGGTCGTGGTGCTGTGAAATGACTCCTCTAAAGCTCGTGGCACAATCTGCTCAGGTTGTCCAGGGACTATGCCACCGGGCTCAACCGCGGATGCGGGAATAGAGTGCATAATGCAGTGCATCCGCCTAGGGCCCCTCGTGCCAAGGACGTTTAGCTCATATGTCACCTGAGCAATGTTGTAACTACCAGTTGGCACCTTAGGAGAGACCTTGGAGTTGAACCTCCTGCTGGACCGTCCAACATGAGGGACTACAGCCCCATTACATGGGGGCTGTGTGTCATAGATCATAAATTTTGCGCCGAGGAAGTTAGACCTGGAAATGATAACATGCATCAAAAATACCTTACAGCCAAAACGGACTAGGATAAAGAAGGTCTGTGATCCGTATGCATTCCAATTACCGCAGTTTTCCGATGTAAGTGCTGCTCGATCTAGAGTTGTTGTCAGAATCCATAGAGATAACATACTCCGTGCAGGTTGTTTTGCGATCCCTTTTAGCTGATAACAGAAACTTACCATTCTCCGCAAGTACAGCTGATTTCAGAACAGAAAAAGGAGTCAATGATGTCACAAGACTCATATAGTCATATGTGCCAGACTTTTAAGTATTACATGAAAAGAAATACAACAGAAATGTTGGGAAGACTCAAGCATCAACAAGGTAAATTCAGACTTGATGGGAGATTCATGCAAAGATAATCACCACAGAAAAGGAAAGATCTGAAAGAAAAGCGATCATACCAGTACTCAGGCACAAGTAGAGATGATATGTAGACTCAGATTTATCTCGTTTTATGAAACATTGAATCATTCCGTCTCGTAGGCCATGCTGTCAAAAAAAGAATTAAGGCAAGTGTCATGAGAAGAAGTTTAGTAAGGGAGACCAAATAGCTAGGCATGGGGTTGCTCTCATGTGGTACAAAATACAATTCTTAAATGATATGTAGCTTACCTGCTTTAGAGATACCGGAAAGGTAGGCTTCCCACAAAACTCAGGGCTCAGCACAATCTCCCTGCACATCTCCCTCCAGGCTCTACACACGGCAGCACAGGACACAACATTCTTGCGAGACGGCCAGGTGCTCTCGCTAGCTTCCAACCTCCTGACCACGTCGCGGAGGAGCTCAGGCGGGAGACTAGGCTCTCCTGGATTATCAGCATCACGGAGCTCATGTACCGTGCTCCGTGACTTCCCCCTGTGATGCCCGGTGAGCCCATGAAGGCCAACGATGGTCACCTCGAAGCTACGCCTCGACAGGCTACCAAAACCATCCCGGACATCACGAACGATGCTGCGAAACGACATGGATGCCAACTAGAACCGGGCAGCGAGATCTCGAATAGACTTGAGGCTTCGCCTGCCAATGATGTGTGCCAGGGAAAGCCGGTTTTCATGGATCTGCCAAAAGTGGTTGATTTTACGATCCGGAATCTTAAACCACCGAAGATTATGGAGAGGAGACTGGTGAAAAAAGGGAGTAAAGGGGTACCTCAAGTTCGGGTGGCATGGTCCTTACCGGAGGAAGCTAAAAGTTGGGAAGACTGGTATGTCCTCATCCAGAGATGTCCTCATCCAGAGATTTCCGGAGGTAACGGCTTGGGGTCAAGCCGATTCTGAAGGGGGGGAAGATGTTACGGCTGCGGAGCTGAAGAGAGGCGAAGGCGGGAGGTTGAAGGAAGAAGGCAGTCTTGATGCAGATCTGAGGGGAGGAGAGGAAGAAGGCAGTCTTGATGCAGAACTGAGGGGGAGGAGAAGACGGGAGACCGGAGGAAGACGACATACCTGATGCCGAGGCAGCGTCGGTGAAGCTGAGCGCGAGCGGCAGGCGCAGCTGAAGGCAGGCGGGGAGACGCGGCCGGGAGGAAGCGAATCGCCGGAGGAAGAAGAGGAGCGGAGTCACCGAGGGAGCCGAAGCGAAAAAGGGGAAACGGGGTGCGTGTGTCGCGGGTGTGGGTGTAGAGAAAGATTAGAATAAAGTGTCGTGTGAGGTGGGGTGGGGCCCACGTGGAAGGGACCGATATGTAAATAAACTGTTCTGTCGGTGGGAAGAATCGAGAACCCATTCCACGTTTCGCTTTACTGTTTCGTCCGAGGTGCGCCTCGTCCCCATCGCCGGGCGATCACCACGCCGTCGTCGCTGCTTGGCGCGCTCACGCGGAGGTCAGACGGCTCTCCGCCACGGGACGTAATAGCTGGTATCAGAGCCACTGATCTCTCTTTCTATTTGTCGTTTGGTGGTGTCGGGAGGTTGTACAGGGGAGTCGATCGGTGTGGTTGGAGGAGAGTGGAGTCGGGAGATTGGAGGGGATCCACGACGGCGCCCGCTCCGAAACCTTCGGTGCAGACGAAGTTTGTGTTGCAGGCCATGGAGGCAACGGCTAAGGTGGAGGAGGAGTGTTGGGAGAAGGTGTTTGAGCTGTTGGAGACGCTGACGCAAGGGCAGAAGGAGTTGCAGGGGCAACAGCTGCTGACTACTACAATGGTGGATCAAGCTGCCCAGGAGAGAGATCGTCTGGCGAAACAATTGGGGGAGGCGGAAAGGAAGATTGAGGCCCTGAAAGGTGAGGGTGATGCTGTGATTCCGGGGAGGAGGCTAGCAGGTGGTCCCAGGAGGGAGGTTGGAAGGAGAGAAGTTGATGAGGGCGGTCAGGGACAGAGAGGCACTGGGGGTGTAAGATCTCTGTTGAAACTGTCGTTTCCCCGGTTCGATAGGGAGAATCCCACTATCTGGATAAACAAATGTGAAGACTATTTCTCCATTTTCAATGTACCGGAGATGATTTGGGTGCGGGCGGCTGGAATTCACATGGAAGGGAGGCTAAGTGGTTGCAAATGTACAAGACAGTGGAGGGGTTGAGGTCTTGGAGGGAATTTACAGGAGTAGTGAAGGAGAAATTCGGAGACTACGAATATCCTCAAGCGATGCATGACCTGCTTCATTTGAGACGGACGGCCGGGTTGGAGGACTACATTGTTGGGTTTGAAGAAGCGAGGTATACCACAACCATGCACAACCCGGAGCTCGATGAGGTGTTCTTTGTCACCCAGTTTATGAAGGGCCTGAAATTGGAATTACAAGGGCCAGTTCAATCTCAGTTGCCCGCTACAGTGACCCGAGCAATCACACTGGCTAAAATACAGAGGGATATTCAGGAGAAGGGAAGGTGGAAGGCGAGTAGAGGCGCTGGGGGAAGCAGAATGGGAGGATGGAAGACTGAAGGGAAGGTAGGGCAAGGAAGTGGTGACCTGACCAAGGAAAGGCACCTACGTGACTTTAGGAGGCTGAACGGATTATGTTATGCATGTGGAGAGCGATATGAGCCCGGACATACGCTAAGGTGTCCCAAAAGAACAATAGCACAGGCGAATGTAGTGACCCTGGAGAAGGAGGAGGTGGAGCTGACTGACGAGATACTGTTGAAATTGGAGAGGGAGGATGAGGAAACCGAGCAGTGTATGAATATCTCTGTCCATGCGGTAGCAGGAACCTAGGGACAAAACAACATGAGATTGAGAGGGCTGGTTAAAAATAAGGTTTGTGTGATGTTGGTGGATTCTGGGAGTTCACAGTCTTTTGTGAATGCGGCGTTCGTGGAGAAGCTGAGTCTCCCAACTGTTCCTTGCGATCATATTAGCGTGCAAGTGGCGTCAGGGGAGGTAATGAGCAGTGAGAGGATGTTGAAGAATTTTGAATGGTGGAATGGGGGACAAACTTTTTGGGGTGATATACGTGTGTTGCCGTTAGGGGCTTATGACGTGCTGCTTGGGTATGACTGGTTGGAGAGATATAGTCCAATGAAATGTGACTGGAGAAGAAAGCGTATACAGTTCACAGTTGATGGAAGGGAGGTGGAATTGAATGGAGACCAGGAGAGAAGGGACCGGGAGATATCCGCTATGTCATTCAGCCAGTTGGGTAAGTGGTTACGTGGGGAGGACGTGTGGAGTATGGTGTTGTTGGAAGCACAAGAAGGGAGACAGAGGTCAAAAGGGAGGAAGGACACAAACAAAGATTTACAGAAGCTACTAGAGGAATTTCAGGATGTGTTTGGCAGTCCGATGGAGCTACCACCACCAAGACCCTTTGACCACGCCATTCCTCTTGTCCCTGGAGTAGTGCCCGTGAATGTCAGACCCTACAGGTATTCTCCTCTGCACAAGACGGAAATAGAAAGACAGGTAGCCGAATTATTGGATTCAGGGATGATTGAGAACAGTGTGAGCCTGTTTGCCTCTCCGGTGTTGTTGGTAAAGAAAAAAGATGGAAGTTGGAGGTTTTGTATAGATTACCGGCGACTCAATGACCTCACCATCAAGAACCGGTTTCCAATGCCCATGGTGGAGGAAATTCTAGATGAATTATCTGGGGCGCAGTTTTTTACCAGCTTGGATCTTAAGGCAGGATATCATCAGTTGAGGATGAAAGAAGGGGAGGAGTATAAAACTGCCTTCAAGACACACTGTGGGCACTATCAGTTCAAAGTCATGCCGTTTGGACTGACTAATGCACCTGCCTCATTCCAGTGTGCCATGAATTCCATCTTGGGGCCATACCTACGGAAGTTTGTATTGGTATTTATAGATGACATTTTGGTATATAGCCCAGACTGGGAGACACATCTTAAACATCTGCGGATGGTAATGGAGGTATTGAGGAAGCATCAGTTTTTTATTAAGAAGTCCAAGTGCAGCTTCGCTCAGGAGGAACTGAGCTATCTGGGACACCTTATTTCGGCCAAAGGAGTTAGAACGGAGGAACAGAAAATCCAAGCGATGAAGGACTATCCTGTACCAGGTTCATTTACTCAACTGCGGGCTTTCTTGGGGCTCATAGGCTACTACCGCAGATTCGTTAAGGGTTACGGAATTATAGCAAAACCGCTAACTAACCTTTTGAGGCACAAAGTATTTGGATGGACCCTAGAGGCGCAAGAGGCATTCACAAAACTTAAAGAGGCCATGGGTAGTACCCCCGTATTGGCGCTACCGAATTTTAACGAGCCTTTTGTGGTGGAGACCGATGCGTGCGATACTGGTGTTGGGGCGGTGTTGATGCAGGATGAGAGACCAGTGGCCTTTCTAAGTAAGGCGATTGCAGAGCAGCACCGCCACTGGTCAATTTATGAAAAGGAGTTTTTGGCCCTTATTTTGGCTGTTAGCAGATGGAGACAATATTTGGAGCGCACCACCTTTGAGATCACAACCGATCATAGGAGCCTGATATTTTTGGATGAGCAGGTACTTCAGTCTGATCTTCAGTGGAAAGCCATGGCGAAGCTCATGGGGCTGGACTTCAAAATTGTATACGAAAAAGGGAGAAAGAACGTAGTGGCTGATGCTCTGTCCAGGGTGGAGTAGGTTATGGAAGTCAGAGAAAGTCTTGAGATAACCCCCAAGTGGGTTCAGGAGGTGAAGAATTCATATGTGACAGACACGGCCGCTCAGAAACTCTTGGCGGAATTGATGGTGGCTAGTCCTAATGAACAAGGGTTGACCGTGCAGAATGGGGTGATCAGGAAGAAGGGCAGGATTTGGATAGGGGAGAACTCGGCCTTGAGAGCTAAGCTGATTGCTGCATGCCATAACAGTGCAGTGGGGGGTCATTCGGGAATACAAAACACTTATCAGAGGGTGAAGCAATTATTTGCTTGGAAGGGGTTAAAAGGGGAGGTTGAAGACTAGGTGAAGCAGTGTCAAGTGTGTCAGCAAGCAAAAAATGAAAGGAGTCGCCCACCGGGCTTGCTGCGGCCATTGGAAGTTCCACAAGCACCTTGGCAAGACATCACCATGGATTTCATAGAGGGTCTACCTAAATCGGATGGATACAATACTATTCTAGTAGTGGTGGATTGACTCTCAAAATACAGCCACTTTTTACCACTCAAACATCCCTATACAGCAGCACAAGTGGCCACTGCGCTGATGGATCAAGTGATAAAGCTACATGGACTTCCAAAAACAATGCTCTCAGACGGAGACAGGATTTTTTTCAAGCACAGTATGGAAACATATTTTCAGGAGCATGAACATCAAACCGTTGATGAGTACCGCTTACCATCCTCAGACGGATGGGCAGACAGAACGCGTTAATCAATGTTTAGAAGCGTACCTGCGCTGTGCTGTGCATGAGACGCCTACCAGGTGGAAATCATGGCTCCCATTGGCGGAATATTGGTACAATACTTCTCACCATTCTGCACTCGGTTGTTCACCCTTTCAGGCTCTATATGGCTATACACCGAACCCACTCTTGGCGCCAATCATACAACAAGTGGAGGACAAAACAGTACAAGAGATGTTAACACAAAGGGAGATACATATACAGATGTTGAAGAAAAAGCTAGCTCAAGCACAAAACAGGATGAAACAACAAGCAGATAAAGGGCGCAAAGACAGAACTTTTGAAGTGGGTGAGTTGGTATTACTGAAATTACAACCGTATGCGCAATCTTCAGTGATTAACCGACCCTATCCCAAATTATCATACAAATTCTACGGACCTTACAAGGTGTTGGAGAGGGTTGGGAGAGAGGCTTACCGCTTAGAATTACCAGATGGGGCATTGGTGCACCCGGTGTTCCATACTTCGCAACTGAAGCCTTTTACACCCAACTATGCGCCGATTTTCATGGATCTGCCAAAAGTGGTTGACTTTACGACCGGGAATCTTAAACCACTGAAGATTATGGAGAGGAGACTGGTGAAGAAGGGGAGTAAAGGCGTACCTCAAGTTTGGGTGGCATGGTCCTTACCGGAGGAAGCTGAAAGTTGAGAAGACTGGTATGTCCTCATCCAGAGATTTCCGGAGGTAACAGCTTGGGGTCAAGCCGATTCTGAAGGGGGGGAAGATGTTACGGCTGCGGAGCTGAAGAGAGGCGAAGGCGGGAGGTTGAAGGAAGAAGGCAGTCTTGATGCAGATCTGAGGGGAGGAGAGGAAGAAGGCAGTCTTGATGTAGAATTGAGGGGGAGGAGAAGACGGGAGACCAGAGGAAGACGACATACCTGATGCCGAGGCAGCGTCGGTGAAGCTGAGTGCGAGCGGCAGGCGGGGAGACGCGGCCGGGAGGAAGTGAATCGCCGGAGGAAGAAGAGGAGCGGAGTCGCCGAGGGAGCCGAAGCGGAAAAGGGGAAACGGGGTGTGTGTGTCGCGGGTGTGGGTGTAGAGAAAGATTAGAATAAAGTGTTGTGTGAGGTGGGGTGGGGCCCACGTGGAAGGGACCGATATGTAAATAAACTGTTCTGTCGGTGGGAAGAATCGAGAACCCATTCCACGTTTAGCTTTACTGTTTCGTCCGAGGTGCGCCTCGTCCCCATCGCCGGGCGATCGCCACGCCGTCGTCGCTGCTGGACGCGCTCACGCGGAGGTTGGACGGCTCTCCGCCACCGGATGTAACATGGAGGGACGGGAGGCCGATTGGTGGGAAGTGGGTGCGGCGAAGAAGAAGGGGGAGCGAGCGAGTGGGGGAGAAGAGAGGCGAGAGGAATTCGGAGGCGGCTGCGAGGTGCGCGTTGTCTTATTATTATCCGCTGCGGTCCACTGCCGAGGGCGCTGTGACAGGAGGGTTGACGGTTCCGTTCCGTTCCGTTCCCTTTTGGGCGACAGAGAAAACAAGGCGTCTTTGCTGTACGTAACTGGTACAGGTGAGCTAAGGAACGCGAGTGCCATGCTGACGCTGCTAACGTGCGACGTCAAGGCCTCCCTGCATCATCCGTCTCTAGGAATTTGTGCAAGGAAATGGGAAAAAGATTCTCGGATGTAAACCGAAAGCTGCGCAGCATCATCCGGATTCATGACACGTGTCCACCGCACCCATCTCAAAGCAACTGAGTTAGCGACTGTGCAGCGGAGTTGCCTATTCCCCTTCGGCTCGGCTTGAAAAAGACTTCTGCAGACCAGGAGAGATCGCTGGCCTTGGCAGCGGCATCCGGCATCCGCCTTCGCCTCGGCATTGAGCGGTGGAGGGGATCACCTAGACCTGGCCTTCCTCGCCGGCTCCGGCTCTTGCAGGCGCAAGTGCCATGAGCTCGAATCAGTACTCCACCTTGGTGCAGTAACAGAGCAGGAATTGATAACAAGTCAATCGAAAAGAACAAAGAGTATATCTTCTTATTAAGCAGCAGCCATAGCACCACAATCTCTACTATCTTAGAAAGATCCCAGTTACAACAGCAGCAACAACAAACAAGTCAATAGAATCATAACTAGTAGCAGCAGCAGCGGTACAGACATAGTATAGAAGGGAGAAAAAAAGTTTTTTTCTTGACTCGTGAGAGATGATGCCGACACGGCGTCGGAGGCCAGAGAAGCAGCAAAAGATGCGGTCTTTCTACATTCCGCGGTGGCCCTCGGTGGCAGGGAAATCCAAGCGCCTCTTCCTCCGCAAGCACTCGGCCACCGTGCCGCGGTACTCCCGCCTGTCGAAGCCGAGGCGGCTGCCGCTGCCAAGGGCAGAAGCAGGAGGAAGAGAAAGAAGGTTGCGTTGTCTCGTGCCCCGCAGAGATTTTTTTCAACCCGAGCCGAAGGGAACAAGCAGCTCCGCTGAAGAGTCACTGCGGCTATTCGCACTGGTGAAATTTTATATCGGACCTCTAAACAAATATTCTTATTTTTTTACAGTCAACTCAAAAAGATTCTGATCTTTACAGTTCTATTCTCTACATTTGTTTACCTCTAAATCAGACCTCTATATCAACCATCACATATTTTATATTAGATAATACAACTATCTTATATTTCAAAATATTTCATATAATTATTTTTATGTTAATAATATTACAATTGCAACTTATAAAAAACATCAAATCTATTTTTACTTCTTTTTTCTTCTTCTTATTTTTTCTTTTCCTCTTTTTTTCCCTTTCTTTTCTCCCTTTTCCCTCCCTTTCTTTTTTTTCCTTCTCTTTTTTACCTTTCCTCTTCCTCCTCTCTTTTTCTCTCCCTTCTTCCAGGCGCTACAACGCGCCCCCGGGTTTAGAGGGTCCCTGTAGGGAACGAGATTGCCCGGTGCCCTATAGCTGCCGCTGCGGGTAAAGATACGGCTCCGGCCGCTAAATTTGCCGACCGGGACCGTATACAGATCTCTGGTGCGAACAGCCTAACGCCTCCGCTGCTTTGAAATAGATGCAGGTGGACAGTTATCATAAATCCGAATAGTGTTGTACAGGTTTCAGTTTACATCCGGTATTTAGAGAATTTTTTTGCAAGGAAATGGCACGTCGCCGCTCGTGCCGTCCAGGATAATAACACCCGGGAAAGACCGGCAGTCTCGCAGCTCTTTTTTTTTTGCCATCGACGTACGCCGGCCACTGTCAAAGTATCATCGCAGGTTAGCTTTCTTCACTTCCGCGTGCAAGCTTTTCCGTCGCTGCTTTCCATGGAGTCGTCGTCGTCGTCGGTTGTACCGCCGACCCCTTTCTGCCGGTGCCGTTGGTGAAAAACAAACGCGCGGGCGTTTGTGCTGCGGGGGACGAGGCCCGCCAGTGCGGCGTGAAAAGCCGCGCGCGACGCCGTGCCCCGCTGGTTAAAAGGGGTCCTTTTTCTAGTTAAGTAGCCGCCGCCATGAAAAGCAGCGAGATAAGCACAGGCTTCAATTCAATCCGGCACGGTTCCGGGTCGGCAGACGTGGCTTGGAGAAGTCACTCTCGCTTCATCAGACCAGAAGGCGTGGCGCGTCCAGGGTTCGACGTGATGGCGTCGTCGAGAGGACTAGTTCTGTCCATGGTCGAGGCCTCGGACTCGGAGATGTGCTCAGTACTGTCGAAGTGAACCTTTTCTCTCCCGCGACGCCGAGATGGACAAGGAAGCGAACGGAATGCTGCGTGGCTTACGCGAAGAGCGCGTTCGAGTCAACCAGAAACGCATGACGAACATGTATGTTGGGCCCAAAATACAGGCCCAGAACAGCGCATTTTAGTTGGCCCAAAACACAGGCCCAACAACTTGACCCAAACAGGTTCATATTCGGCCGCACGGGGTGCCCCACCCGACACCGACAGGACCAAGCGCAGCAAAAGTCTGTGTTCCGCGACCTCGACTCGAACCGAGCTAGGGTTTATTAGGCTCCAGTCCGGAATCGAGAAGGGAGTGAAGGTAGGAGGAGAAGGCGGCAGCGATGGCGGCGGAGGAGGAAGTGGCGGTGAAGGAGCCGCTGGATCTCATCCGGCTCAGCCTCGACGAGCGCATCTACGTCAAGCTCCGCTCCGAGCGCGAGCTCCGCGGCAAGCTCCATGTATGGCTCCCTCGCCCCACTTCATGGTGGTATCCTCGTTCGTCGCGGCGGTCTTAGCTGTATTAGTAGCGTTAAAACGAGCTGTTGAGTGTTATGAATTGTGCGTATCTGCTTCTGGGCGAAGTATCTCGAATTAAAGTTAGAACTCTCTGAACTGTACAGACTGGAAATGAATTATGCCTTTTGGTTTTAGTTTTACATTTCTTCTGGGTTTTATCTACGTGCCAGCACGCAGCTACCCTCAGTCACTATATTTTTATGTCATATTGTCATCTGCTTTTCCTGAATGCTGGCACAAGCCATCATTGTTGAACAAGAACAACATATAAACTTTGGTTACTAGAGCCAGAGTCCTCCTTTTATAATTTCGCATTAACCGAGGGATCTTGATAGTTAATCTTACAGACTCGTATAAGTTATAACCAGTAAAATAAGATGGGTTGCAGCATGTTCACGGAGCTAAGCATTATACTTTTGACCTTATGTTTCCAGCTACGCCCCATACAGACAGCTTTTTAACTGCTACGTGCTTGTATGATTCTCATGTTATTTTTACTTCTGAAATCTGTATGTTGCTTTGTTGTGAATGCTTGTATTGTATGGGTAATGGATCATATAACCCCTGTTCTTGTCTTTCTATTTGTTGTTGCTCAGTTTATATACCTCCCATATTTTTACAGCTTTGATATTTACAGAGGATGCCAATCCGCTCAATTTGATTGCCCCCTGATTTTTCACCATAATATTAATATTTTAGTTTCTCTAAGGTACCTTTATGCTTTCTTCAATACAGGCTTATGATCAGCATCTCAATATGATACTTGGAGATGTTGAAGAGGTAGTTACTACTGTGGAAATTGATGATGAGACTTATGAGGAGATTGTTCGTGTAAGTATTTTTGACTTCTCGATTACATATCTTCCAAGGTCGCCTATGGAGGAAAAGTTTGCAGCACCTTTATCTAGTTTGCATTGAACATATATAGAGCAACTAAATGGTGGTCTAAAACTTCGTCGGGCCCTTAACATCCTAAGTTCCTCACTCACATGTTTTTTTGCAACTGCACCATTACAAACTCCTTCCTGATACTTGTTAACCTAACAGTCGCTGTGCACAGTACTGATTAGCTTTTCTTGTTATGATCCATATGAATACTCGGACCGCAAGCTTGACATTTTAGATTGGGCCCATATTCTCGAACTCAAGCTGCAATCAAACTGGCCAAGGTTTCTGGTCACTAGGTTACTAATAGAACTTGTAGATTAGCATCGCACAGTAGGATGTGTTTAGATGGTCTTAAAAGCACATAATTGCAAAAAATAGGCTTGCTGCAGTGATATATTAATGCAGAAAAAAGATTCACCATGGAAATTTGGTTGCCTGCTTGGTCTACCTGCCCATATTACTTGTCAGATATGTGTAGTTTAATTCCTAATTTTCCCTGTTTTACGAATTAATCAAACAGCACTAGTGTATCAGTGGTTCCAGTCAATGGCGTATACCAAAATTTGTGGCCATTCATATTTTCTCTGGATCAAGGGGTTCACGTATGCTCAGACCAGCTGAAGTACAGCTTACTTCTTCTCTCTTTTAGTTGAACTGTCAAGCTGGTCGGAGTTTTACAAAAAAAATATGGTTATATTGACGTATTAACTATTTGAGACAGCACCTCGTGTCTTACACGGTCATTGAAAATATGTTATATTGATGAATCAACTATTCCATTGTATTCCTTCCAGACGAGCAAACGCACTATCCGCTTCCTTTTTGTCCGAGGAGATGGTGTAATTCTGGTTTCTCCTCCTTTGCGGACTGTGTGAAAGTTCAGGGGAGCATTCTTCTACTCTACCAGCACTATTGAGGATGAGCAAGCAGCAGGTTTCTGAGATGCTGCACAGGTTTAGACTGGATGATGTATTTGGACAATGGTTGCATGAGTTGGGCGCTGCTAGTTTATTGTCTGTAACTGACACATCTGTTCAGATTAGCTTAATATTGTCCGATGATTGGTAACTACAACTATCTATGTTGATCATCATTCGAGCAACATGTTGTTTTGACTGGCAATGAACGCTTACATATACTATGTTATGGCATGAATTTGCCTGATGTTCTGAAAGGGGTAATCACCAAAACTCTGCGGGCCGCGACTGTATGGTTTGCTCCTTGCAACTCTGCCGGCGTAGCACTTCTTTAGACAGGGAAACCGTGCTTCGACTATGTGCGTGTTGAAATTGACACACATTCCTGTGATCCCATGCAGTCCGATTTGTAATCTCATAATGTTTCTTGGGAACAATTAATTGATCGGCATTAGCACGACCACAGAATGATTGACGTGTGCGTCGTGACTTCACTTCAACACCTTTACCTTTCTTTATATCCTTTTTACATAATGTAAGAGAGTAATGATGGTCTAGTCATGCGCATCACGACCCCAAGCGATTTGAACAAGGCAGATGCCACAGCTTGTATTTGCTTTCAAGAAGGCGTCGAACAAGGCAGATGCCAAAGCATCACGCTAAAATTATCGAATGATGCCTTTTGCGTTCAGGCAGAGTCAGCATGTTCGTACCTCAGAACGGCGGACCATACGTGCAAACGTGCTTCGCCAGGTGAAGCAGAGTCCGGACAGCCCTGGTCGGTTCGGACAAGCCCCCACCCCCATCCACACGGCGCGCCGCGTTTCATGGGGAACCGGATGGGTAGCCGCGGCGGACAGCTCGAAGCGTACACAACCTGCGTGCGACGTGGGGAAGCCTCCCGCGCCAGCGCGGCATCGTATCAGCTCCCTACGCGTCGGCCACCCCCAACTCCCGCGTTGACCACCCGCACCGCTCCGGCGCTTGCGCTTCCTATACATGTGAGCCGCGCGAGCCCTGCGGTGATCCAACCAGCCAGCGTCGCGGAGCACGGCGTGAAACGAGCGGCGCACCCCGAGCCCGTCCAGTCTTGAGCTAGCGACGGCGCGAAGATGAGCCGGGAGGAGAACGGAGCCAATGGGCACGCGGCCGACGACGTGGTGGAGCAGCAGGTGGTGGAGGCGTCGCCGAGGCGCCGCGCGCCGCGGCTGAACGAGCGCATCCTCTCGTCGCTGTCGCGGAGGTCCGTCGCCGCGCACCCCTGGCACGACCTGGAGATCGGCCCCGAAGCTCCGGCCGTGTTCAACGTGGTAAGCGTCCCGACCTCTCCACCTCCGCCATGATCGATCGACGCGGCGCGCGTGGCTGAATCAATAGCGCATGACGGGCTCCGATCCGACGCGCGCGCGTCTGCGGAGGGCAGGTCGTGGAGATCACCAAGGGGAGCAAGGTGAAGTACGAGCTGGACAAGAAGACGGGGCTCATCAAGGTGGACCGCGTCCTGTATTCGTCCGTCGTGTACCCTCACAACTACGGCTTCATCCCACGCACGCTCTGCGAGGACAACGACCCCATGGACGTCCTCGTCCTCATGCAGGTGACGGCCTGATCGACATCGAAATTCAGCATAAGGATTCGCATGATCCCTGCATTATATTGTCGTCGGTGTCTCCAATAAACAGCTGCGTGCCATGTACACGACCAGGAACCCATCCTCCCAGGCTCCTTCCTCCGGGCCAGGGCCATCGGCCTCATGCCCATGATTGACCAGGGGGAGAAGGACGACAAGATCATAGCCGTCTGCGCCGACGATCCCGAGTACCGCCACTACAACGATCTCAGCGAGCTTTCTCCTCACCGTCTTCAGGAGATCAAGCGCTTCTTCGAAGACTGTATGCTCGCTGTCTCACTCCATCTATGCAAGGTTTCATGGTTCTCGCTCTGCATTACATTCCCTTCAATTGTGCCTGTGTTTTCTGTTCGTATTTTTCAGACAAGAAGAACGAGAATAAGGAGGTGGCCGTCAACGAGTTTTTGCCCGCCACTGACGCTCGTGAAGCCATCCAGTACTCCATGTAACTTCAAACCATCTTCGAGGATGAAAATATGAAATGATACTGTGTGTGTGGGTTTGGATGGGTACTGACGCGGTTGGTTATATTTCTCTGCAGGGATCTGTACGCGCAGTACATTCTGCAGAGTCTGCGGCGGTAGATATTGTCCCGTTTTTCTTCGCTCTACCGGCTTCTGCGAGGTGAAGCATTTTAGTACACAACTCATCAGGATTCAGAACATCTGGAATCTGATGATAACCAAGCGCCCATGTCATATCAGTGGTCAAGCATGTTGGTCATCGTTTACTAGAGATATTTTAGTCTGTTACTATGCATTGATAATTTGGAATTTTTTTCCTCATTCTGGTTACATCTATGTACTTCTCTTCTACCGAACAAATAAAATTTTAAATGAAAACCATTTTGTTTGGTGAACTTCTTCTGGCCTGAATGCATCCACACTGCTGATATTGAAATGCTCATGACACAAAGAATAATATCGTCTCTACTTTTTATCATGTAAATCCCAAATATTATTGATCATGACAATACTTCATATGTTAGTGACTGTCGGTACCCTCAATACCGGGTACCTCCGCACACAGGGTAAAACCGCCTAAGGACCTCGCCCCCTCCGCAGAGGCAAGCTCCGAAGGCATCACGTGTCCGGCAGGGCCGGAGCTCTCCTCTCCTCAAGTCAGATGCCGGACGACACACCTATCGCAGGTGTGATCTCTGAAGCCGGACGCCACCCCACAGGGGTGAACACCGAAGTCGGACCTTGCGCCCTACACTGGGCTGAGCTATGAAGACGCACATCACCCCTCCATAGGGGTGAGCTCTGATGCCGGACCTCATGCCCTTTGTGGGCCTGAGCTCCGATGACTTCCGGACCTCCGCCCTCACAGCTGGGCCGAGCTCCGATGCCAGCCCTCGCCCTCCTTTCAGAGGCGAGCACTGATGTCGGACCTCACGCCCTTCGTAGGCCTGAGCTCCGATGACTTCCGGACCTCCGCTCCCACAGCTGGGCCGAGCTCCGATGCCAGCCCTCGCCCTCCTTTCAGAGGCGAGCCCTGATGCCGGACCTCACGCCCTTCGTGGGTCTGAGCTCCGATGACTTCTGGACCTCCGCCCCCACAGCTGGGCCGAGCTCTGATGCCAGCCCCCGCCCTCCTTTCAGAGGCGAGCCCTGATGTCGGATCTCACGCCCTTCGTGGGCCTGAGCTCCGATGACTTCCGGACCTCCGCCCCCATAGTTGGGCTGAGCTCCGATGCCAGCCCTCGCTCTCCTTTCAGAGGCGAGCCCTGATGCCGGACCTCACGCCCTTCGTGGGCCTGAGCTCCGATGACTTCCGGACCTCCGCCCCCATAGCTGGGCTGAGCTCCGATGCCAGCCCTCGCCCTCCTTTCAGAGGCGAGCCCTGATGCCGGACCTCACGCCCTTCGTGGGCCTGAGCTCCGATGACTTTCGGACCTCCGCCCCCATAGCTGGGCCGAGCTCTGATGCCAGCCCTCGCCCTCCTTTCAGAGGCGAGCCCTGATGCCGGACCTCAAGCCCTTCGTGGGCCTGAGCTCCGATGACTTCCGGACCTCCACCCCCACAGCTTGGCCGAGCTCCGATGCCAGCCCTCGCCCTCCTTTCAGAGGCGAGCCCTGATGCCGGACCTCACGCCCTTCGTGGGCCTAAGCTCCGATGACTTCTGGACCTCCGCCCTTGTCGAAGTGTGTGGTCGACACTTCCCCCGGACCTGCACTGGGCAGCCCGCGGAGGTTCTTTTTCGGAGGGGCTAGTCACTTGCGGAGAGCTTAAGCGTGGACGAGTTAAGGAAGAGCTTGACACGGCGGGTTTTACGTGGTTCGGGCCGCAGGAGCGTAAAACCCTACGTTCACGGTGAGCTGAGGTGCTCGCTGTATTGCTTGTTGCTCAGGACCGGAGTCCTGAGCTTGGGGATGAGTGATGTCTAGCGTATGAGTTGCTGGAGAGCGAACCCTCGCTAACGTCGCCTACCCGAGCCTTTTATAGTTCAAGGCTCGTGTGGCTTACAAGCGGGGCCCAGGACCTGACAGGTGGTCCCGGGGAGATTGCCTACAGACTATCGTATCCGCAGTTATATCGGTAGTTGTCTCTGGCAAAGGCTTCTGAGTCTTCGTCTTGCCGCCCTGCCCATGCCGCATGCTAGCCGTAGTGGTTGATGGCTGCGGAGGCGGCAGGGGATGTCTTGTCGTTGTGTTTATTGGCTGGCAGGTTCTGACACCACGCGCCAGTCTGTGATGCGACTGGGCCAACGGCACGTGACAGAGGCGTGCTCCGCGTCTCCGCGTCTTGGGAAGGCGCGGGCCTTGAATATCTTGTACGGGCAAGGTATGGGGCGTCTTTACGCCCGCTCCCTACCGCTCGGGGGCAGGCAGCGCTCTTCTGCTGGACACATGGCGGGCCCAGAGCCCTCCTCAGAGGAGAGGGGGGCCGGCCCCGCAGGTCACGTGGAGCCTTCGGACCTCTCCCCGCGGAGGGGGAGGTCCGGCCTCTGTTGGCCACGTGGCGGGCCCGGAGCTCTCCTCTGAGGAGAGGGAGGTCCGGCCCCGCTGGACACATGGCGCCTTCGGACCTCTCCCCCGCGGAGGGGGGAGGTCCGGCTTATGCAGGCCACGTGGCGAGGCCGGAGCTCTCCTCTGAGGAGAGGGAGGTCCGGCCCCGCTGGACGCGTGGCACCTTCGAAGCTCTCCCTGCGGAGAAGGGCGAGATCCTTAGGCATTTTCCCCTGTGCGCGGGATTTACCCCATATCGTGGGTACCGACAGTGGCCCCCGGGCCTACCTCGGGGGAGATAGCGAGCCCGAGGTGGGATCTCCGTCTCTTTTGTTCCGCGCACTTTCTCTAAGTCCCGCATTAACCGCTGCCGGAGCACGAACAGTCGTGGGATCGTGGGAGCGTGCGCACACTTGATGGTTGCCTTTACTACGGCGGTTCCCAAGGCTGCCACTTCTGTACGTCGCAGCGCTTTCTTCCGGAACCGCCGAAGCGCCTTGCCGGCTTGTCTTCTTGGGAGACTGACTCCTTGACCCACCGCTTCAGCTGGGCTGCTTGGGTCCACCTGTCATCGGCGCCCGGTCTTGGAGCCAATGCGGCCGCCGATGCGATGTATTCGAAGATTTTCGAATCAGCTCAAATCGTTCCTGGAAAGTTTTAAAAGGGGATCTCACCCGCATCGCGGCTTCCCTTCGCATTTCCTAGCGCTCGTTCTTCTCTTGAACTCTTGCGCCTCGGCTTTCCTGTCCTTGAGCTCTCCTCCCCATGGCTTCCAACTTGCTCCCGACGCGTCTCGTTCGTTCCTCCGAGCTTGGGCCAGTGTGCAGGCTGCTAGGCTGGCACACGGAGGAACAGAAACGCCGGCTCCGCCGGGGATCTCTCCCCCTGCTCCTGGAAAAGGGGGAGATGGTCTTCTTCACTGCCTATGCCCTGGCGGGGTTCGTCCCGCCAATTTCTTCCTTCTTTGTCACTTTGCTGGAGACGTACGGGCTCTAGCTCCACCACCTCTCTCCCAACTCCTTCGCAATGGCCGCTGTCTTCGTCCACTTCTGCGAGATGTTCGTGGGGTGCATGCTTCTGTGACGCTCTTTCGCTACTTCTTTGTGTTGCAGACGACTGGGCGTGGCTCGAAGACCCAGATGGGGGCGTACTACTTCCAGCATCGCTGCAAGGACCCAAAGGTCTCTGGGTACCTTCTTCCTTTCAGCGCGTCCAGGTGGGAAAACTGGAGGGAGAGCTGGGTGGTAGTGCAGACCGACGAGCACGATCGCCTACAACTCCCGACCGCTGGCCCAACCACCGATCGTGGCTTCTGGGAGGAGGTCCCAGAGTTGGAGCGGGAGTACGCCCCGGTCTTGGAGCGGATCCGGTTCTTGGCCAACGAGGGGCTAACGTCCCTGATGGTGCTGATGGACTTCACGTCGCGCCGTATTGCACCCTTGCAGCAGCGCAGTCGCCCAGCGTGGTACTATACTGGCGAGCAGGACTGTACCAGGCTGGAGAGGGGCCCCGGCTCTGATCCTTCCGACGAGGAGCTGTACGAGATGGTGGGCAAGGTGAGTGGTGACTTCATTCCTAGCGGCGACCCCGCCCTTCCGTCCTTTGCCACCCCCTCTTCTTGGAGCCACAGAGGAGGTCAGAGCTCCTACGGAAGATGCCGAACCTCGACGACATCGGGATCGCCTTTCGGCAGGTCGGGGATGCCTTCCTGGGTATCTCGATCCCAGGAACCGAGCGCTCCGGATCGGGGCGCGAGGCGTCTGTTGTTGACCAACCCGTCCCAAGAGCCGACGGAACTCAAGCCGCCGACAAGGGGAAGGGGAAGGAGCCGGCCCCCGGGCATCCAGAGAAGAAACGCGCCCGGTCTCCTCCGAGGGCGCCGCCCGCGCCGAGTCAGGGTGCCGTAGCACCCTTGCACCCATCTCCCGGGGGTGATGGTCCATCGGGTGGTGACCCGAAGAGGCCCCGGGTGTCCCACCCCAGCGGGTCTCTCCCCAGACAGCGGCAGTCCGAAGAACCCCAAGCGCCTCGTCATCCTTCCTCAAGCGGAAGGGCTTCTAGGACGGATGCTGGTGGGGCGACGCCGGGGAGTGTGCCGGGGGTCCAGGCGCCACGTCCCACGACCGTTCCAGCCGCAAGTCCTGGCGGTTCAACTACGGCCCACAGGCCGGGGCCGCAAGCCCGTTGGAGCGCTCATGTCGCCTAGTAAGTGTTGCACCCTCTGGCTTGTAGGAGCAGCGTTCTCGTCTCCTCTCTTAGCCTGAGAGCTTTCTTTTCTTGCAGGGACCGACCGGCTGCCGGTGGCGGGCCTCTTACCCGGCCGTCTCCAACCGACGGAGGCTCCGCGTCTCAACATCTGGGAACCGTGGTGGCTCCCATGGCCCCCAAGTCGACGGGGGTTTCCTCTGTGCCGGCGAGTTCACCCTCCGCGGTGGCCGCATTCGCACCTGTTCGCCCTCCTTTACCAGCCCAGAAATCCGGTCCTGAGACTGGGAGGGTCGCTGTAGGTGCACCTGCTGGCCCCCTGGCTTCCTTAGGACAGCGTCCCACTCCGGTTGCTGAGGCACAGGCGCCTCCGCCGGTCTTAGACTCGACAGGGGGGGTCAGGTGCGTGACTCCTGCCCCCTCTGTCCCGGCGCCCGTGTGGGATGCCTTGGGGCGTGTCCAGACCAGCGCCCGACAGCTCCAGGCCGCCTTCGAGCAGGAGCAGGGGGCGCTGGCCGGAGAGAGGGAACGCCTTCTCAGCTGGCAGCAGCGGGCCCTGGAGGCTAGGGCGGATCTTGACTCGAGGCAGTCAAGACTTGAGGCCATGAGTGCTCTGTTTGACACTCAGAAGAAGGCCATTAGCCGCTTGGAGTCAGAGACCCGGCGGCTTCTTGCTTCCTACCGCGAGGCCCTGGCCCATGTTGAAGCCAAAGCCAAGGAGCGTTCTGCCGCCGCGGAGGATTTGCGGCTGCAGGTGGCTCGTCGAGAGTGCCCCGTCGCCGATCGGGAACGCGCTGCAGCGGCCGAGGAGGAGAAGACCGCAGCCCGGCTGAAAGCCAAAGAGGGGGAGCTTAGGGCTCGGGCCGAGGAGCTGGAGCTCCGTGAGTCGGCTGCTGCCGCGAGGGAGGAGCAGTTCTCCCAGGAGCGCCAGGCGGCGATGGATCGCGAGCTGGCGGCTCCCCAAGAGGTAGAGAAGCTCTAGTCTTTGTGGTCTACCAAGGCCCAGGCGGTCTGGGGCTTTATTGCCTAGGCGGGGTCCGCCTTGGCTCTCTTGGTTTCAGCCCTGTGCGGATGGAGGCTCCGGCGGGACAGATGTCCGAAGCAATCCCGGCACTTGAGTCCATCGGCGACAAGCTGGGTCGGCTCGAAGCGGTGATCGCCGACGAGCTTGAAGTGTATGGACGGGGCCTGGCGAAGGAGGTCTCTATGCACGTACTAGCGTGCTTCCGGAGCCAAGACCCTCCCTTTTCTCTGGGGCCAGTTCGTCTAGGACCCGTTGACGAGCGGGAGGAAGCTGCCAGGGCCGAGGTCGAGGAGGTGGCTGCCCTTGTGGACTCTAGGTTTCAACGGGAGTCTGGGGACTCTTAGGCATCTGCCCCAGTGGCCACAAGGCCCTGTACCTCCTTTTTTATTTTTGTTGAGTCTGTAGCCCAGCTCGTGGAGCCTTGTATGAACAGACTCCTGTTTCCTTCTGTGTCTGCATGTCTTAGTCTTCTTCCTGGTTTTACCTGGCCGAGTCCTTAGCTCCGCAAGGTACTCAGAGGCCTTGACCAATCTCGAAGCTCTGCATAGACACCTTCCCCGGGTCCTTACTATATATTAAGGGCCTCGGAGGTCTCCGGGACCCGCCCCATGAGAATGGGGGGGGGGGGGGGTCCGGGCCTGCTAGCCACGTGGCGGGCCCGGAGCTCCCCTCTGAGGGGAGGTCCGGGCTTGCGGGGCACGTGGAGCCCTCGGACCTCTCCCCACGGAGGGAGGATGTTCGACTTCTGTAGGCCACGTGGCGGGCCCGGAGCTCCCCCTCAAGGAGATGGAGGTCCGGTCCCGCTGGACACGTGGGACCTTCGTGTCTCACCCCTGCGGAAGTGGTGAGGTCTAGGTTCTTTGGTCTTACCTATGGGTTTCGGTCTTGCGCGATCCCGTAGCGGCCCCCTGGTAGGTGCGTTCCATTGGATGGATGTACCTACCATACTCCTGCGGGAAGCTGAGGCCGAGAGGTCCTGCACACAAATAAGGGAAACGTAATTCTCCTTGGGGGCTCCCCCTCCTCTATCTCAAAGTCTTATTTGGCTTACGGTCCCCGTCCACTTATATGGTGCTTGGGGACTACCGTGTGCGAAGTGCCGGAAGCTCGGGGTCCCCCTGGCTATCGGCAGGTACCTCCACGCAACCGCCTTTGGTAGGGCAGCAAATGTCGACTAAAGGTGAGAATGAGAAGAGGGAGCTGAGCGCATGGTGAGCATGCGCTAGAAGTGCAGTCATAAAAATTTAATAAGTAAATTAAATGAACACCAAGGAAGAGCAACGTAGGACATGTTTCTTTTCATATAAATTTCCATAGGAGGAAGGTAGGCTAAGTATGGAGGCCATGACCCGCCTCATTAAGAAGGGAATCAAGACTCTACGCGCTTGGGGTCGGAACCAGGCAAAGCTGAACGTAGTCCTGGACCGTCCCCTGAGGCTTAGCTGCTCCGAGCACTGTTCCTGGACTTTATGGAATTTATTATAAAAAGAAGAGTTTGTCCTATTGTTGCTCTAGGGGTAGAACTTACGGAGGTGTTCTGTGTTCCGAGGGTTCGGGAGCGGGTCCCCATCCTCGGTTCTGGGGAATGGTCCCCGGATGTCCAGCCCCCATACGGCAAATGGCCATGTGGGCGGGATCATCTGTACCATCCAAGCTGGTGTATGGATCTGCTTGGCGTGGAACAGGCACGCCTTGCAGTTCTCGACCAGCTTGACGGCATCCTGGAGTGTTGTCGGCTAGTAGAAGCCATGCCGGAAGGCTTTACCGACAAGCGTGCATGAGGAAGAGTGACTCCCACATTCGCCTCCATGGATCTCAGCGAGCAAGTCGCAGCCTTCCCCCTGGGTTATGCACCGCAATAGGACGCGGTTGGCGCCGCGTCGGTAGAGATTCCCTTCTACCAACGCGTGTCTCTTAGTCATACGCACGATCCGTTCAGCGGATACACGTTTGTCAGGGAGGATATTGTCTTTCAAGTAGTCCCGGATCTCCGTGATCCATGCATCGGGTCTGACTTGAGCATATGGATCTTGACGTTGGGTTGCACGGAGTCCCCAGTGACGCTTACGATCCTTGGCAGCGTCCATGGCTGCAGGGCCGCCGGGACCGCCAACTTCGAGGTGCTGGTCTAGCCCCCTTCGCCCGGCTCGGCGGGCCGGGCTGTGGGCCGCAGCAACGTCCTCTCGAATACTCCTTCGGGCACAGGGGCTCTGGTGGGGGCCTTCGTTGAGAGGTCGTCAGCTGCGGCCTTGCCAGAGCGCGGTACGTGGCACAGGTCCAAGGCAAGGAAGTCTTTCTCCACCATCTGCACATAGAGCAGATGAGCAGCTAGCTGTGGGTCACTGCAGGAGCATTCACCCTTAACTTGCTTGATAACTAGCTGCGAGTTGCCCTGTGCCAACAACTGGCGAGCGCCTAGAGACAGGGCTGTCTTTAGGCCAAAGATGAGTGCTTCATACTCTGCCATGTTGTTGGTTGCCTTGGAATTGAGACGCACCATATACCCAGACTGCTCTCCCGATGGCATGAGGAGCAGTACGCCAGCACCGGCCCCCTGCTTTCGCGAGGAGCCGTCGAAGAAGAGCGTCCAATAAGGCCCGGTGAAGGCCGGAGCTCGGGGCCCTGGTTCACCGTCTTCATGGCCCCCTGGGTCAGCCTACGTTGGCGTCCACTCAGCCACGGAGTCAGCCAGTGCTTGGCTCTTGACTGCCTGACGAGGAAGGAAGTCTAGCTCAAACTCCGGTAGCTCCGCTGCCCATTTGGTGGGATCGCCCGTCGCGTGGGGGCTGTGGAGGACAGCCTTCAGCGGATAGGAGGTGGCCACCGGGACCCGGTGGGCTTGGAAGCAGTGGCGGAGCTTCCTGGACGCCATGATCACTGCATACAGCAGCTTATGTACCTCCAGGTACCTTGTCTTGGCGTCATGGAGGACCTCGCTGATGTAGTAGACAGGCCTCTGGATGGTCCGGACCCTCCCTCCCAGGTCAGAGATATCTCCATCCATGGCTCAGGCCCGCGGGAGGTGGGTGGGCCCGGGGAGGCCGTCGGGAGCTGATACTCGAAGGCTCTCAGGCTGTCTTGGACCTCCGGGAGGTCCCGCTGATTTCCCGAGAGCTCCGGGAGGTCCCGTTGGACATCCAGGAGGTTCTGTTGGACCTCCGGGGGGTCCCGTTGCACTTCCGGGAGGTCCTGCTGGTCCTCCGGGAGGTTGTTTTGGGGGTCCGGGGGTCCGTTTTGGACCTCCGGGGGGTTGCCCCGGAGACCCGGGGGGTCGTCTTGGACCTCCGGGGTTTCCTGGCGCCTGTTTCCCGATACCGGAGCAGGCTGTGGCGATGAGGGGTCCGACCGCTCTGTGACGAGGACCATACTCACCACTGCAGCCGTCGCCGCGATGTAGAGCAACAGATGCTCTTCGGGCTCGGGGGCTACCATTACGGGTAGGTTCATCAGGAGTTGCTTCAGCTCCTGGAGAGCTTCTTCTGCTTCGTCGGTCCAAGCGAATGGGCCGGATTTGCGCAGGAGCTTAGAGAAGGGGAGCGCTCGCTCTGCTAACCTCGGTATAAACCGACTCAGCACGGCTAGGCATCCCGTGAGTTTCTGGACTTCTTTGATGCGGGCGGGGGGACGCCTCAAGTCGATGTCTTTGATCTTCTCTGGGTTAGCCTCAATTCCTCGGTGTGAGGCCAGGAATCCTAAGGGTTTTCCAGAGGATACACCGAACACACACTTGTCGGGGTTCGGTTTGGTGCGTGTACATCGCAGTTTATCGAAGACTAAGGCCAGGTTATCTAGTAGGGATGAACTCTGCCTGACCTTAACAACAATGTCATCGACATACACCTCAACTGAGTCTCTTATCGGCTCCCCGAAGGTCTTGTGCATTGCACGTACGAAGGTAGGGAGAGCGTTCTTTAGGCCATAAGGCATAGAGACATAACAGTACAGACCGTCTACTGTGATGAAGGAGGTGTGCTCTTCATCTTCTCTAGACATAGGGATCTGGTGGAAACCCGAGTAAGAGTCTAGGAAGCACAACATATCGCAGCCTGACGTCGAGTCTACTATTTGATCTATTCTAGGGAGAGGGAATGGATCTTTAGGACATGCCTTATTGAGGCTGGTGTAGTCGATGCACATCCGGAGCTTCCCGCCGGCCTTTGGGACAATAACAGGGTTCGCCAACCACCGGGGGTGGCGGACTTCCCGTATGAAGCCAGCGTCCAGCAGCTTCTTGATTTCTTCGCGGATGAGGCTTTGCTTCTCGATGGACTGGCCGGGCGTCGGGGAAGACCTTTAGGTGGTGCCCGATCACCTCCCTAGGGATCTCTGGCATCTGCGACGGCTGCCATGCAAACACATCGACATTGTGCCGGAGGGATGTAACGAGCGCGCCTTCCTATTTGCTATCGAGGCCCCCGGCTACCCGGGTGGTCTGGGTGGCGTCGGCACCGATTTGGACGAGCCTCAAGGGGACGTCGCCCTCGTCGAGGGGTTGCACATGGGGTGCTGTGGTAGAGGCATGGTGGCGTGCACTCGGGTGGAGCCGGTTTGGTTCTGCACTGCCTGGGGTTGGTGCTCTAGCTGTTGCAAGCGCTTGGAGCTTTTCCAAGGCTAACACTGCGGCAGTACGGTCTCCACGAATCCTGAGGACGCCTGTTGGTGTAGGCATCTTCAAGACAAGGTAGCCGTAGTGGGCTACTGCCATGAATCGGTACAGGGCTGGCCTGCCAATTATGGCGTTGAAGGGGAGGTCGATCTTCGCCACGTCGAACAGAATGTACTCTGTCCGATAGCTGTCCGGTGCCCCAAAGGTCACCAGGAGGCTGATGTGGCCGTAGGGAACGATCTGTCCCGGCCCTACCCCTGAAAACGGACTCGATGGGGTGAGCTTGGCCATCGGGATCTGCAGTTTCTGGTAAGCTGCGCGACTGATGAGGTTCAGTCCAGCCCCGCCATCCACCAAAACGTGGTACATCCTTACGTTGGCGATGGTGCGGGCCACCAAGAGCGGTAGTTGGCCGGCCCCAGCCATGTTCCTGGGGCAGTCGGTGGCATCGAAGCTGATGGGGGTTCCCATCCACCTAAGGTGCGGTGCTGCACTCAGGAGGGGAGCCATCGACGCTACCGCTCGGTGCAAGGTCTTAACCGCGCTTCAGGACGAGGAGTCAGCGGACCCACCATAGATGATGTAGAGCATCTTCCGATGCTCGTCATCACTGGAACTGGAGCTCTCATGATTGCGCACCGCCTTCACGGTGCGCTGAGGCTCCTGGAACTCCACTGGTGATCGACGTCGTCTGGGGCGTCGACCTTCTGCTTGCCCTCCCTTTGACGGTAGGGTGGGGCATCAGTTAGAAGCTGCTTCCCTATCCGGAAGCGCTCCACGAGCTTCTGGATTTCCCGACACTCGGCAGCAGTATGGTAACTGGTGTCGTGCACGGGGCATAGCTCGCCCTGGCCTCCGTCTGGAGCCGGTGATTGTCGCGGCCTTTTGTCGGGGCGCGGCCCCCGAGCTCCACTGGGCGCCGCTGCTGCGGCAACGGGGGCCGCAGCTGGCGGTTTCATCTTGCCACCGCCCCTGTTCTTGATCTTCCTGCCGCTTCCATAGGAAGCGGCGCCAGATCCTAGCTGCCCCCTTGGCTCGGAGGCTGGCAGTGAGTGCCAGTTCCGCCCTTCGGCTGCTCTGGCACACTTGTCCGCCAGGCTGAAGAGCTCCGAGACGTCGCGGATCTCCTTGGTCGCGAGCTTCTCGAGCATCTTCTTGTCCCGAACGCCTTGCCGGAACGCCACCACCACAGAAGCGTTCTGGATGTGTGGGATGGTGTTCCGCACCTGGGAGAACCGCTGGATGAAGGAGCACAGCGACTCCCCTGGTTGTTGCTGGATGGCGTGGAGGTCGAGCTCCGTGCCAGGCCGGGTGTAGGAACTGCCGAAGTTGGCGATGAACTGTCGGCAGAGATCTCCCCAGGAGGTTATGGAACCCTGGGGGAGGTTCATGAGCCAAGACCGGGCCGGGCCGTTCAAGGCGACGGGGAAATAGTTGGCCATGACGGCCTCATCCCCTCCTGCGGCAAGTACGGCGGTGGAGTAGATCTGGAGAAACTCCGCCGGGTTGACGCTGCCGTCGTACTTCTCGGGCTCCGGGCCTGACACATGGCCAGCAGAGCAGCGTTGTCCACCCAGTGCGGTAGGCAGCAGGAGTAAAGGCGCGCCGTGCCATTACTGTACAAGGCATTCAAGACCCACGCCTTCCCAAGACGCGGAGGCGCAGCGCACGCCAGGCAGGCGCCACTGTGAGCAGTCACAATCAAGACAGACACACAGTGTTAGAAGCTGCAGTCCATTGAAGGCAGCGACAAGACACGGACAAGACATGCCCTACCGTCCCTGCCATCACCAACAGCTGCACACTACACCTAGCCTACAGCATGGACAGAGTGGCAGGAGGAGGACCTCGACGCCAGCGCCAAGACATAGAAGCTGGTAGGAAATCACCCCGGGACCACCTGTCGGGTCCCTGGGGCCCACCTTATAAGCCGCCCAAGCCTTGGACTATAAAAGTCTCGGGTAGGCAACGTTAGCGAGGGTTCGCACTCCAGCAACTCGCACCCTAGACATAACTCACCCTCAAGCTCAGGACTCCGAATCTGAGCAACAAGCAATACAGCGAGCACCTCTGCTCACCGTGGACGTAGGGTTTTACGCTCCGGCGGCCCGAACCACGTAAAACTCGCCGTGTCAAGCTTCTCGCTCACTCGTCCCTTACGCTGAAGCTCTTCGCAAGCGACTAGCCCCTCCAAAAAAGAACCTCCGCGGGCTGCCCAGAGCAGGTCCGGGGGAAGTGTCGACCACACACTTCGACAATGACGGTGCCGTAAAATTAAAAAAAACCATGGTATCGATAAGGAACGTTCTCGGTACCCTCAATATCGGGTACCCCGCGCACAAGAGAAAACCGCCTAAGGACCTTGCCCCCTCCGCGGAGCTGAGCTCCGAAGGCGCCACGTGTCCAGCAAGGCCGGGGCTCCCCTCTCCTCACAGGAGAGCTCCGGGACTGCCACGTGGCCAGGAGAGCCGGACCTCGACCCCCCCCCCCCCGCGGGGGTGAGCTTCGAAGGCGCCACGTGTCTAGCAGGGTCGGGGCTCCCTTCTCCTCAGAGGAGAGCTCCGGGCCTACCACGTGGCCTGAAGAGCCGGACCTCGCCCCCTCCGCGGGGGTGAGCTCCGAACACGCCACGTGTCCAGTAGGGTCCGGACTCCCCTCTCCTCAGAGGAGAGCTCCGAGCCTACCACGTGGCCAGAAGAGCCGGACCTCACCCCCTCCGCGGAGGTGAGCTCCGAAGGCGCCATGTGTCCAGCAGGGCCGGGACTCCTCTCTCCTCAGAGGAGAGCTCCGGGCCTGCCACGTGGCCAGAAGAGTCGGACTCGCCCCCTCCGCGGGGGTGAGCTCCGAAGGCACCACCTGTCCAGCAAGCCCGGGGCTCCCCTCTCCTCAGAGGAGAGCTCCGGGCCTGCCACGTGGCCAGCAGTGCCGCAGTGTCCACCCCGGCTTGGTAGGCAGCAGGAGTAAAGGCACGGCGTGCCCTGTCCGATTAAGACATTCAAGACCCGCACCTTCCCAAGACGCGTAGGCGCGACGCACGCCTGTCAGGAGGCACTGTGACCGGTCACAGTCAAGACAGGCGCACCATGTCAAGAGCTGTAGACCAATAAATACAGCGACAAGACATGTCCTGCCGTCCGTGCCATCATCAACCACTACGCCTTGCTTGCGGCACCGGCATGACGGCAGGACGACGACCAAGAAGCCATCGCCAGAAGACAACTATCAGCATTCACTGTGAGACTTGGTAGATGGCATGAAATCACCCCGGGGCCACCTGTCGGGCTCCGGGGCCCACCTTGTAAGCCGCCCGAGCCTTGAAGTATAAAAGGCTCGGGTAGACAACGTTGCAAGAGGTTCGGATCCCTCAGCATTCGACCCTAGTTCGACATTTTAGCAACTCAGCTCATACATGAGCAAGCAATACACAGAGCAACACAGCTCTCGTGGACGTAGGGTTTTACGCTCCGGCAGCCTGAACCACGTAAAAATCCTGGTGTCAATCCTCCTTCATCCAACGCGACCTTCCGAGAGTACTAGCCCCTCCGAAAAAGAACCTTCGTGGGCTGCTCTGAAGCAGGCCTGGGGGAAGTGTCGATGGAACACTTCGACATTTGGCGCGCCAGGTAGGCGGCTTTTCTCTCTCGAGACGGGTCTACGGCAACGAAGATGTCCAAGCTTCCTTCAACGGCTGGCTCTTCGCGCCATCATTCCCGGCGAACAACAACTTCAAGATCTGCTGCGGCGTAGAGTGCTACTCAAGCATGTGCACTAGCCGTCGCACGAGCTCTCTTGGACAATCCTCCTGCTGTGGACACTCCCCAGGGGGCCCCCCAACAGTGGATCCGTGACGTCAACCACATCGTCGCTGCCGCCGTCAACCCTCCGCTGCGGCGGGGACGACGCCTCGGTCAACCAGAAGTGTCGCTGTCGCGCACACCAACGGTTGGCATGCAGACGGCAGACTCCCGTTCTACCAGGCTCCCAACGGCGGACCTGAGGACGGAGCTGGAGCAACGTCGCTTGGAGGAAGATGCTCGCGTGACCATCGAGCGAGAGCGGCAAAGGCGTCACATCCACGAGGCCGACTACAGCAAGTCGACTGCCTCGATTCAGCCTGTGCCTCAGACGTTCGCCATGCGACCTCTGCCCCAGGTGTACGCCACGCAGCATATGCAGCAGTCATATGCCTTGTAGTCGGCGCCCCTGGTATATGGTGCACCATTGCCCATGCCAGGGCCAGGATCTGCAACAGCAGGGACGGGGTGTGCGGCCCTGGCGCCACACCTCCGCTTCGCAGTGTGACCATGCAAGTTCCGGCCACACCTGCCGAAGAAGTACGACGGAAGCGTCAACCCTGCAGAGTTCCTGCAGATCTACTCTACTACCGTCCTCGCGGCAGGCGGGGATGAGGCCACCATGGCCAACTACTTCCCCGTCGCCTTGACCAGCCCAGCACGGTCATGGCTCATGAACCTGACCCAGGGTTACGTAACTTCCTGGGGGGAGCTGTGCCGACAGTTCATGGCGAACCTCAGCAGCTCCTACACACGTCCCGACACGGAGTTGGACCTCCACGCTGTGCGACAGCAACCGGGGGAATCACTGCGCTCCTTCATCCAGCGATTCTCCCAAGTAAGGAACACCATCCCTCACATCTAGAATTCATCAATCGTTGTCGCATTTCGACAGGGTATGAGGGACAATAAGATGCTCGAGAAGTTGGCCACCAGGGAGGTGCGACACGTCTCGGAGCTCTTCAGCCTGGTGGACAAGTGCACCAGAGCAGCAGAAGGGCGTAACTGGCACTCACAGCCAGCCTCCGAAGCAGGAGGGCAGCCCGGAGCTTCCGTTGCTGCAGCTCCAACACCCGGCGGGGCTCGGGGGCCGCGCCCCGACAAGAGACCACGGCAGTCTCCCGAGTCATGTAGTCTAGAGCCAAGCACTGGCTGACTTTATGGCCGAGTGGACGCCATCGCCAAGCAACCCAGGGGGCCCTGAAGGTGGAGAACCGGAGCCCCGAGCACTGGTCTTCACCAAGCCTCACTGGACATTCTACTTCGACGGCCGCTCACGGAAGCGGGGGGCCGGAGCCGGCGTGCTGCTTCTCATGCCAACGGGGGAGAAGTTCGGGTACGTGGTGTGCTTCAACTTCAAGGCAACCAACAACGTGGCCTTGGACCTATGCCATGTACCGCGCGTCGACGACAACGTCGCCAACAACTTTTCAACGAAGGCCTCCACTGGAGCCCCGGTGCCCGAAGGAGCCTTCGAAGGGACGTTGCCGCGACCCACAGCCCGGCCTGCCAAACCGGGCGAAGGGGGCGAGACCAGCACCTCGAAGCTGGCGGTCCCGGCGTCCCTGCAGCCATGGTGCCCGCCAAGGATCGTATGCGCCACTGGGGACTCCGTGCTACCCAGCGCCCAAGATTCAGAAGCTCAAGTAGCCCCGATGCATGGACCACGGAGGTCTGGGACTACTTGAAAGACAATATCCTTCCTGATGAACATGTATCCGCTGAACGTATTGCGCGGATGGCTAAGAGCTACACGCTGGTATCTTTACTGGCGTGGTGCCAACGACATCCTATTGCGGTGCATAACCTAGGAGGAAGGTTGTGACCTGCTCGCAGCAATCCACGGAGGCGAGTACGGGAACCGCATATCGTCTCACACGCTGGTCGGTAAAGCCTTCCAGCAGAGCTTATACTGACCGACAGCCTCCTGGATGCCGTCAAGCCGGTTAAGAGATGCAAGGCGTGCCAGATGCATGCTAAGCAGATCCACACACAGGCGCAGACGCTGCACATCCTGGGGCCCTGCCCCAAAGCCGTCAGGGGATACCGGCACCTCTACGTCGGGGGCCAGCCGGACATCCCAGGGTCAGGTCACGGGAATTACCCTTCTTCATGGTATGCGGGGGGCGAAGCCGTGCTTCCCCCAGAGATCACCATGGGGTCCCCTCGTGTCCGAGCGTACGACGAAGCCACGCAAGACCAACTCCTGCGTGAGGACATCGACCTCGTCGACGAGGCAAGATGGCAAGCAACGCTCCAAATCGCACGGTACCGGCAGGCGCTCTGGCGTTACCACCAGAGGTCCGTGCATGGGAGCTCAAGGCAGGCGCTCCGGTGCTACCTCCGTAAGTTCTACCCTTAGAACAGTGGTAGGACAGGTTTATTCTTTGTGTAACAGATCCCATAGAGTCTAGGAGCAGCGCTCGAAGCAACTAAGCCCCAGGGGGTGGTCCAGGACTACGTCCGGCTTAGCCTGGTCCTGTACCCTAAGCACGTAGGCTCTGCCCCCCTTCACAATGGGGCGGGTCGTTGCATCCATGTACAGCCTGTTTTCGTCCTGTGGACTTACATGAATAAAAAGAACCGTGTCCTACCACGCTTACTTATTTGTTCACTTAAATTATGCGTTAATTTTTATGATCACCTCTTCATGCTCTAGACAGTGTACGCCCATCGTACACCCGGTTCTCCTTTCCCACTCTCATGCCTAGTCAGCATTTGCCATCTTGCCGAAGGCGGTCGTGCTTGAGGCACCTGCCAAAGGACCAGGGGCCTCTCGGACCTCCCCTTGTTAGGGTACTGTGACCCCAGTTGGTCTCCTCCAGGAAAAGACCTACACCAGAGCAGGAGGTCCAGGAGGCTTGCTTTGCCTGGTCCTGCACCCAAAGCATGCACACTGTGCCTCCCCAGCGGTACGGTCTAAGTACTAGGAGCCGGACGGTTACACCCTGACCAAGGAGGGAGTCGGGCCTCCGGTACCGGGTGCACTGGATTGCCCAAGCCGCGTGTACCGGCCCAGGATTGTAAGCCAAATAAGACTAAGGGACAGGGAAGGGAGGACCTCTAAGCAGGATTACCGTTTCCTACACGTGTGTAGTGCCAGACCTCACCCCCTCCACAGGGGTGAACTCCGAAGCCGGACCTCACCCCCTCCGCTGGGGTGAGCTCCGAAGGCGCCACGTGTCTAACAGGGCCAGGCCTCCCCTCTCCTCACAGGCAAGCCCCGGGCCTGACACGTGGTCGGCAGTGCCGGACTTCACCCCCTCCGCAGGGGTGAACTCCGAAGCCGGACCTCACCCCCTCCACCAGGGTGAGCTCCGAAGGCGCCACGTGTCCAACAGGGCCGGGCCTCCCCTCTCCTCAGAGGCAAGCCCCGGCCTCACACGTGGCCGGCAGTGCCGGACTTCATCCCCTCCGCAGGGGTGAACTCCGAAGCCGGACCTCACCCCCTCCGCAGGGGTGAGCTCCGAAGGCGCCACGTGTCCAACAGGGTCGGGCCTCCCCTCTCCTCAGAGGCAATCCCCGAGCCTGACACGTGGCCGGCAGTGCCGGACTTCACCCCCTCCTCGGGTGTGAACTCCGAAGCCGGACCTCACCCTTTCCACTGGGGTGAGCTCCGAAGGCGCCACGTGTCCAACAGGGCCGAGCCTCCCCTCTCCTCAGAGGCAAGCCCCGGGCCTGACACGTGGCTGGCAGTGCCATACTTCACCCCCTCCGCAGGAGTGAACTCCCAAGTCGGACCTCACCCCCTCCGCTGGGGTGAGCTCCGAAGGCGCCACGTGTCCAACAGGGCTGGGCCTCCCCTCTCCTCAGAGGCAAGCCCCGGGCCTCACACGTGGCCGGCAGTGCCGGACATCACCCCCTCCGCAGGGGTGAACTCGAAGCCAGACCTCACCCCCTCCGCAGGGGTGAGCTCCGAATGCGCCACGTGTCCAACAGGGTCGGGCCTCCCCTCTCCTTAGAGGCAAGGCCCGGGCCTGACACGTGGCTCGAAGTGCCGGACTTCACCTCCTCCGCAGGGGTGAACTCCGAAGCCGGACCTCACCCCCTCCGCAGGGGTGAGCTCCGAAGGCGCCACGTGTCCAACAGGGCCGGACCTCCCCTCTGCTCAGAGGCAAGCCCCGGCCCTGACATGTGGCCGCTAGTGCCGGACTTCACCCCCTCCGCAGGGGTGAATTACGAAGCCGGACCTCACCCCCTCCACAGCGGTGAGCTCCGAAGGCGCCATGTGTCCAACAGGGCTGGGCCTCCCCTCTCCTTAGAGGCAAGCCCCGGGCCTGACACATGGCTGGCAGTGCCGGACTTCACCCCCTCCGCAGGGGTGAACTCCGAAGCCGGACCTCACCCCTTCCGCAGGGGTGAGCTCCGAAGGTGCCACGTGTCCAACAGGGTTGGGCCTCCCCTCTCCTCAGAGGCAAGCCCAGGGCCTGACACGTGGCTGGCAGTGTCGGACTTCACCCCCTCCGCAGGGGTGAACTCCGAAGCCGGACCTCACCCCCTCCGCAGGGGTGAGCTCCGAAGGTACCATGTGTCCAACAGGGCCGAGCCTCCCCTCTCCTTAGAGGAAAGCCCCGGGCCTGACACGTGGCCGGCAGTACCGGAGTTCACCTCCACCGCAGTGGTGAACTCCGAAGCCGGACCTCACCCCCTCAGTAGGGGTAACCTCCGATGCCGGACCTCACCCCCTCCGCAGGGGTGAGCTCCGATGCCGGACCTCCCCTCTCCTCAAAGGTGAGCTCCGATGTCGGACATCTCCCCTCTCCTCAGAGGCGAGCTCCGTTGCCGAACCTCAGCCTCTCCTCACAGGCGAACTCCGATGCCGGACCTCAGCCTCTCCTTAGAGGCGACCTCCGATGCTGGACTTCAGTCTCTCTTCAGAGGCGAGCTCCGATGCCGGACCTCAGCCTCTCCTCAAAGGCGAGCTCGGATGTCGGGCCTCAGCCTCTCCTCAGAGGCGAGCTCCGATGCCGGACCTCAGTCTCTCTTCAGAGGCAAGCTCCGATGCCCGACCTCAGCCTCTCCTTAGAGGCGAGCTCCGATGCGAGACCTCACCCCCTCCGCAGGGGTGAGCTCCATAGGCTCCAACACCGGTGTGCAACGTCCTAAAGGAGTTTCCCAGAAAGTGTGTGGGGTAGAAAAGGTGAAGGGGGGGCCACTGTCGGTACGCTCAATATTGGGTACCCCCGCGCACAGCAGAAAACCGCCTAAGGACCTCGCCCCCTCCGCGGGGGTGAGCTCCGAAGGCGCCACGTGTCCAGCAGGGTCGGGGCTCCCCTCTCCTCAGAGGAGAGCTCCGGGCCTGCCACGTGGCCTGAAGAGCCGGACCTCGCCCCCTCCGCGGGGGTGAGCTCCGAAGGCGCCACGTGTCCAGCAGGGACGGGACTCCCCTCTCCTCAGAGGAGAGCTCCGGGCCTGCCACATGGCCAGAAGAGCCGGACCTCGCCCCCTTCGCGGGGGTGAGCTCCGAAGGCGTCACGTGTCCAGTAGAGCTGGGACTCCCCTCTCCTCACAGGAGAGCTCTGGGCCTGCCACGTGGCCAGAAGAGCCAGACCTCGCCCCCTCCGCGAGGGTGAGCTCCGAAGGCGCCATGTGTCCAGCAGGGCCGGGGCTCCCCTCTCCTCGGAGGAGAGCTCCGGTCCTGCCACATTGCCAGCAGTGCCGCACTGCCCACCCCGACTCTGTAGGCAGCAGGAGTAAAGACACGGCGTGCCCTGTCCGATCTAGACATTCAAGACGCGCACCTTCCCAAGACGCGGAGGCGCGGCGCACGCCTGTCAGGAGGCACTGTGACCGGTCACAGTTAAGATAGGCACACCATGTCTGGAGCTGTAGACCAATAAATACAGCGACAAGACATGCCATGCCGTTCCTGCCATCATCAACCACTACGCTTAGCTTGCGGCACGGACAGGACGACAGGACGACGACCAAGAAGCCATCGCTAGAAGAAAACTACAACATTCACTGCGAGACTTGGTAGAGTGGCTTGAAATCACCCCGGGGCGACCTATCGGGCTCCGGGGCTCACCTTGTAAGCCGCCCGAGCCTTGAAGTATAAAAGGCTCGGGTAGGCAACGTTGCAAGGGGTTCGGATCCCTCAGCATTCGACCCCAGTTCGGCATTTTAGCAACTAAGCTCATACACGAGCAAGCAATACACAGAGCAACACAACTCCCGTGGACGTAGGATTTTACGCTCCGGCGGCCCGAACCACATAAAAATCCTGGTGTCAATCCTCCTTCATCCAACGCGACCTTCTGAGAGTACTAGCCCCTCCGAAAAAGAACCTCCGCGGGCTGCTCCGAAGCAGGACCGGGGGAAGTGTCGACGGAACACTTCGACAAACATCTTACTGGATACGAGAAATATTAAAGGAAGTAGATTACTTTATTTTTTAACATATTCTTGTTGGTGTTCTATAGGACTTGTAAGACAATCACACACGTATATAAATGTAACCAACATTACCCACTGGAGGGGGGAACCATGGGCGCCCACATGACCTCATAGGATGCTTATCTCACCTACATCGTACACGGTAATACCAACACAAACTAGTCACAAGGTTATTATCCTCCAAGAGGTTTGAACCAATACAAACTGTCCTCCTCATGTTTGATATTAGCCAAACAGGGCGCTCCTACCGAACTAAACTTGACCGATTGCCAACATATTGTGCATCGATAATTAGAGACAGTTTAGAGCTTTGAAAAGGATATATTTATTGTCAGAGTAAACCATTTTGAACTTTTAGTAATCAGTCATAATTGGTCGGAAACCAGAAGTTGGCTGCGACCAAACGTTCACTTGCCGATTAAAAAATGTAGCATATTCAGAAAGTTAAAAAATGAGTTAAGGTCAGAGTTTGGAAAACTCTGAAAGTAATAATGTCGCATACCGTTCCAATGGAGACACCACAATCGATGTTGGAGGAGCCATCGAGGAGATCAAAGAAAGTGGCACTCTGGTTTTGTCTGTTGGATGATAGATATCGTCTAGAAGGTCTATCTCGAAGCAACACCAAAATAGTCTATTCATAAGGAAGGAGTTAGCGCGTAGCGTTCTGTTTAGATCTCTTGTTATCCAATCTTTTCAGTTGTAACCTGATACAATACTTGTGGTCGTACCCAATAAATAAACGAGCTCACCATGATCGCTCCAGCCATTTCACCAAGTCGGTTCTACTTTTACATGGTACCAAGGCCAGGTATCCTTCCAACAACAATGGCGTTAGGATCGATCAACTCTGCGCCGGGCATTGTTGCCAATATACTATCCCACAACACTATCACCGAAAAATTGACGCGTGACGATTTTTCATTGTGGCAAGCCCAAGTGCTGCCACCCCTTCGAGCTCATCGTCTTGAAGGTTTTCTGGATGGTTCAATCCAGGCTCCACCGGCGATGATGGAAGTTTCGGTCAAAGACGACAAAGGTGAGGAGGCGAAGAAGACTATCACCAACCCTGACTATGCGTTATGGGTTTCTCAAGACCAGCAAGTGCTGGGGTATTTGTTGTCTTCCCTCTCAAGGGAAGTGCTCTTTGGAGTCACTACTTACACAAGAGATACCGACGTTTGGATGGTTCTTCAGAATATGTACTCATCACAGTCTCGTACATGGGTGATGCAACTTCGACTCCAACTTGCCACGACTCAGAAGAAAGACCTCTCTGTTGCAGAGTATTTCACCAAGATGAAAGCGCTTGGTGATGCAATGGCGACAGCAGGTAAACCTATTGATGATGATGATCTATCTATGTACATCTTAGCAGGACTTGACTCGGATTGCAATCCGGTTGTGACCGCCATCACTACTCGTCCTGAAGAAGTCTCTTTGAGTGATCTGTATGCTCACCTCCTTGGGTTCGAGATGAGACTTGATCTTCATGGTGCTGGCGGTACTCAGATGTCCTCTGCAAATTCAGCAACTAGAGGAGGATGTGGCAATTCTCGTGGAGGACGCGGTGGACGTGGTTGTGGTGGTGGAGGTTGAGGTAAAGGCTCCAATGAAGGAGGTGAACGGCCTCAGTGCCAACTCTGCAAGAGAATCGGTCATGAGGTGAATCGTTGCTGGAAAAGATTTCAGAAGGATTATATGGGAGAAGAAAAGACTGCAGCTGCGGCAACCACCCAAAACTCCTATGGATTCGATACAAATTGGTATGTTGACTCGGGAGCAACCGATCACATCACATGTGAGCTTGACAAACTCAATGTGAAGAAGCGCTACTTCGGGAATGATCAATTACACACGGCAAGTGGTGCAGGTATGAACATCGAACATATTGGTCATTCGACATTAAGTACCCCTAATTCTAGTCTAAATCTGAAAAATATACTTCATATTCCTCAAGCCAAAATGAATCTTCTGTCTGCAAATCGACTTGCTCGAGATGACAACATCTTCATTGAACTTCATCCTTCTTTTTTTGTTGTCAAGGATCAGGTGTCAAAGAAAGTTCTACATTAACGTAGAACGGTAGGGGGTCTATATCCACTTGTGCCACATTCCATCTCCAAGAATAAAAGCGCCTTCCATAAGGTGAAACTCACTTCATCATGATGGCATAATCGCTTAGGTCATCCGTCATTCTCTAAGGTTCAGGAAATCATTAATAAGTTTAGCCTTCCATCGTCTCGAGAAGATAATCATGTTTGTGATGCTTGTCAGTTAGCAAAGAGTCATCAACTTCCCTATCCAAAATCCACTAGTACTTCTAAAGCTCAGCTTGAACTTATTTTCTCAGACGTTTGGGGACCAGCTATCGATTCCATAAATAGGAATAAGTAGTATGTAACCTTTGTTGATGATTATATCAAGTTTACATGGATTTATCTTCTCAAAAAGAGATCTGATGTTTTTCAGATTTTCTCCGTTTTTCAATCCTATGCCGAAAGAATGTTTGGGAGGAAAATAATTACTGTTCAATCCGATTGGGGAGGAGAATATCAGAAACTTAATTCCTTTTTTATGCGTCTTGGAATCACTCACCATGTTTATTGTCCGCATGCGCATCAATGAAATGGTTCTGCCAAACGAAAACATTGACACATTGTCGAAGTTGGGCTATCCCTTCTTGCCCAAGCCTCTATGCCTCTGAAATTCTGGGATGAGGCTTTTGTTGCGGTAACATACCTCATAAATAGAATTCCAAGCAAGGTCATCAATAATTATACTCCCCTAGAAAGGTTGTTCCATGAGAAACCAAATTATTTTTTCCTTCGTACCTTTGGATGTGCATGTTGGTCAAACTTATGTCCATATAATTATCACAAACTTGAGTTTAGATCCAAAAGATGTGTGTTTCTTGGATATAGCAACATGCACAAAGGATATAAGAGCTTAGATGTTTCGGGTGGTCGTGTCTATATATCCCGAGATGTTATCTTTGATGAAGAAAATTTTCCATTCCCCCCCTTCCAAAAATGCTGGTTCCCGTCTGCGTCCAGAAATCCTGCTGCCTTCCTCCGATTCTTTGAACACCTCCACAGAATCTAGGGGTACCTCGGTGTCTTATGCATATATGAACGTTGTTCTAACCGGTACTACTAATTCTCTTCCTGGAAGCTGTGTTGTACAGGTAGCAGGAGAAGGTAACCTATCAAATAGCATCAATAATAGTGCTGCTGCAACACAGGAGAACACGGGCGTCTCTGGTCCCGAGGAGGATTGCATTGGTCGGCGCCTGATCCAAGGTTGATGGTGTCTGCAGATGACACCAGTCCTGACTTGTCTCGGGCTGAGCAACAGAATGACTAAGATTCGAGGTTGCAGCAGACTGATCAGACAATGGATGGCTCATCTCATTTAATGCGCACTGAGAATCAATGTGTGCCTGTCATGACTGAATCCGCAAGTGCAGCTCAATCATCTTCGCCTGTTTCCAATAATCACGCTATCATTGCCTCTGGATATTCTGCGGATACAACGCTATCTCCATCACCCCGACGGGTAGTCACTCAACTCCAGCATGGTATTACTTGTCCAAAAAAACTCTTCCCTGGGCTTATTCGTTATGCAAATTTCTCTTCTACCGGCGAGCCGAGTAATATACAGGACGCTCTTTCGGATGATAAGTGGAAGTGTGCTATGCAAGATGAGATAAATGCTTTGCATCGAAACAAGACATGGCATCTTGTTCCTACACCATCTGGGAAGAATATCATTGATTTCCGTTGGGTGTATAAGATTAAGCGAAAATCTGATGGGACCATTGATCGTTACAAAGCAAGGTTGGTTGCCAAAGGATTGCGTCTTATTGATAAGAACCACACAGGTGAGGCTATTGCATCTCATGTGCATAAGGTTATTAATGAATATGGCATTGGAGATAAGATTGCTTCTATTACTCTTGATAATGCATCGGCTAACACTAGGGCTATGAAAATATTGATGCCACAAATAGAAAGCTACATTGGTGGGTATGTTCTCCATCAAAGATGTGTGTGCCACATCATCAATCTCATTGTGCAGGCGGGATTGTCAAGGCAAGTTCATGTATTGATAATATTCGTAGTGCTATTCGTTATCTTTTGGATTCTCCACAGGTTTACAGGAGTTTCAGGGAGTATTGTCGTGTAAATGGGTTGAAACTTAAAAAGTTTTCACTTGATATGAAAGTGAGATGGAACTCGACATACACGATGTTGAAGCAATTAAAAGGGTATGAGGAATTTTCACTACTTTTATGAATGCTCAAGGTGTAGGTATACTACTTAATGAACAGGATTGGGATACCACACGGCGTCTTCGTCGTCTCTTGAAACTATTTTACAATGCAACAACATTGTTGTCTGGTATTTATTATCCCACATCTCCTCTCGTAGTTGAATGGCTTATGACTTTTGCTGAAATGTTTAATACATATGAGTATGATCCAGTACTATGTCCAATATTTGATTAAATGAAAGTAAAATACCTAAAATGTTTTAATGCTATCCTACATTTGTATTGTTTTGCTCTTATCTTTGATCCACGTAAGAAGCTAGAGAGTTTAGAAGGTGTTTTACAATTTATTGGTGATAATCTAGATCTTGATTACTCTGGGGCTTACTCACATGTTAAATCGGAGATATTTTGAGTTTTTGGTATGTAACAGCAGAAATACGGTCAAACTCGCTCTAGAGTTGAAGTAGCACCAACTGAAAAGAGGAAAAGTATGACAGCTAACATGTGGAAGAAATTGAAGTCTAAAGAATCTTCAACAAAGACGTCCTTTAGGTCTAGTTGGAATCCAAACGTCGAGTTGTGCCACTATCTTGACATAGATCATGCGGCGCATGATCCAATGCTTCAGCTACATATCTATATTGTAATGTTTGATTTATCATGCTTATGTTTTCTTTTCTTTTTAGGATGATAGTGCTGAGCTGGACCTCTTAGGGTGGTGGAAAGACAATGAACGTCAATTTCCAGTGCTCTCACATTTTGCACGTGACGTCCTACTCGTTCCAGTTTCTAGTGTGTCATCTGAAGTCATATTTAGCTCAGCAGGAAGAATTATTGAAGAGAGAAGGTGATTGTTTTAATATATTGACTTAGCTTATTATCTTGTTATGAATCAATATGTATTTATCTTAGTATCTTGCAGGTTATCTCTTACACCAAAGATGGTTGGGTGTATTACATGTCTTAAAGATTGGGAGATGGCAGTATCTACAGATCAACACCGCCTTGAAGATCGAGAAATATTAAAAGCAATAGAAGATTTTGAGCTTGATGAATCTGAATGATATCATTGATAATAAAACAAACTGTATTCTTTTCCTTATGGTGGAAGCTCACTATGAGTGTAAGATTTTTAACGAAACAGTTTGTAACAAAACTTTGAAATTTAATAAAATATTTCCTCTCATACTTTGTGTGTTTTTGTGTGCTTGAAAAATATGCCGTGAGATGGTATATGTTGTGACTTGTGAATTTGTGACTCATATGTTTGAAAAACTGCAAATACTTTCTATCATTATATTCAAAAGTATATGTTTTTGAATTTGAAATTCAACTGACACATAATTTATCCTATCCAAACTCCAATATTTTTTGGAATCATTTGGAATTTTCTCTGGATTTTAAGATTTTTTAGATTTATTTGGAATTTTTTGGAATTTTTTGATTTTTTATGGATTTTTTCAGTTTTACAGATTTTTTATTTTTTATTTTACAGGTTTTTTGGATTTTTTTATTTTACAAAATTTTTTAGATTTTTTAATTATTTGAATTATTTGAGAATTTTTCGGATATCCGAGTGGTTAATCCTTCATCTGCAGTACGGGGGTTCACACATGATCGATTAACTCGTTACTGCTCTCTACAAAGTCGGTATTACAGAATTTTTTATCTTCGTCCCTCGGCAAATTGCATCCGCTGGACTGGCATCCTGAAGAGATGGAGCACCCTTGCTCAACGGATCGGCGTAAAAGGTGTAGAAAACGCCAGTGTTTACTACTGACGACATGTCCCTCATAATCCCAATGTTTGTATTATCGATAATGACAATCACAAGGCCAGGGCCGTGTACAACCTGTAAAACACCTGACAATCGTAAACACAAGTGTTCGCAACTGGATGGTAGAATTCCCCAAAACCAGGTTGGTGGAAACAGTAAAACAATAGTACTAAGTAGAACGGGCTCGAGTGTCTGAACGTCGCGCAATCATACATCCTAGGCACTGTCAAAAGGCAAAGTCACCGTCTAGGCCCTCTCGCCACGGATGCGGCGCGCGAGCTGGATGTCCTTGGGCATGATGGTGACGCGCTTGGCGTGGATGGCGCAGAGGTTGGTGTCCTCGAAGAGCCCGACGAGGTAGGCCTCGGCGGCCTCCTGCAGCGCGGCGACGGCGGAGCTCTGGAAGCGGAGGTCCGTCTTGAAGTCCTGTGCGATCTCCCGCACCAGCCGCTGGAACGGCAGCTTGCGGATCAGCAGCTCCGTGCTCTTCTGGTACTTGCGGATCTCACGGAGCGCGACAGTGCCGGGGCGGAAGCGGTGCGGCTTCTTCACGCCGCCGGTCGCCGGGGCCGACTTGCGCGCCGCCTTTGTCGCCAGCTGCTTACGCGGGGCCTTGCCGCCGGTCGACTTGCGCGCCGTCTGCTTCGTGCGGGCCATCGGTGAAGCGAAGGGAGGCTAGGATTTGCGGCGAGTTTGGAGCGGAGCACGCGGCGTGGAGGAGGATTTAGGAACTGGGGAAACGGAATGAGCTGAAAGCGCTCATTGGTGGGAGGCGTTTAAGTAGTCGTTTCCAAGGCGGGAGACGGCGAAAACTTTTGGGTTCTCGCGGGCGGCGTGGGTTTGGTTTTCGGGAGGCAGGGCCAGCTTAGAGCGTTGGATTTGCGGGAAATGGATGGCTGCGATTGTGTTTGGTGGGAGGCACGTGGATCGTGGGGGTGGGGGCGATCCGTGGTGTGGCGTTATCTACGGTCTGATTGGCCGGGGCTGCGGGAGGCGGATCACACGCACCAGCGCGGCGCGGCCGTTTGCCGCCGGGCTTCGGATGGTTGATACACATGTTCTGGGCCTGGAGGCCCAAGTTGTAACCTGCGCTGCTAAGTTACGAACTGATTGTCACTGGTGACGATCGTCCGACAGACACAGGTGGCCAGGTCGGTTCAGCCTCGCATTGTTTCCATTTGAACGGACTCATCTCAGTATCGCCTTGTCATATTCATCCATCAACAAAGGTTCGAAAAGGAACAAGCTGCTACATGCAATCTTCCGACAATCTCACGATCTTTGCATAGCACAAGCCATAACCGAATATAAACGCGCAAATATATTTCATAATGGACCCTGACACAGTAGGGACGAATATAAATGCACAGACTATTTCATACCGGAACACCTGAACACCAGACATTATTATGTATTTATGTATATATGTGTGGGCTCACCTTTCACGACATGGAGTAGACTGCTACTATTATTTTGTTTGCTTACACCCTGCCTCTCCCACTCTTCTGTATTGCATCTAGACAACGCGTGGGCTGGGTGGAGAACGTCTTGGCGAACCATGCCAAACATCCCCGGAGACTTAGAAGCACTTCATGTGGACGATGCCAGGACCAGTTTCGTCATACTCACCCTTCGAGATCCACATCTGCAAAACAATAGTCAATGTCAAAGCTGTTCAGTGCTGTCAGACAGTTACTAGCCGTGACAAAAATCCCTTGTCTTCTTAGAAATATTAGTACTACTTGGACGGCATCCCATGCTTCAGTGCCCAGTAAGAGAAGATGATCAGTTACGCTCTAAAATTTGTGCGCTCATTGGATTTCCGGAAATACACGGTCTAATGCTGTAGATTCTTCCATTTTGATCTTGATTAAGTTGGTGCATAATGTCTAATTATCTTGCCTACAAAAATACACAAGTGCAATATTGCTGTAAATAACAAGCAATTGAGAAGGCGAAAGAAAATACCTGCTGAAAAGTGCTTAGAGAAGCCAAGATAGAGCCCCCAATCCAGACACTGTACTTTCTTTCAGGTGGTGCAATCACTTTAACCTTCATGCTGCTAGGAGCCAGGGCCGTGATCTCCTTGCTCATGCGATCAGCAATTCCAGGGAACATGGTAGATCCACCACTAAGCACTATATTACCATACAAATCCTTCCTGATGTCGACATCGCACTTCATGATGGAGTTGAATGTGGCCTCATGTATGCCAGGAGATTCCATGCCCACAAGAGATGGCTGGAACAGCACCTCAGGGCACCTGAACCTTTCTGATCCAATGGTGATAACCTGGCCATCAGGCATCTCATAGCTTTTTTCAACAGAGGAGCTGCTCCTAGCAGTTTCAAGCTCCTGCTCGTAATCAAGGGCAACGTAAGCAAGCTTCTCCTTTATGTCCCTGACAATTTCTCGCTCCGCACTTGTCGTGAGGGAGTACCCTCTCTCCGTGAGGATCTTCATTAGGTGGTCAGTGAGGTCACGTCCCGCAAGATCCAGACGGAGAATAGCATGAGGAAGTGTATAGCCTTCATATATTGGAACAGTGTGGCTCACACCATCACCAGAGTCCAGCACAATACCTGCACACACAAAAGAAAAAAAAAAGCTTCAGATGTACTCCTATCCTACGTTTTTATTTAGCTATTCCCATTTCCAAGGTAATAACGATCTTACCAGTTGTTCGACCACTAGCATACAAGGAAAGAACGGCCTGAATCGCGACATACATTGCTGGACAGTTGAAAGTCTCAAACATGATCTGTGTCATCTTCTCTCTGTTGGCCTTGGGATTAAGAGGTGCCTCGGTCAGTAGAACAGGGTGGTCTTCAGGCGCAACACGGAGCTCGTTGTAAAAGGTGTGATGCCAGATCTTCTCCATGTCATCCCAGTTGTTGACGATACCATGCTCAATTGGGTACTTCAATGTCAGGATTCCTCTCTTTGCTTGAGCTTCATCACCCACATAGGCATCCTTCTGGCCCATACCAACCATGACACCAGTATGCCGTGGTCTGCCTACTATGCTAGGGAAGACAGCCCTAGGTGCATCATCACCGGCAAAACCCGCCTGTCAAAATTAGGAGTTAATCAGATAGTTGATAAGAATATATGGTCGATTTCTTGAAAGGAGTTTCGTGCAGGATATCAACCTTGACCATTCCAGTGCCATTGTCGCACACAATAGGTTGAATATCCTCGTCTGCCATTCCTCAAGTCTCCTGTAACAGAAATCATTTTTTAGTGTTCATCAGACGAATCTGCAATAACTTTTGAATCACGGCTAGGTGCAGGTCACCGAAATTCACTGAGTTATGAACAACAGAGGTGTTCAAACAAAAACCAAAGGTATGTGTCGGTAAGATTGGAAGAGTCTGAAGTACGAAACAGCTAAAGATCACCACCCCATGTTGGAGGAGTCAGGATGCAAGTTCAGCTGTTTATAAATTCCACTTTTTCGGTACCATAAAGTGCATATCACCCAGCTCACATAAAGAATTGGAACAAGGAACAGACAAACATTTCTTTTGGCAAATATTTGGAATCAGTTAACAAGTAATAATCGTGTCCTTGCTACTGCAGGTACGTACACGCATGTATGTAATCCATCAAATTTTCCTTACAAAAAGAGTCCAACAAATCTGTACAGTAACAACAGCATATTCGGTACAACATTGCACCCGTACATCGTTTGTAAATATTCTAATACTATTGTTCGAATTTGAAATGACCACCGGATAATTAAAAGCGACTAAGAGCGAAATTCTGCTATTGTAAAGCATTTCGCAGAGCGGCAAAGCAGCGGACCTAAACTTCGGCATGGACGAACTAACGGCGCCCGAGTATAACCCGTCCAGTAATAAAGTACGCAGTCAGCACGGAAACAAAACATCCCGACGAAATTCTCTGCTCTGGGATAGGTCATATACGCACCAAACAAGTCGTGAAATCCGGCGGGTTACGGCACGCACGGGTGCGGGAAATATCGAGGCGCCATCAGAAACGGACCGGCAGGGAGTAGGAACTAGGAACCCTACTGCGGCGTTCTGTCTGGGGAATCGAAGCGCTAGGAGATGAACCAGCAGAAGGTTTCGAGACCGAGGAGCTGGAGGAGGAGGAGCAGGAGGGGTCACTCACCTCGGGAGAGGCGCGGCGATCGCTTGGACGGCCCGTCTCCGGAGGATTCGATCGAGGAGTGAGGCGACGCGACCCCGAGAGACTGGAAGGGAGAGAGAGAGAGAGAGAGAGAGAGAGAGGCAAAGGAAACGCACGGACGGGACGCGGGCGGCGTGACGGCCGGGGAGTTGTACTACACTAGTACACGATTTCGCCCTGCCTCGGTCTCTGTTCGAAGAGAAACTGCACGCGGAAAACGGCAGGTCCAGCCTACAGAGTGCGTGCCCGACGGACGGGTTGCTCGGACCCGGGCCCCTTTTTTCCCCTCTCCCCACGAAGCCATTGAAAATTTCTGGAATCCGGCACGTGTCATCGCCGGTCGACACGTCGGAGCGTACCCGCCGCTTCCGCTCGAGCCGTGCAGAAGCAGGACTCGTCCCTCGCTCGAGGTCGAGTCTGACCGGTGGTGCTCGGCCGTCCTGGCCGTTGCGGAAAAGGGGCCGAAAGCCTCCGCGGCCAACCCGTCGCCGTCGCAAGAAAACTTTCGGTGCGACGGTGCCCAAAGCGGCGCGACCACGTCGGCGCCAGCGGAAAATTCGGCTGCTGTAGGGCCGCGCCGGCACCGACCGCTCGGCCTACTAGTCCCCTCCTGTACTGTACCAGGACTGTGGGGGCTTGTTGCCTGTTTGGGTCCGACCGTCCGACCAGAGCAAAAAAAAAATCCCCGTCCGTCCGCCCACTGCCACGTGGCCACCTCCCAGGTTCTCACACGGTCACACCCTCTCAGCATGGGTCTCAACTCTCAAGGAAGATGGACGTAAGGAACAAGGTCGAATATAGTATTCGTCCGAGGGGACACCGACACGATGTAATAGGCTCGAATATGATTAGGACTTTGGAGTTAGTATCATATATAATGTTATTACTTACTAATCTTCGGGAATAGTGAAATTATATAATTAAATAGAGGAAACTGTAACAGTGGTAGGTGAGTATAGCATTATAAATAACACATCTACCAGCTTAATGTAATGGATATGGGGATTATCCGTGAATTGACATAAGTCAAAAGCTAAAATGACCCAATGTTATTGCCTTTATGGGCCAACACATGTATCTTAGTAGAAGCGTCTGGAGTCTATGGCAGAAGTATTTCTGACATCCAATTTTATGAATCTAACATTTTTGAGAGAAATTATATATAACCCAAGCATTTGAGACGATGCGAACGAGTATATCAGTTCCTCGTGTGTTCCATTGTGCTTAATATTGGCGTGCTCGATCGGTCTTCCCCTCCTCGCTAGGGCCCAGTCTTATTTCCGGCCTGCGGAAAGACGGACCTCGCTAGTCAAGGGCCCATCAGTCACGAGTCAAGCGAAGAGCTCTGCCATCTCTTACCGATCTCCGAATCGTTTCTCGCTGTCGCGTTAACTCCTTCACAACACTTTGATGCGGGGAGCTTGATCTCCAACTGAAGAAAGCAACCAAGACATCTGTGTAAACAATGATCAGTCGTTACTGGCATTCGAATTCGCGTAAACCCAGCAATCTGGCCCAAAGAATTCTACGTCGACGGCGGGCTGCGCGAGGCCAGCACATCCAGCACGGCAGCAAGACCTCCGAACTCAGGGCCCTGCTCCTCGCCGTCCACGAACTCCCGCACCACGTCGTCCACTTCGGTCATGCTGCATCCGGGCGTCTTCCTCATCGGCGTCGCCGTGGCCGCGGCACGCGCTAGCAGCGACCCCCATATCTTGGCATCGGCGGGGAACGGCAGGCCCTGTATGGTCTCGAGCGCGCGCTGGGTTCGCCCATCGCCCTGACCGGCCGAGCAGGTCGATGTCGCAGCCATAGTGGTGGACTGGTGGTTCGACGCCGTAGACCTCCGTCATGAGGTCGAAGTAGCGCAGGCCTTCGTCCAGGAGCCCGGCGTGCCGGCGTTGGAGCAGGCCGACAAGAGCCCGACGGACGTGGACGTAACGCCGTTAAGCCTCAGCCTTCTTCCCTATTCGTCTTCGCAAGCAACGCGACGGCCTCGTGCGCCCTAGCTCCCGTGTGCCGCGAGTACATCTCGATCAGGGAGTTCTGCACGATGGCGTGCGTGAGCCTCGTGTAGAACACAGATTTCCCGCGGGAGCGCACGGATCTGACCTGCGTTTTGACGTACGATTAGTTGCCAAAGCAAGGGGAGCAAAGGTATCGGTCTCAACCAGTCCGAGAAGGGAGATCAGAAGATCCCAGTCGTCGAGAAGGGACAGGAAAAAGAGATTTGCGTTTCAATCTCAAGCAAGCATATTTCTTTTTCCTTTGTTATCCCTCGACTTTACTTTCTCTCCCTGACGCCGACCCCGCGGATTCCCCGGACCCTAATCCGATCCCGCTTCGCCGCCCGAAGCAGAGGAGCCGAAGCCATAACACATCGTCCAAATGCGGCTCCACGCTGGTTAACAACCCTCGCGCACTAAAAGGTTTTGGATAACGGTAGATGCGCTGCCGCCGTTGACAAAGCTGAGGCCGCCTCGCCGTCGCCGGCCGGCGAGGGAGGGAGGGGGGGTACGTGTGGTGCCACGCGCGCGCCTTTGCTCCTGCCGCCGGACCAATCATGCCACGCTTTCCGGGATTCTTCGGCGGGCGCTTTCGGGAAAGAAGTGGCCGCATTTACCGCGTCCAGATCACGGGGTTATTATAGGCGTGGCAAAGACCGGGATCCTCGGTTAAGGCGGGGGACTGAAAACGACGGCCGGCGCAGAGCGCATTTTCCTCTGGTTCATGACGTTTTTGCGAGCATTAGGCTGGGCGCAGCGAGCAGCGCTACCCGCGCCGCGCCCCCAAATTCAGCGGCCGCGCGGGTAGCGTGCTGCTGCAGCGGGCGCACGTACAGAGCCTGGAAATTCCAGGTCTGTACAGTGTTGCTGAAAATTTACAGGAGGGGTGTAGAGCCGAGAGGGAAGAAGGAAGAAGAAGAAAGGAAAAAAGAAGAAGGGAGGGAAAGGGAAAAAGAAAGGAAAAAAAGAAGAAGAGAGGGAAGGGAGAAAAGAAATGAAAAAAAAAGAAGTGAGGGAAAAAAGAAAGGGAAAAGGAAAAATAAGAATAAAAAGAAGTGAGAGAAAAAAGAAAGAGAAAAAATGTGAGGGAAAAAAGAGAAAAGGAGAAAATAAGAAAAAGAGAGGAAAAGAAGTAAAAAATAAATTTAATGAATTTATATAAGTTATAAATATAATATTATTAACATAAGTAGTTATATGAAATAATATAAATTATGATATAGTTGTATTATCTAATATAAAATAGTTGATATAGAGATCTGATTTAGAGGTGAATGAGTGCGGACAAATAAACTGTAAAGTTAGGAATCTTTTAGAGTTAACTGTAAAAGACTAAGAATATTCCTTTAGAGGCCCAATATAGAGGTCCACGAGTGCGAATAGCCTTAGGCTATTCTCACTCATATGCTCTAAAAATCTACTCCAAATAAATATTCTTCTCTCTTTCCAGCACACTCTAAAAGATTTTGTACTTTCCAGTATGTGCTCTAGCACTCATCGTACTTCATATCAACTATCACATATTCTTTAATATTTCTTTTCATTTCATTTCATTTCTTTTTTCTTTTCATTTTCTTTCTTTTATTTTTTACTTTTATCTCTATTTTTCCATTCTATTTAATTTCCTATTCTTTTTTCCTTCCGTGGCCCTGTCGCTGGCCTCCTCTCCTCTTTCTCATCGCCACCCACCTCCAGCAAAATACTCCTATCCCTTTTTCTCATATATTTTATTTCCTTCTTCCATTGTCTTCACTTTCTTTATTTCTATTTTCTTTCCTTGTTTTCATATCAAATTTTCCTTTTTCACTCTTTCCTTTCTTTTCTTTTTTTCCCTTTCCCTCCCTTTTCTTTTCTTTTTTCTTCCTTTTTTCTCTGTCTTGCTTGGTTGACGACCGTGGAAGTCGCCCGGCTCTCTTCTTCACATGAGATGCAACGGCCGCGAGTGGTCTGACTCCCATCCCGTACACGATTAGATACTCGGGAGATGGTGTGGTACTGTAGTGAATGGGCGGATGGAGGAAAGTATCCAGTATACCTGGCCAGGCCCGTAGCTTTTCCAGTAGATCGGTGCGATCGGCCTAAGGCTGGCCGCAGCGGCGACCGCTACCCGGGCCGCGCCGCTAAACACAGCGGCTGTGCCGGTAGCGGCCGCTCGCAGCGGCGCCTGCCAACCCGTCTTATAAAATACAGGTGTCTACAGATGGCCTGCAAATTAACAAAGCCACTGTAGCGCCGGTAAGCACCCGAATAAGAGAAGAATAAAAGGAAAAAGAGGAGGAAGAAAGAAAAGAAAAAGAAAGAAGAGAAGGAAAAAAGGAAAAAATGGAAAAGAAAAAAGAAAGAGGGAGGAAAAAGGGTGAAAGGAAAGAAGAAGAAGAAGAAGAAGAAGAAGAAGAAGAAGAAGTAAACAAAAAAATGATGTTTTTATAAGTTTTAAAAGTAATATTATTAATATAAATGTAGTTATATGAAATAATATAAATATGAGTTAGTTGTGTTATGTAATATAAAATAGATGATAGTTAATATAAAGTTTTGATTTAGAGGTCTAACTGCAGCGAATTAAACTGTAAAGCTGATAATATTCCTTTAGAGATTGGATATAGAGGTGTAGGAGTGGGAGCATTGTCAGCTGCGGAGCAGCGGTGCGTGTTTGGAGAAGATGGGCGGTGCTCTTCCGGATGTTATCCGTGATGATCGAAAGCCCAGTTGAAATGATTTCGCTGGGCATCTTGCGCACGGATTCGATCGGTGTCTCTGTTTCGCACTTTACAAAGTTTTTTTTTCTCTTTTCAAAGTAGATTCTTATCTCACGAAAAGCTTGACCAACCTTTTTATTTATTTGGTCCCGTATAAAAGGTACTGGACAATTGTAGGTACGAACATGTTTTCTATATTTTTTGGTGGAGTTAGTTGGTTAGCTTTTAAGTCTTACTTTTTGCATCACACGCCGCTAGTCTTGACGGATAGAAAATAGTCCAACCGCCGTGACCTGCGATGTCTGGTTGAAACTCTGATTAAATATCATTTTTTTAGAATGATTATATTGATTCTTCTATGTTCCTTTGAGCTTCAAGCACTGTTTTCAAGTTCATAGTTATGTAAATTCTGGCGTCGTGTGATTTGTTTAATCACAAAACAGTCTACCGATTGCGTAAAAAAAGCTATCGAGACTTAGAATTTTTTTTCGGCAAAATCGAGTTATCACAACTTAGAGTTAAAACAAATCCAAAACGTCAAAGTAGGTAATCGCGGACCTGCCATGGAACACTTGATGGATTAAAAAGCTCGTGTAAGGATCGTATTATGTGCCTCTTTGACATCAATTCGCAGTTTTCTATTTTTCAAAAAATGGATTTCGGATTAATCTAGCTGAAAATTTCCGAAAATTGAAACGAACGGACGCACAGCTCATGGAGCGGGACCTACACGAAAAAAATCTGTATCGCGATGGCATCATCGTTCACACCCACCCTTGCATCCTCCCCGCTTGTTTCGGCAAGAGCCAAGCCATGCTTCCAAAAGAAAACGTCACCACCACCACGACCCACGCCACTTGACTTTGACCGTTGACTCGCGGACGTCACTGCCCACCATTCTTAAAGGCCCGCCACTCTCTCTATCTCTCTCACCTCCCCGTTCCCACGGCAGCTCCCACCCCTCGCTCGCCATGGACGCGGCCACCGCCGGACAGCAGACGAGGCGGCGGATCCGGCCGCCGGAGCCGCTCGTGATGGACACCACGCCGCCGACGCCGGCCGCGTTCCGGTGCCCGATCTCGCTGGAGGTGATGCGGTCGCCGGTGAGCCTCCCCACCGGCGCCACGTACGACCGGGCGTCCATCCAGCGGTGGCTCGACTCCGGCCACCGCACTTGCCCGGCCACGCGGCTGCCGCTCGCGTCCACGGACCTGGTCCCCAACCTGCTTCTGCGCCGCCTCATCCATCTGCACGCCGCCACGCTCCCGCCCTCGCCGTCGCCGGAGGAGGTGCTGTCGCAGCTCGCGGCCGCGCACGGGGAGCCCGCGGCGGCAGAGAAGGCCGTGCGCTCGCTGGCGGCAAAAATCGCCCCGGAGAAAGGGAAGCAGGCCTCGGTGGCGTCCGCCGTCGCTGCCGATCTCGATTCCGCGGTGCCGGCTCTCCTCTCTTTCGCGAAGGGTGGGGCGGGCGCTGACGCGCGCGTCGACGCTGTGAAGATCCTTGCTACCGTGTCTCCAGAGCTGGTCTCTTACCTTACGGATGACAGGGCTGAGAAGAGTAGCAGGGTGAAGATGGCCGTGGAGGCCCTGACCGCCGTCTTGTCCGCGGACGGCGTCGGGGACGAGGCCAAGGATTTCGTCGTGGCCGCCCTCGTGGCAAGCGATCTGGGCCGCGTCGTGACGACGCTGCTCGCTGAGGGTGCGAACGGCGCCGCGGTCCTGGAGGCGATCCTGACGTCGCCGATGGCAGACGCCGACGCCAAGACCGCCATCGCCGATCAGTCGGAGCTGTTCCCGGACCTCGTGCGGATCCTCAGGGATGCGGCTTCGCCGGCGGCCATCCGGTGCATGGCCGCGGCGGTGCAGGTCCGCGGGCGGCCCGCGCGGGCGTCGATGGTGCGGGCAGGCGCCGTCCCCGCGTTGGCGCTGGCCATCGCGGCCGCGCCCACGGCCGCCGCGGAGTCCGCGCTGCGGCTGCTGGCGGAGGCCGCCCGCTGCGTCGACGGCAAGGCCGCCATCGCGATCGACGCCGCCGGGGTCGCTGCCGCCGTGATGGGCCGAATGATCCGAGTGGGGCTGGCCGGGCGGGAGGCCGCCGTGGCGCTTCTGTGGCTGTCATGCTGCTCGGGCGGCGGGGCGAGGAGGATGCGGGAGGTCGTCGCGGCGGCGCCCGAGGCCGTGGGGAAGCTGCTGGTTGTGATGCAGGGGGACTGCTCCCCCACGACCTCGCGGATGGCCGGCGAGCTGCTGCGAGCGGTGAGGCTGGAGCAGGAACGCAAGGGCATGGCCGCCGCGTACGACAGCCGCACCATCCATGTCATGCCGTACTGAAACGAATCGCCGGCCTGCACCGTAGGCCACAGTTGTAATCTATCAAGCTCTCAAGGCATCAAAAATCGGGGGTTGCTCAACTCGTAGCGTATGGTGTTCGAATCAAAAAACAAATTTTAGTGTATGTATCGTAGGTAGGGAACCGGAATCAGATCATCTGCTTGCAAATATGCTGCTTCCATATCACACCAAACGTGTCTAATTCTGGGGATTGGAACAGCTAGAGCTGAAAGCGCCAAGTCAAAACCCAGACCAAAAAGTATATTAGCAATATTCGCACATGCGATTCTGACAGACGGCTACCGTCTTTTTGCCCCCTCCTATATTTGTTCAGATTCTAAAATCAATCAACAGTTCAACACGCGCGGTGGTCAGGCACTTGTCAGTCCCATGGCATACTCTAGCACAGCTAGTGAATCTATTTCGTCTTGTGGTCGACCGGAGGTAATCGGATTAGGATTAGATATGATTACGACTGGATCGGAAACTGGTATATTATTCATAGTATATCTTCGACTGCGGTAGCTCACATGACCGAAGGCGACGATATCCTGCTGACCGGGTACCCCGCATAGTGGGTAAAAGACAGTTGGACCCCGCCTCCCTGTTGAGGCGGGCCCCGGTATAAGCCACGTCACCTTGGCCCTATTGTCAGCCCTGAGGCTACCACGAGCGCACGAGCTCCGGAGTTGACACGTGCCCTGGGTTCCGGTCTGAGCCTCTCCGTTGAGGTGAAGTCCGGAGCTACCACGTGTCCCTAGGCTCCGAGCCACCTCCCCGAAGAGGACACCACCGGGGCTGGGCACGTGTCCTAGGCCCCGGCCTAAGCCTCCCCGCTAAGGTGAGGTCTGAAGCTGCCATGTTTCCCGGGCTCCGAGCCGCCTCCCCGCTGAGGAGAGCTCCAGTGCTGACATGTGCCTCGAGCTCCGGTCCGAGCCTCCACGCTGAGGTGAGGTCCAGAGCTACCATGTGTCCTCCGGCTCCGTGTCGCCTCCCCGCTGAGGACAACTTCGGTGCAGACACATGCCCCGGGCTCCGGCCCGAACCTCCCCGCTGAGGTGAGGTCCGGAGCTGCCACGTGTCCCCCGGTACCGAGCTCGTCGACAAGATCTCCAGAACCGCCACGTGCCCCACGACCAGTCGTTGGCCGGTGGTCGACGAAGTCAAGAAGGAAGTGCGCTGTCAGCCTTCGCATCCAAGGGTCGCGCCTTCCCCAGAAGCATGGTGCGCGACACACGCCTCCATCCTCTGCCCGTTCGCCATTATGGTGACAGGACACGGCAAATGCGTGACAACAGTACAGTGTCTCCCAACGACACGAAGCCGCCCAAGCAAGGCGAGAAGACCCGGCGATAAGATGACGTCTTCATCATCACCTGACACGTGGTTAGGGACGCTCAACGCGCCGTACGGAGGGACTTAACTCTCCCACTAGTCACTCTACTCAGAGGACGAAGCCCTAGATGGTGTATAGGATTCACATGGCTCCAGGGCCACCTGTCGGGCCCCAAGCCTCATTGTAACCACCCCGGCCTTGAACTATAAAAGGACCGGGGTGACCATCCTGCACAGGGTTCCGATTCCTCGCTCTCTAGAGCACAAAACGCACAAGCGCTCATACTCAAGCAATAGAACAAGCACACCCTTGGACGTAGGGTATTACGCTCTGGCGGTTCAAATCACATAAATCTCTATCTACATCCGCTCCATCGAGCCCAGGTCGCGAAGGGTGCCAAGACCCCTCCGAAAAAAAGAACCTCGTAGGCTGCTTCCGAGCAGGCCGGGAGGAGTGTCGCAGCTCACACTCCGACATGTATATTATTTAAAATTGAACTACAGAGCGTCAACTAAATTGAATACCGAAGAGAACATGAGAGAGATGGCAGGAAATCTAGGCATAACTATCGAGGAATCACACGACATTTGCATCCAAATGCAAAATCTGGTGACGGGAAAGAGTAAGAAACAACATAAATCCAAGGTGTACATCCACCATGAATCGGTTCGGGCATCACTGTTTCCTCGCTTGATATTCCTCCGCTCCCTCGCCATAGCCACGGCCGACGCCGCGTTGCTCCCGCCAGCCCACAAGCATCTCCTGTCAGTCCCCTTCCCGCTCCTGTCCTCCCGTGCCGCGTCGCGCCACCTCCGCGCCACCCGTCGGTCACCGTCTACTGCTCGTCGCCTCCTGTGAGCCGTCAAGGCTTGCGTCGAGTGGATTGAGTCCGGTGATGAGTATAAGGTAGGGGACACCTTGGAGGAGGAAGAGGGTGGCGTCTACAGGTTGACGTTCGGTTAAAGAAAATTTTGTTATGGAGAATTGATAATTAAATTTGATATAAAAAATTGTAACCGCGTAATTCAGTTGCGGTTAATTAGGTTTGATTTTGCGGTTAACGTGTTTTAATGTGTAATATAATCTATTAGATAAAAATAATAACAAGCATAAAAAATAGTAAAAATAAACAAAAATTGCATGTATGCGTCGCTAATGGTTGGAGATTATTAAGATTGGTTTAGACTACGAGATAAAAATTTGATAAAGATACAGAATAGTATTATTAAGCTTTGTTTTTATAGGTTATGAGTTAGTATAGGTTAAAATATTAGTCAATTCAGTTAATACGACGTGAAAAATATAGTTAACAAAAAACAAAAAAATAAAAACTAAATTTAACTGAAAATTTTAATTAACCGTAAATTTTGGTTCAGTTTGTTTTTATTTTGCGTTTGCAGTTGTCGGTACCCTGTAAACCGAGTACCCCACGTACAAGCATGAAGTGGCTCCAGACCTCGCCTCCTTGCTGAGGCGGGCTCTGGCGCTGCCACGTGTCCTCGGGCTCCAGGCCTCGCCTCTTTACTGAGGAGGGCTCCAGAGCTGCCATGTATCCTATGGCCCTGGACCTCGCCTCCCCGCTGAAGCGAGGTCCGATGCTGCCACGTGTCACTTGGCTTCGGACCTGGCCTCCCTGATGAGGAGGACTTTGGAGCTGCCGCGTGTCCTCCGGCTCCGGACCCGGCCTCCCCACTAAGGCGAGGTCCGGTGCTGCCACATGTCCTACAGCTTTGGACCCGGCCTCCCCGCTGAGATGAAGTCCGGTGCCGCCACATATCCTCCTGCTCTGAGCCCGACCTCCCTGTTGAGGCGGGCTCCTTAGCCGCCACGTGTGCCACGACTCGCCATGGGTTGTAGTTTTCATTAGTTAATGAAGACGTGCCCAGTCCAATCACATACTCAAGACTCGCACGTTCCCCAGAAGCATGGCGCGCATAGCACGCCTCCACCCGCTCCTCGCAGTCATTACAATCATAGGATAGGACGGCATGGCGTGACAACGACAGTAACGACACAGTGCTACACAGCTGACCGAGTAGGCTGCGGCGACAAGACGGAGCCTTCTCCCGCCATCATCGACCGCTAGTCGGTCTGAGACACCCGAGGTGTCAGGCGGCGCGCCTTAACTCCGTCAACAGTGGACACTACAAGTAGCTATTAATACTCTAGATTATGTATAGGCTACGGGCTGCCGCGGGGCCACCTATCGGCCCCGGGTCTCAATGTAACTGCCTCGCCTTGAGACATAAAAGGACCGGGCAGCCTCCGACAGATGGCATCTGATCTTAGACCCTCAAACTCACACACGCGCAAGCCACAAGCAATACAACTCACACTCCTGTGGACGTAGGGTTTTATGCTCCGGCGGCCCGAAGCACGTAAATCCTAATGTTCATATCTTGCTCTTCAAGATCGATCGATCCAGAGACTAAGCCCCTCCAAACAACGAACCTCCATGGGCTGCTCCAGTAGCGGTGCTAGGGGAAGTGTCGTAGATGATCGAACATCACCATTGTCGGTACCCTGCGAACCGGGTACCCCTGCGTAGTGTATAAAAAGCACCTGGGCCCCGCTTTCCCAGCTTAGGCGGGCCCCAGTGTAAGCGACGGGCTCTAGGCCCCGTGGGCTGTCTCGGGGTTGCCACGTGTCTTCAGGACCTGAGCATGAAGATCGGCCGAGGGTGGCTCGGGAGCCGTCACGTGTCGAGTGGTGCCGGACCCCATCTTCCACCAAGGAGGGATTCGACGCTGCCACGTGCCAGGAACCTCCGAGCCACACCCCCGCCAGAGAGAGCACCGGAGGTGCCATGTGTCCTGCAGCTCCGAATCTGACCTCCAGCATGGGAGGGCTCCGGATGTACCTTCCCTCTCGGGGAAGGCCCCGGATGTGCCACGTGTCCTGTAGCTCCGATCCAACCTCTAGCATGGGAGGGCTCCTGTGCTGCCACGTGCCCAACAACTCCGGACAACCCGCTAACTCTGGCAGCTCTCTAGGACCATAGACTAGACCCACGTACCAACACTAGTCTTTTCTGCACACTTTGTCCTCACTCATGCGCACCCGGGAAGACTTCTCGGTCGGTCACCCATCCCCAAATTTCTCCGGGCCAAGCACGCTTAACCCCGGAGTCCTTTGCAGGTGGGCTTGAGGAAAAGAAGGTATGCCTTGATGGTATGAGTACTCTATCAATCCTATTAAGCCGGGAGCCAGGATGTCACAATCCACCCTCCTTAGAAGACCGACGTCCTCGTCGGTCAACGCAAAGACAGGAACATCCCCTCTTATCCATGTCCGTACATTCAGTACTGGCATACGCATACGTACATCCTGTTAGCAGCATACGTACCATACCGTGTCCCTCATAGAGGACCCCCGAGTCATGTGTACGTACCCACGTCTCTGACCCGTACGCTACCATATCCTTCTCACTGACCTGTACGCACCCGTTAAACTGTGAGGGTCGGCTCTAATACCATTTGTGGCAGCTCTCTAGGACCATAGACTAGACCCACGTATCAACATTAGTCTTTTCTACGCACTTTTTCCTCACTCGTGCGCACCCGGGAAGACTTCCCGGTCGGTCACCCATCCCTAAATTTCTTCAGGCCAAGCACGCTTAACCCTGGAGTCCTTTGCAGGTGGGCTTCTGGAAAAGAAGGTATACTTTGATGCTATGAATACTCTATAAATCCTATTAAGCCAGGAGCCAAAATGTCACACTAACTCCGCAAGACTGCTCCGGTGGAGACGCGTGTCTCGGGGACCACCAGCCCGAGCGTCGCTCCGACGAGCAACGAGCAGATGGCCAAGGAGTCAAGAAGAAGGTACGCTATCAGGTGTAAAAGTCCCAAAACTTGTAAATAGAAAACTTGAGCTATGAATAAAGTTGAGTTTGAATACAAGAAATGGGACTTACAAAAAAACTTTTGTGTTCCTCATGAAAGTGTTGGCATGTGCAATAAAACTCTAAATTCAGTTTGAACTAAGAGGGTCACTTCCAAAAAGAGGAGGGCCATCTCCAAAAAGGAAAATGCAAACTGATGTTTAAAAAAAAAGTTTCATTTGCAATGACCAACTCATAGATCAGAGGGCATATTCAAACTCCCCAGGTTCAAATTGTAGAGGGGGCAAATTTGGAGCAAATTTGGAGGTTCTTTGATAGGAATATCAAAGGAACTTGTAAATTTCATCCAAATTTGAATTTAAATTTGAAACTGAGGCACAACTTGTCAAATTGCCAAATGACTTTTGGATTTGAGTTCCTCAGAGCTGAAGTTTACAATGTGCCAAAAATTGGGATATTTAGGAGAGGAGGTGAGTGGGGCCTAATTGTCATTGAGGAGAGGGGGAAGACTTAGCACTTAAGCAAGATTTTCCTCTGTTCAGACTCAACAGGTTTCCTGCTTTTTGCTCGAAGGCGCCGAACCGCCGACGTCCACGTGCGCGCCACCGAGGCGACGACGCAGCCAGCTCCCGAGCTGCTTCAACGTCGGTTCCCCCGCGCCCTTATCTCCCCTACGCCGTGCTCTGTCGGCCACAAAGACCGCCCCACGAGCCCCTGTTCTCTTTCCTCCCGAGCAAACAAGCCGCCGGCGCCGTGCCTGTTCGTCCCGATCGGGAGCCAGCGTCGTTCCCCGGCTGCCCGAGCTAGCTACACGAAAGAGGAGCGCCAGCGTGTGCACAAGAGTTTTCCCCGCTCAGCTCTGGCGTTCGGGGCTCCTGTCGGCCGTATTTTGAGGATCAGCGCCGAAGCCGAGGTGCAACCGGTGGAAACCAACGTCTGGCTCTCGTGGGCAGCTCACACCGGCCAGTTTCACGACTGAATGAGAGCACCCCAAGGTGCGCCAACTCCCTGCGCTGCTCCTCTCCAAATTTCAGAGCGATCCGTGCGACGTAGCTCCGGAATTTCAAGTTTTCCCCTCGGACGAGGAAAACCTATCCGCGGGTAAGAATTGTTGAAATTAACGCTTAATTCTCGGTTAAAGTTGTTCATTTTGCGCACACAAGAGCTAGAGAGGATAAGGAACCTTTTTCCTTCGCAACCCTAGCTTAGCAGAGAGTAGGGGCAGCGAATTCCGAGCTTTGTGATCGGCGGCCATGGCGGGAACGCGCGGGCGCCCGGTGACAACCGGGTTGCCGCCATTTTAGAGCCCGTTTGAGGCCGTTCCGAGATAGCCTAACCTCCACTGCTGCTTTAGAGCGCGTCCGCCGAGCTTTTGGCGTGCTAGGGTGCTCGGGCCACGGTACCGAAGCCTCACCGAGGTGTGCGCACATCGCCGACCGGTTTCCGGTCGCCGGCAGCCCGAATGCACCGCACCATTGAATTCCTCGTGGCTGAAAACCCCCAGGCGGCGAGTACCGAGCTGGGAGACGGCCGGGAAGCCGACTCCGGCGAGCCCCGACGAACTTCCGGCGAGGGGGCGGCGCGGGAAAAAGAGAACGGCCCGAGGTTGAAGACGACCGGCCGGTCCCACCTGTCAGTGGCGATATTTTAAATCTTTGATCCGCTGCGGCCCCGGGATCCGGTGTGGTGGCGCGGGAAGTAGTCTGTGGCCCCGTGTGGCGTGATTCCAGCGGCTGACACGTGTAGGGTGGACCCACAGGCAGAGTTTGAACTTTTCCCGAATTAATTTGAATTCCAGATTTGGTTCAAACTTTGGATCTGCATAACTTTTGCTAGAGAGCTCCAAATTTAGTGGTTCAAATTGGGTTGGATTCAGGATGAAATGCTCTATCCAAATATGCAACCCAATTTGCATGAAAACCAATAGAAAATTCTGAAAAATTCTTTAAAGCTTTTCAGCAAAAGAATTTTATAGGGAGTTTGGTTCATCCAAAATTCCCCAAATTTGCCAGGATATTCTTTAGGATAGTAGGAGACCCCTGTAAAAGTTTCAGCTCATTTGGAGTTGATTTAGTTAGGGTAATTCTAATTCCAAATTTCTGTATTCAAATAAATACAGAAACATTTTCAGGAAATTTCCAAAACTTAGAAATTCAGTTCTAGTCATTCCTTAGCTCCAAAAATCCTAGGAGAATTCATGCGTACTCCCTGAGCTATGTATGAAATTATAGTTCACTTGAATTTGCATGAAAATGCAAATTTACTCAGAATTAATTTCCTGTTTGGCTAAATACTTAGGGAATTATTCTGAGTGATCTACTTAGTGAAATATTCTGAATTTTGGTCCAGAGGACTTTCTTGTGACAAGGAACTCACAAGAAAATTTCCAGCTCCATTGGAGCCCTGGATCATTATGTCCTGTTCAACCTCATTAGTTGATCCCCACCCAAGTGATGAAATCCCACTCATCACTTGATGATAGTGCTTAAACACAAACCCAAACCACTAGCACCAGTTTTATTTTAAATTCTTAAACAAAGTTCCAGTTGCACTTGTTAGCAAAAGGATTTATAATTAAACATGTATGCATATTCATAACGTGTAGTGGTTAAACGTGGATGAGTGAAGATTGGATCAAGGAGCAAGAAGGCAGGGATTAAGCTTCAAGTCAGCATCAGCAACTAACTTCAAACTTATCTGACTTTAGTCACCTGCAAAACCAAGGCAAGCCCCGGTTTGCACTTAAGTTGTTTTTAAAGTTTTCCCTTTGTTCACTACTATTGGTCAAGGTTTGTTTGTGCATTAGGTCAAGGATGTTTTATACTCCACTTGCATGACCAAAAAGAACCCTGGTATTAAGGGTAGAATTATGTCATCGCTGTAGAATAAGGCCATGCTAAATAGACTAGGGCATCCGGTAGAAGATGAGTAGTTGGAATCTACTCACGAGCTATAGTTTAGAAGATCATAAGTGTGGTTGGGGAAAGAAGCAAACTAAAGTTTACATTTCTAAAGATGAGACCGGGCAGAGGGGTTAGGCTGCGACAAGACGTGGTTCAGGGATAGGTCTCACAGCTTGGTGTGAGACGTCAATATGAAACTCTTGGACTCTTCATGTCCCTGAGTTCATATGAAACGCTGATCCCTAGCGTGCATTAGGCAAGTAAGTGGAAACCCCATCGTGTGGTCAGTAACGCGATAGTGTGGTCTTCTGGAAGTAGCCCAGGAGGTCATACGCAGCGCTTGCCATCGGCGTGCCCTGCAGGGCAGTAGGTGGTATCCGTTGGGTTGATAACATTCCCAACCGTGACGACCCGTTCATGACATACTCGGGTTCCCCGTCGTGTGGTGTTGAAACACGATCACGTACCTTGAGACGTGGCTTAACTCAAGGACGGCCGTATGACAATGATACAGGCGTTTGTATTTACTTTCAATTATAGAACTGCCTGAAATGAAACAACCTTTGAGTGCACCACTATTGAGTGTTCTTCTGCAGGTACTCACCACGCACGTATCCCGTGTAGTACACGTGTGCGAGAGACCGTCTTAGTGCCACTGATTATACGTATATGCCGGTATAATCCGGGTAGGATTTTCTTTTGGTGAGGCTACGTAGTACCGACATGTGTCTTACGGTGCATCGACACCGTACTACACTTAATAACCTCTTCCCTATGAAGAAATGATTCATGAACCAACTTTCAACTAAAAATGGAAGTTTGAAACAAGTAGTAGCTACTGAACTCTTATTTTGAGCTAAGATTCAAATGAGAGTATAACCAGGTATCAAAGTTTTCAAAAACAGAGTGCTCTGTTTCTGGCAGAAAGTCTTGCTGGATTTTAACAGAGCATAACTCTGAGTATCTTGACCCAAATAAGGTGTATGATACAGTTATGGAAAGAGTTTCAAGTGCTATACAACTTCCTTGTAGGCCTCCAGAGCAGAATCACACTTTAAGTTGGTGAAAAGTCCGGTTGAAGGCAAACTGTTCAAACCCAGGACAGTAGCAAAAACCTCTCTGGACCTTTCTGTTTTTAAGCCATAACTTCCTGTAGAAAAATCTTTAAGAAGCCTATAAGTACTCGTTGGAAAGATACTAAAGTTTACTAAAACTTTGGTGTTGAACTCAAGTCAAGAATCTGTTGATAACTTGAGTAAAATTTGGAGTTTGTGTGAGCTGGTCAGGGTAGTCCCGCTGATTAGCTTAGCGTACATAAGATTTGTTTAAACATGAATGTGGTTATGCTTTCATAAAGTGCATGACATGTTCATGTTTTACTTATCTTTACTTACTACTGAGATAGAATTTTGATGGACTCAAAATTTTGTTTCATGCAGTATGGTACGCACACATTCTCAAATGGAGATTGGAGGTTCAAGTCGAGGTGGGAATGACTCGACTTCATCACAAGAGCCATCGCCAACCGGATTGGCGGAAATTATGGCCAAAATGAATGAAAATCTCCAAACTCTAGTTCAGCAAGGCATAGATCGAGAAGCTCAACATCACATGCCAACCCAGAGCACGTACCTGGATTTCTTGGCGACACAACCGCCGGTATTCTCTGAGGCGGCTGACCATTGTGAAGCAAACCACTGGTTACGTGTCATTGAGTCCAAGTTCGGGATGATCCAATGTGATGAATTCTCGAAGACTCTATATGCCGCTCAGCAGCTCCACGGCTTTGCTGGAGCATGGTGGGCTGAGTACCTTACTGTCCAACCGGCAGGGCATCGTGTCACGTGGGCGGAGTTCCAGGCTGCATTTCGTGCTCGTTTCATCCCTGCGGGCATAATGCAAACCAGTCTGGATGAGTTCTGGAGTCTGAAGCAAGGGGACATGAGTGTTATTGAGTATGCGAAGGAATTCAATCGCTTAGCTCAATATGTCCCTGACTATGTGAAATCACCATCCATGAGGGGTTATCATTTTTATCGAGGGCTGACTGCTAGGCTGCGATGTGAATTGGCTCAAGTTAGCCAAGAGAATTTTGATGAGTTTGTGAGCTGTGCTATTGCTCAAGAATATTATTCCAACCTCTACCTCAAAGAAAAGAGGGAGAGGGACTCATCACAGGATGAAGACAATCGCCTGCCTCAGAAGTATCGGTTGGTAATCCGTTCACCTTCCGATCGAGAGATTCCACAAGAGGTGCAATCATTCTGGGAGTGTGATGACTCTTCTAATCCACAGAGGTCTTCTTCACCTCCACCGCAGCGGCAACTTATTTCTTATGCACCTCAGTATCCACAAGGTGCAATAGAATATTATTACCCTCCAGAGGTTGAAGATGGACAAGGTGATTTCTCAGCTGAACCAAGTGCTGTCCCACTTCACATTGACAATGAGCTTAAGGCCAATAAAGCCACTGAACCAAGCAGCAACAATGTGTCTGCGGGTCCAGTTCCACAGAGCGATCTTGGGCAGCAAAGAAAAGCTATGTCCAAAGTGGGGACAGTTAATTATGTGTCAGTCGATGATCTGCCAAAAGGAGGACCTGTTCTTGCCGGCAGGTTCACCTTAAATGACAAGCTGGTTGTCATTTTATTCGACTCTGGTGCAACACATAACTTCATTAGCCGGGCAACGGTAATCCAGGATCAGATCTCCACCACTATTACCAAAGGCTCATACCTTGTTCATTCGCCAGGTGGAGACATATCCACTAATAAGTCGTCTCTAGAGCACCACTTTGTTTGGGTGGAAAAATTTATCCTACCACCCTCATTATTCTCGAACACCAAGGAATCAATGCCATATTGGGAATATCGTGGCTGACCTTCCATAAGGCTGTTCTGGACATCGAGAACAGGAGTGTTCACTTGGACTCTCCACTTCACGGGCGTCAAACCTTGTATCTCGGCAAAGCGGTTTCCAAAGACCCAGAAGTATGTAATGCCGAGGCGTGCAGGCTAGAAGACATTCCGGTAGTCCGTAAATATCCGGACGTGTTTCCCGAAGATCTTCCAGGTCTACCACCTGAGCGCGAGGTGGAGTTCAAAATAGAGTTGATACCGGGAACCACGCCGATCTATCGGAGACCATACAAAATGGCTCCGAATGAATTAGCCGAGCTGAAGGAGCAACTCAAAGATCTGATGGACAAGGGGTTTATTCGTCCAAGTTCATCACCATGGGGTTGCTCAGCTTTGTTTGTGAAAAAGAAGGATGAGACGCTGAGGCTATGCGTTGATTATCGTCCTTTAAATGCTGTGACCATAAAGAACAAGTATCCACTACCAAGAATTGATATCCTCTTCGATCAGCTAGTGGGTGCTAAAGTCTTCTCCAAGATGGACTTAAGGTCGGGATATCATCAAATCAAGATTCACGCGGAAGATGTCCGAAAACAGCATTCTCGACAAGATATGGGCTCTATGAATATCTTGTCATGTCATTTGGGTTGACCAATGCTCCGGCCCACTTTATGTACCTTATGAACTCGGTGTTCATGCCGGAGCTGTATCAGTTCGTCGTGGTATTCATCGATGACATCTTGGTCTATTCCAAATCTGAAGAGGAACACGCTAAACATTTGCATATTGTGCTCCATCGACTGAGAGATGACAAACTCTATGCAAAGTTTAGTAAATGTGAATTCTGGATCAACCAAGTGCCATTTCTTGGACATATTATTTCAGCAGAAGGCATTGCTGTTGATCCCAGCAAGATTGAGCAAGTGCTGAAGTGGAAGTCTCCAACATCAGTCCATGAAGTTCGTAGCTTCTTGGGTTTGGCGGGATATTATTGGAGGTTCATCCCGAGCTTCTCAAAAATCTCCAAACCTATGACGGAGCTACTGAAGAAGGGTATCAAATATGATTGGAGCAAGCCATGTGAGGAAGCTTTTCAAGCGTTGGTGAAACACCTCACAACAGCCCCGATTCTAGCTCAACCGGATACAACTAAGCCTTTTGATGTTTATTGTTATGCATCCGGCGTCGGGCTTGGTTGTGTACTCATGCAAGGAGGACGTGTGGTCGCATATGGATCACGGCAATTACGGAATCATGAGCAACATTATCCAACTCATGATCTCGAGCTTGCTGCCGTGGTATTAGCTTTGAAGATGTGGAGACATTACCTATTGGGAAATCTGGTTCATCTCTACACCGACCACAAAAGTTTGAAGTACATATTCACTCAAAAGGAGTTGAATGTGCGGCAACGGCGATGGTTGGAGCTGATCAAGGACTATGAGATTGAAATTCGTTATCATCCGGGCAAGGCAAATGTGGTTGCCGATGCACTCAGCCGGAAGTCCCATATTCATAACCTAACCATCACGCGGATAGAAGAGGAAGAACCAAGTCTGTACTTGGTTCCATTTGGAGCTCTGCATAACCTAGCCCTCATACCCACAATAAAGGAGGAGGTTATGGCAGCTCAAAAGAAAGACAAGGGCATGGCTCATATCAGAAGGAGATTGAAGAACGGGGAAATGAAATGTTTCCGGTTAGATGATGAAGACACTCTATGGTTCAAGGACCGGATAGTCGTACCCCGTGATATGAGGCTGCGGAAGAAAATTTTGGATGAGGCTCACTTATCCATATTTTCTATTCATCCGGGCAGCAACAAGATGTACCAAGAATTGAGGACTAAATTCTGGTGGACCCGGATGAAGAGAGAGGTTGCAAAATACGTATCAGAATGTGATACGTGTCGGCGAGTTAAAGCCGACCACATGAAGAAAGCGGGAACCTTACAACCGTTAAGCGTTCCGGCATGGAAGTGGGAGGATATTAGTATGGACTTCATTGTTGGACTACCTCTCACGGCTAATAAGCATGACTCGATTTGGGTAATCGTGGATCGGTTAACCAAATCAGCACGCTTCATTCCGGTGCGTACCAAATACAGCGCCAAAAAGTATGCGGAGTTGTACATAGCACGAATCTTTTGCTTGTATGGGGTTCCCCGTACCATTGTCTCCGACAGAGGATCGCTGTTCGTATCCCGTTTCTGGGAACAGCTACACACATCCTTGGGAACTAAATTGATTCGAAGCTCCGCGTATCACCCTCAAACCGATGGACAAACTGAGAGGGTGAATCAAATACTTGAAGATATGCTGAGAGCATGTGTCATCCACCACGGTAAGAGCTGGGATGATCACTTACCGTTAGCGGAGTTCTCATATAACAACGGGTATCAATCAAGTATCAAAATGACGCCTTATGAAGCTCTCTACGGCCGGAAATGCCGCACACCCTTGAACTGGTGTGAATCCGGCGAGAGAGTTATTTACGGGATTGATCTCGTAAATGAAGCCGAAGAGCGGGTAAGGCTTATTCAAGCAAATCTGAAAGCCGCTCAGTCCAGGCAAAAGAGCTATGCGGATAAGAGACGTCGTCCTCTGAACTTTCAAGTTGGAGACCACGTCTACCTCCGCGTATCTCCTATGAAGGGTATTCACCGATTTGGAGTGAAAGAGAAACTAGCTCCACGTTTTATCGGTCCCTTCGCCATCATTGAAAGGTGTGGACCCGTGGCATATCGTTTGGAGCTACCGGCAGCCTTAGCCGGAGTGCATAACGTCTTCCAGATATCTCAGTTGCGGGAGTGTTTGAAAGTTCCAATGGGGATTCTCACGGGAGACATAGCATATCTGAAGCCGGACCTCACGTATGTTGAGCATCCAACCCGGATAATTGATGAAAAGACTCGCGAAACCAGAAATCGGACGCTGCGATTTTTCAAGGTGCTATGGGAAAATCACACGTCCGACGAAGCTACATGGGGAAGCGAGGAGTATTTGCAACGCAATCATCTGGAGTTGTTAGAGGCTTATATGTAGTAGTTGTCCTCTCCACCTTGTCCTTAATCATGAATCTCGGGACGAGATTCTTTTTAAGGGGGGAGGAATGTAAAAGTCCCAAAACTTGTAAATAGAAAACTTGAGCTATGAATAAAGTTGAGTTTGAATACAAGAAATGGGACTTACAAAAAAAACTTTTGTGTTCCTCATGAAAGTGTTGGCATGTGCAATAAAACTCTAAATTCAGTTTGAACTAAGAGGGTCACTTCCAAAAAGAGGAGGGCCATCTCCAAAAAGGAAAATGAAAACTGATGTTTAAAAAAAAGTTTCATTTGCAATGACCAACTCATAGATCAGAGGGCATATTCAAACTCCCCAGGTTAAAATTGTAGAGGGGGCAAATTTGGAGGTGCTTTTATAGGAATATCAAAGGAACTTGTAAATTTCATCCAAATTTGAATTTAAATTTGAAACTGAGGCACAACTTGTCAAATTGCCAAATGACTTTTGGATTTGAGTTCCTCAGAGCTGAAGTTTACAATGTGCCAAAAATTGGGATATTTAGGAGAGGAGGTGAGTGGGGCCCAATTGTCATTGAGGATAGGGGGAAGACTTAGCACTTAAGCAAGATTTTCCTCTGTTCAGACTCAACCGGTTTCCTGCTTTTCGCTCGAAGGCGCCGAACCGCCGACGTCCACGCGCGCGCCACCGAGGCGACGACGCAGCCAGCTCCCGAGCTGCTTCAACGTCGGTTCCCCCGCGCCCTTATCTGACGCGACCCGCTCAACCGAGACAGGCCACTCGCCCGGGAATCGCATTGGGTGGTGCCGTGTTGTGCGGCACCCAACAGCACACATATGAGGAACAATGTATTACATAAAACAATAGCGGAAGCTTACAAGTTTTGCTTTGTAAATACTTTACATCAAGTAACTACAGCGGAAGTCTATATTAACTCACGTCGAATAACTAAGAGCACTCGAGATGAAGTCCAGCCCGCGTACTCCTCTCGCTAGCAACACGAAGACAAGCAGCAGCGGCTGGGTTCTCCATGTGTTACCTGACTCGGGAGTCCCCGAGTCTCACCGGACAACCTTCTTTTCAGCATCGTTGTTAACCTGCAAAATCACTTATATAGCAAGCGTGAGCACATAGGCTCAGCAAGTCTGACCCGTCTCTCCTAAGCAAGAAACTCTACATGCACGACGGTTGCAATTGGGTTGGCTAGATTTGCATAAAGGACTCGCCTACAGTTGATCCTTAACTTTCAGATTTTAAGCCTCATTGTACAGACCTTGAGCCGAAAAGCATCGCAACTCCACAATCAAACAAGAAACGCTTTGTTACGATGCTCCTTGCACAAAGTGAAAGTAAAGTTTAATGAGCCTATCTCTAACTCAATCATGGTTGCAATACAAATTATAGCACAGCCTTATCAAGTTCAAAAGAATAACCAGTTCAGTTCTTACTACGTCAAGACGCAGTGGGCAAGTATGCTCATATAACCGCGAGCGACGGTGATTCGAATCAGTACACGCCCGGACTACACGACACGTACACCCGTACTCGGAGTTGCCGGCAGCAACCTCGACTGATGTTGTACGCGGCCACCTTTCCCAAGATCTTCCACATTGGACGCAGTCCAACTGCCCCGAGTACGCAAGCTCCCTCAAGGTACATACCCGCTGTGGTATGTTCTTGAGCGAGTTACCTCCTGCTACCCTGACGCCGAAAGCCTAAGGCAGTTGGAAAAGTTCCACTATGGATCTCCCAAGGTACATCGGTTTCCTGGGTCCCATATAGCCAGTATGTGCCCGGTACACAACTCAAACTTGTCCAACAGGGCCAAGCACGGACGGGCCTTAACCGACACAGGCAGGGCTATGCACGCACGGCCTGCAACCTGCTGCATCTAAACCTCCCTGCCCAGTCTCCATTTCTTAAATGTGAACTTTCCTCATCTTTTCTAATTCGGACCCGTTCCGAGTAAACCAGCCCTAAACTCGCGAGTAGATTCTAACTACTCGTCTTCTACCGGACCTTTCCTACTAACATTAGCGTAGCCAAATTCCCTCGAGGAGTTGCTATTCTACCCTTTCTCTCTTAGGTGTTTTTGGTCATGCAAGTGGGGTTTTCAATATCATCTAGACGTAATGCAATCAACGATGCAAAGCTATGATCTCTACAAATGGAAATGCTTTATAAAACTGTTCAAATGCAAACCGGGGCTTGCCTGTTTTGCAGGTGACTACTGTTACAATCAGTTAGTGACGATCACTTGGAGCTTGATCACTTGATTTCCTCCCTCCTTGATCTTCACCTCAAGTTCTTCTCACCTTCTTCACGTATATGCTACACGATATGATCATGCATATGTATTTAATTGAAAAGCTTTTGCTCATAAGATCTAATGACCATTTCAAAACTGGAACTTTGTTTAAGAATTTAAAATGACACTGGTGCTAGTGGTTTGGGTTGGGCTTAAACACTAAGATCAAGTGTTGAGTGCTTCTTCCCACTTAAGTGTTGATCACCTTAAGAGATCACACATGACAGTGGTGATCCAGAGCTCTAATGGAGCTGAGAATTTTCATGTGAGTTCCTTGTCACAAGAAAGTCCTCTGGACCAAAATTTAGCACTTTTCATGGAATGGTTTATTCAGAATAATTCTCTAAGTGTTTAGTCAAAGATGAATTAATTCTGAGGTAACATCCATGTTCATGTCAAACTCAGTGAACCACAATTTCAATTATAGTTTATAGAGTCTACATGAATTTTCCTAGGATTTTTGGAGCTAGGAATTTCCCAGAACTGAATTTACAAGTTTTGGAAATTCTCTGAAAATGTTTCTGTATTCATTCGAATACAGGAACTTACAAACTGAATTACCCTGATCAATTCAACTCCAAATGAGCTGAACCTTTTACAGGAGTCTAATAACACCCTAGAGAATATTCTGGCTAAAGTTGAGGATTTTTGGATAAACCAAACTCCCTCTAAAATTCTTTTGCTGAAAAGCTTTAAAGAATTTTCCAGAATTAAATAAAGACTTTCATACAAATTGGGTTGCATAATTGGATAGAGTTTGTCAATCTGAATCTAACCCAATTTGAATCACTAAATTTGGAGGTTCCTAGCAAACGTTAGGCTCTTCTAAAGTTTGGGGAAAAATCTGGGATTTGAATAAATCCGGGGAAAAGTTTAAACCTGGCTGTGGGCCATGGGGCACGTGTCAGTCTCCGGGAGCGCGCCACACGGGCTACAGAATTGTTTCCCGTGCTGTCACAGCCGATCCCGTGCCACAGAGTATCCGGCCCGTTTTCCCCGAGTCGCTGACACGCGGGCCCAGGGGGGGTCGTCTTCCACCTCTCGCTCCCGCACGATCCCGCCGCCGGGCTCGCCGGAGAAGCTCCGGGATTAGTCGTCCGGCCATCTCAACTGCTGAAACACGCCGCCAGCCCCTAATTCAACGTGAGGAACACGCTGGTGGGGTTTGCTCGAGCCGGTAGGGCCCCCAAACTAGCCCGCGACGGCGCAACAGTTCGGACGAAGTCCGGCGACGTCGCCCCGACGCCCTAAGCCTTCTAGGCTTTGGTTTCCAAGCTCTAGAGCACCGGCGGACACTAAGGAACATCGACATGGGAGTACAATGGCTCGGAAACGGTTCTAAATTAGGGTTCACCGTGCACCCGAACCTTTCCGCCATAGCCGCCGTCATAAAGACCGGAAATACGTCGTGCATAGTGTGTTTCATGCGGGGTTTCAAAAGCAAACTGGTGCGTCCTTACGCCTAGCCCTCGTGTGCGAAGTTTCGGGCTATCTAGACCATAATCAACTGGGAATTTCTCAGAAACGTACCGGAAGGTCGGCTTGCACCGATCGGGAGAAATTCTCAAAATTCCCTGCCGACGATCCACGGTTGATCCTGAGCTTCGGGGGTGAGTTGCCTGGACGTCGCGCGCGCCCAGAGATGGCCTAGCTCGGTCGTAACAAGCCGCGGTTGAAGCTGCCCACGAGAACACTTGCTCTCGGTTCTATGGCGGCTGCCGTGGAAACTCGCCGTTCTCGGTGCAGAGAGCGTGAATCCGCTCGGTGATGGCTCGGGGATGTTGTGGGGTGTTCTGCGGTGCAGTTTTGCTGCTCAGCTGCGGCTGGCACAAGCGCTAGGTGGTGGTCGATCGACCGAGAGCTCGGCGGCAGCGCTCGGTTGATTTTTGTTGTGCGAGGAGGAATAACAGGCCGAGGGTTCGGGGCTTCTGCGATGAGAGGGAAAAGGAGCCCGACAGGGGGTAATAAAGCACTGGGTGAGGCGGTTCCCACGAGGAGGCGGTCGCCCGAGGCGGTGAGCGCCGCTGTCGGCTCTGCCGATTGCTTCACGTGGGAAGTAAGCAAAACAGAGACTGTGGACTTCAGATCTTTTGCAATTTCAGTGCTCCCAATGACATGTGGGACCCACTGATCAGTCCTCCTTATCCCCTCTCCAAATATCTCCCAAGTTTGAATGTTGAGTGAATTCAATTGTGGGGATTCAAATCTGGTATGCATTTGGATAATTGGGCAAGTTTCATCCAAATTCAAATGAGTGTTTGAATTCTTTGTCATTTAAGGTCCATTTTGGAAAAATGGGTTGCAAATCATTTCCATAAATCATGAAACTTTGCATACCCCCTAATTTGGACTCAAGGAATTCAAATATGAAATCTGATTTTTATTTTGGCTGCTGCAAATGAGATTTTTAGCACAACAGTTTTGAATTCCATTGTGTTTTTCTCATTTGAATTTTTGTTTGAACAAATTGTTCCAAATCTGATTTTTGTTTTCTCACACATATGGGAACTTCCCATCCTTGTTTTAGACCCCTCTAGGGTTCCAAGTTCTCAAATGAACATTTGACTTGTGTGAAGAAAGCCCTCATGTGTGTTATATCACATGTGGGAAAAAGTTTTAACAAGTCCCAAATTTCATACACATGAAACAAAACTTTGCAAACAAGTGTTTCTTTGTATTCATAATTTTTGGGACCTTTACATTCCTCCCCCCTTAAAATGAATCTTGTCCCGAGATTCAAAAGAAGAACAAGGTGGGAGGTAATTACAAGGTTTATGACAAAAGCTCCGGATAATTCTTGTGGATGTAATCTTCGGATTCCCACGTCGCCTCTTCCGGGGTATGATTACTCCACAGGACTTTGTAAAATTTCAAAGTCCGGTTCCTGGTGGTCCGGGTCTTTTTGTCGATAATCTGTACAGGTTGCTCGACATAGGTGAGATCCGGTTTCAACTCGTCGATGTCTTCGATGCGGATGGCAGCTGTAAACTTGAGAAACTTCCGCAGCTGGGACACGTGAAATATGTCATGAATACCGGCAAGGCTTGCCGGTAGTTCCAGCCAGTAGGCTACAGTTCTGCACTTCTCCGTGATAGTAAATGGACCGATGAATCGGGGAGCAAGTTTCCCCTTGACACCGAACCGATGAATCTCCTTCATCGGAGACACACGAAGATACACGTGCTCTCCGACTTCGAAATGCAGCGGTCGACGTCTCTGGTCCGCGTAGCTCTTTTGATGAGATTGGGCAGCTTTGAGGTTCTCTTGTATTATCCGAACTTTCTCTTCGGCTTCATTGACAAGATCAACCCCGAACGTTACACGTTCACCGGATTCACACCAGTTCAATGGTGTACGGCACTTCCGGCCGTATAGAGCTTCATATGGTGCCATCTTAATGCTCGTCTGATATCCGTTGTTGTACGAGAACTCCGCCAGCGGTAAGTGATCATCCCAGCTCTTACCGTGGTGGATGGCACACGCCCTTAGCATATCTTCCAGTATTTGATTCACCCTCTCAGTTTGCCCATCGGTTTGAGGGTGATATGCAGAGCTCCTAATCAACTTTGTCCCCAAGGAGGCGTGTAGCTGTTCCCAGAAACGGGCTACGAACAGCGATCCTCTATCTGACACAATGGTGCGGGGAACTCCATGTAAGCACAAGATCCGTGCTATGTACAGCTCTGCATACTGCTTTGCGTTGTACCTAGTATGCACAGGGATGAAATGTGCTAATTTGGTTAACCGGTCCACAATTACCCAAATCGAATCATGGTTGTGGGAGGTCATCGGTAGCCCGACGATGAAATCCATACTCAAGTCTTCCCACTTCCATGCCGGTACTTGCAATGGCTGCAACAGGCCTGACTTCTTCATATGGTCGGCCTTGACTCTTCGACACGTATCACACTCTGAAACGTACTTTGCAACTTCACGTTTCATACATGTCCACCAAAACTTCTTCCAGAGATCTTGGTACATTTTATTACTGCCCGGATGAATGGAAAACTTGGACAAATGAGCTTCATCCAAAATTTTCTTCTGTAGTCCCATATCCCGGGGTACTACAATCCGGTCGTTAAACCACAAAGTACCCTCATCATCCTTCCGGAAGCACTTCATTTCTCCGTTGTCTATCCTTCGCCGTATGTGAGACATACCCTTGTCTTTCCGTTGAGCTTCAATGATCTCCTCTCGGATGGTAGGAATGAGAGCGAGATTATAGAGAGCTCCATACGGGATGACACGGAGGCTTGGTTCTTTATCATCCATTTCAGCAATAGTTAGGTGATGGATATGCGCCTTACGACTAAGCGCATCGGCGACCACATTCGCCTTTCCTGGATGATAATGAATCTCTAGTTCATAATCCTTAATGAGCTCTAGCCATCTTCGTTGCCTCATGTTCAATTCTTTCTGAGTGAAGATGTACTTCAAGCTCTTGTGGTCGGTGTAGAGGTGTACAAGATTTCCGAGCAAGTAATGCCTCCACATCTTCAAAGCAAGGACCACGGCAGCTACTCAAGATCATGAGTTGGATAATGCTGCTCGTGAGTTCTGAGTTGACGAGATCCATAAGCGACCACTTGTCCTTCTTGCATCAGCACGCAGCCAAGACCGATGCCAGATGCATCGCAATAAACATCAAATGGCTTTGTCGTATCCGGCTGAGCAAGAACTGGGGCTGTTGTGAGATGCTTCACTAATGTCTTGAAAGCTTGTTCACACGCAGCACCCCACACAAATCTGGTATTCTTCTTTAATAATTCCGTCATCGGTTTAGCAATCTTGGAAAAACTCGGAATAAACCTCTGGTAGTAACCCGCTAAACCGAGGAAGCTTCGGATTTCATGTACTGACTTTGGTGACTCCCATTTCTGCACTTGGATAATCTTACTCGGATCTACAGCGATGCCCTCCGCTGAAATAATGTGTCCGAGAAAAGGTACTTGATTAATCCAGAACTCACACTTGCTGAATTTTGCATAAAGCTGATGATCTCACAATCTTTGTAGCACAATATGCAGATGTTCAGCATGTTCTTCCTCTGACTTGGAGTACACCAAGATATCATCGATGAAGACCACGACGAATTTATCCAACTCCGGCATGAACACTGAATTCATCAGGTACATAAAGTGTGCCGGGGCGTTGGCCAAACCAAATGACATAATGAGATACTCATACAGCCCGTATCTCGTTGAAAATGCCGTCTTCGGAATATCTTCTGCCCGGATTTTAATCCGATGATATCCAGACCGAAGATCCATCTTCAAAAATACCTTCGCACCCACTAATTGATCGAAGAGCATATCAATGCGAGGTAGTGGATACTTGTTCTTGATGGTAACGGCATTCAAAGGACGATAATCAACACAAAGCCGTAGTGTTTCGTCCTTCTTCTTGACAAACAACGCTGAACAACCCCAAGGTGACGAAGTCGGTCGTATAAATCCCTTGCTCATTAGGTCATTCAGCTGTGTCTTCAATTCTGCCAGTTCATTGGGTGCCATCTTGTACGGCCTTCGTGATATCGGTGTGGTTCCCGGTATAAGTTTGATCTTGAACTCAACGTCTCGTTCGGGCGGCATGCCCGGTAAATCGTCGGGAAATACATCCGGGTACTCACGTACCACCGGAATGTCCTCTATCTTAACAGCTTCCGTGTGGTTCACTGTTGCAATCTGTTGTCGTCTGGCGCCCAGAATTAATATGTGAAGACCGTGCTGTGGGGAGTCGAGCTCAACGGTCCTGGAGCTAATGTTAAGAACCACTCTGTGGTAATTCAACCACGACATCCCCAAAATAATGTCGATCTTCAGACCTTCAAGAATAATGAGGGTCGTAGGGTATATTTTACCCCCCCAAACAAAGAGGTGCTCGGGAGACAACCTCGCTTGCGGTCTGCTGCCCCCGGGCGAAGATATGAGGTATTGCCTCTTTGTATAAACGGTTTGGAGCTGATGTTGAGCCACAAAAGATTGGCTAATGAAGTTGTGTGTGGCACCGGAATCAAATAGAACTAAAACCGGTAGCTGATTCAGAGAAAACATCCCTGCTAAAGCGGCTTCTCCTTCCGGAACATCATCAATCACAGTATAGTGAATGTTGCCCCTTATCTGCCCTCCTATCTGCAGATTAAGGTACGGGTCATATTGTTGTAAATATGATGCCCCGTAGCCTCGAATTCCCTCCGGACATTGCCTAGCATAATGGCCCTTACGCCCAAAAGTAAGACACGGATGCCTCTCCGGTTCTTCGTTGACTTGTGGTGGACTGCTAGGTACATATGGCTGCAGCGATGGAGCACAAACCACCGTCTGATGCTGCGGCAGTGGAGGTGGTGCAAGTTGTCGAACTTGACCAGCAATCAATCTCTGACGAGTTGATCGTACAGGTGGTCTCCATCTATCACCGGGTGGCGTTTGATACACCAAACGGTACTTCTGAGGCACATAACTTGTGCTAGCCTGCTCGATCTTACTCATCTTTCTCTTCTCCGCTTGCCACTCAAGTGTCGGCTTCTCTTGAATGAAAGCCGCATTGACCATGTCGGTGTAACTGCCGTTATTATGTACGGCCAGCTTCTCCCGTAATATGGCACTCAGGCCATGGAAGAATAGGTCACACCGTGCCTCTTCTTTCGCCACATACTCGGGAGCATATTGGGCCAAAAGATTAAATCTCCTGACATACTCGAGGACACTCATGTCCCCTTGCTTCAAGCCCAAAAATTCCTCCCGCTTTGCCTTGACAATACCTAATGGTATGTAACGAGTACGAAAGGCTTCACAAAACTCTCTCCATGTCACTTGACGGCCCTCCGGAATGGTGGCAATATGATCCACCCACCAGTTTCCGGCGGCTCCATGGAGTTGTTGAGCGGCAAACTTTGTCTTCTGGTATTCATCACACTTGAATACTCCAAATTTAGACTCCATGACACGAAGCCATTGACCTTCTTCCACAGGTTCGGTGGCTTCAGTAAAAATTGGTGGTTGAGTCGCCAAGAAGTCTAGATAAGCGTCCCGAGGTGGAACGACTTGTTGCGTGTTCTGGAGTATGCCTTGCTGTACCAAATCTTGGAGTAAGCGTGTGTGTTCTTGCGTTGCTTTTTGGAGTAGCCTAGCGTTCTCTTGGTTAGACTCGATGACTCGAGTCATAAGATCCATCCATACCGTGGATGGTGGTTCCGATGGTGGGATAGAAGCATCACCACCTCGATGAGAACTTCCGGCCCTACTCCTAGAGCGAGTACGAACCATACTGCAAAATGTAGTTGAGATGAGTTAAAAAAGAACTCATCAGTATGTGAGACTAATGGAAACATGATTATGTCAAAACTTTATGAAAGCAGTAACAAAATTCATGTTTACAAAACTCCTTAGTAGGCATAACTATCCAGCCTATCTGTACAGGACAGACCTTTATGCACTATCTCCAGATTTTGATCTAGTTAAGAGCATTTTCATAACTCAAGTTGAATACCAAAGTTAAATTTAACTTCAGTATCTTTCCAAAGAGTACTCATGTGCCCCCAGATCATCTCTGGATTAAAAGTTATGATTTTTCCAAAGTTGATAGAATTCCTGGATAAAATTTGCCAGCACCTCCCTTGTACGTGGCTGATTTTATCACAGTTGTATATGTAAATACAATAAGACTCTGAACAAACTTTGAATTACAACAATGTTGCACATTTCATAACCTATCCAATGGTGTATCATAGGCTCCTTAAGGGTTTCTCTACAGAAAGTTATGGTTTAAAAACAGAAAGGTCCAGAGAGGTCTTGTTACTGTCCTGGTTCTGGACAGTTTACTTTACTCTGAACTTTCTACCCATTTAACATGTGATTTAGCTCTGGAGGTCTGCAAAGAAGTTGTAGATCACTTAAAAATCTTTCCATAACTGTATCATACACCTTAATTGGGTCAAGCTACCCAGAGTTATGCTCTGTTGAAGTCCAGCACAAATTTCTGCTGGAACAGGGCACTCTGTTTTTGAAATCTTTGAAGCCTAGTCTTCCTCTTATTTGAATCTTAGCTCAAAATAAGAGTTCAGTAACTAATATTTATTTCAAATTTCCATTTTTGTTTGAAATTTAGTTCATGAGTTATTTCTTTGAAGGAAAGACGTTATTAAGTTTAGTACGGCGTCGATGCACCGTAAGAAGCATGTCGGTACTACGTAGCCTCACCAAAAGAAAACCTTAACCGGATTATACCGGCATAAACGTATCTTAGGTGGCACTAAAACGGTCACTCGCAAACGTGTACTATTCGTACTACGATTTCGTGGTTAATCCTGCACAAGTCACACTCAATCGTCAGGTCCGGCTGCACACCGAACCCGGTATCCATACAGTTCTTACACCCGTCCGTCATCACTCGCACAGGTGTTCTCAAGCCAAACACGCCTTGAGCTACGTGTTCACGTTACTAACCACGTGACGGGGTTTCCCAAATTTCACCACGCACGCCTGGGACAGACGTTGCTCGAATACCCTAAACGACATGAGGAGTCGTAGAGGATACTAAAGCGGGTCGGGTTACCTGCCACCCGTGGGGCTCCACCATTGAGCTTGTGCGCACTGGTGGACAGCGCTTACGTGCACCCCCAAGACATAAATCGTACCGAGATGCACGATTTTCCGACATAACAAATAAGTTAGGTTGCCACCTTCATATTAAGCTAATAGTAATCCTTATGTGGGCCTAGTACCGTATCCTCACCATAACCTAAATTTTTATCGTAATACCTTCCTTATTCCGTGTGCTATTACCAATGCGGCTCTGATACCACGCTGACGCGACCCGCTCAACCGAGACAGGCCACTCGCCCGGGAATCGCATTGGGTGGTGCCGTGTTGTGCGGCACCCAACAGCACACATATGAGGAACAATGTATTACATAAAACAATAGCGGAAGCTTACAAGTTTTGCTTTGTAAATACTTTACATCAAGTAACTACAGCGGAAGTCTATATTAACTCACGTCGAATAACTAATAGCACTCGAGATGAAGTCCAGCCCGCGGACTCCTCTCGCTAGCAACACGAAGACAAGCAGCAGCGGCTGGGTTCTCCATGTGTTACCTGACTCGGGAGTCCCCGAGTCTCACCGGACAACCTTCTTTTCAGCATCGTTGTTAACCTGCAAAACCACTTATATAGCAAGCGTGAGCACATAGGCTCAGCAAGTCTGACCCGTCTCTCCTAAGCAAGAAACTCTACATGCACGACGGTTGCAATTGGGTTGGCTAGATTTGCATAAAGGACTCGCTTACAGTTGATCCTTAACTTTCAGATTTTAAGCCTCATTGTACAGACCTTGAGCCGAAAAGCATCACAACTCCACAATCAAACAAGAAACGCTTTGTTGCGATGCTCCTTGCACAAAGTGAAAGTAAAGTTTAATGAGCCTATCTCTAACTTAATCATGGTTGCAATACAAATTATAGCACAGCCTTATCAAGTTCAAAAGAATAACCAGTTCAGTTCTTACTACGTCAAGACGCAGTGGGCAAGTATGCTCATATAACCGTGAGCGACGGTGATTCAAATCAGTACACGCCCGGACTACACGACACGTACACCCGTACTCTGAGTTGCCGGCAGCAACCTCGACTGACGTTGTACGCGGCCACCTTTCCCAAGATCTTCCACATTGGACGCAGTCCAACTGCCCCGAGTACGCAAGCTCCCTCAAGGTACATACCCGATGTGGTATGTTCTTGAGCGAGTTACCTCCTGCTACCCTGACGCCGAAAGCCTAAGGCAGTTGGAAAAGTTCCACTATGGATCTCCCAAGGTACATCGGTTTCCTGGGTCCCATATAGCCAGTATGTGCCCGGTACACAACTCAAACTTGTCCAATGGGCCAAGCACGGACGGGCCTTAACCGACACAGGCAGGGCTATGCACGCACGGCCTGCAACCTGCTGCATCTAAACCTCCCTGCCCAGTCTCCATTTCTTAAATGTGAACTTTCCTCATCTTTTCTAATTCGGACCCGTTCCGAGTAAACCAGCCCTAATCTCGCGAGTAGATTCCAACTACTCGTCTTCTACCGGACCTTTCCTACTAACATTAGCGTAGCCAAATTCCCTCGAGGAGTTGCTATTCTACCCTTTCTCTCTTAGGTGTTTTTGGTCATGCAAGTGGGGTTTTCAATATCATCTAGACGTAATGCAATCAACGATGCAAAGCTATGATCTCTACAAATGGAAATGCTTTATAAAACTGTTCAAATGCAAACCGGGGCTTGCCTGTTTTGCAGGTGACTACTGTTACAATCAGTTAGTGACGATCACTTGGAGCTTGATCACTTGATTTCCTCCCTCCTTGATCTTCACCTCAAGTTCTTCTCACCTTCTTCACGTATATGCTACACGATATGATCATGCATATGTATTTAATTGAAAAGCTTTTGCTCATAAGATCTAATGACCATTTCAAAACTGTAACTTTGTTTAAGAATTTAAAATGACACTGGTGCTAGTGGTTTGGGTTGGGCTTAAACACTAAGATCAAGTGTTGAGTGCTTCTTCCCACTTAAGTGTTGATCACCTTAAGAGATCACACATGACAGTAGTGATCCAGAGCTCTAATGGAGCTGAGAATTTTCATGTGAGTTCCTTGTCACAAGAAAGTCCTCTGGACCAAAATTTAGCACTTTTCATGGAATGGTTTATTCAGAATAATTCTCTAAGTGTTTAGTCAAAGATGAATTAATTCTGAGGTAACATCCATGTTCATGTCAAACTCAGTGAACCACAATTTCAATTATAGTTTATAGAGTCTACATGAATTTTCCTAGGATTTGTGGAGCCAGGAATTTCCCAGAACTGAATTTACAAGTTTTGGAAATTCTCTGAAAATGTTTCTGTATTCATTTGAATACAGGAACTTACAAACTGAATTACCCTGATCAATTCAACTCCAAATGATCTGAAACTTTTACAGGAGTCTAATAGCACCCTAGAGAATATTCTGGCAAAATTTGAGGATTTTTGGATAAACCAAACTTCCTCTAAAATTCTTTTGCTGAAAAGTTTTAAAGAATTTTCCAGAACTAAATAAAGACTTTCATACAAATTGGGTTGCATAATTGGATAGAGTTTGTCAATCAGAATCTAACCCAATTTGAATCACTAAATTTGGAGGTTCCTAGCAAAAGTTAGGCTCTTCTAAAGTTTGGGGAAAAATCTGGGATTTGAATAAATCCGGGGAAAAGTTTGAACCTGGCTGTGGGCCATGGGGCACGTGTCAGTCTCCGGGAGCGCGCCACACGGGCTACAGAATTATTTCCCGCGCTGTCACAGCCGATCCCGTGCCACAGAGTATCCGGCCCGTTTTCCCCGAGTCGCTGACACGCGGGCCTAGGGGGGTCGTCTTCCACCTCTCGCTCCCGCGCGATCCCGCCGCCGGGCTCGCCGGAGAAGCTCCGGGATTAGTCGTCCGGCCATCTCAACTGCTGAAACTCGCCGCCAGCCCCTAATTCAACGTGAGGAACACGTTGGTGGGGTTTGCTCGAGCCGGTAGGGCCCCCAAACTAGCCCGCGACGGCGCCCCGACGCCCTAAGCCTTCTAGGCTTCGGTTTCCAAGCTCTAGAGCACCGGCGGACACTAAGGAACATCGACATGGGAGTACAATGGCTCGGAAACGGTTCTAAATTAGGGTTCACCGTGCACCCGAACCTTTCCGCCATAGCCGCCGTCGTAAAGACTGGAAATACGTCGTGCACAGTGTGTTTCATGCGGGGTTTCAAAAGCAAACTGGTGCGTCCTTACGTCTAGCCCTCATGTGCGAAGTTTCGGGCTATCTAGACCATAATCAACTGGGAATTTCTCGGAAACGTACCGGAAGGTCGGCTTGCACCGATCGGGAGAAATTCTCGAAATTCCCTGCCGACGATCCACGGTTGATCCTGAGCTTCGGGGGTAAGTTGTCTGGACGTCGCGCGCGCCCAGAGATGGCCTAGCTCGGTCATAACAAGCCGCGGTTGAAGCTGCCCACGAGAGCACTTGCTCTCGGTTCTATGGCGGCTGCCGTGGAAACTCGCCGTTCTCGGTGCAGAGAGCGTGAATCCGCTCGGTGATGGCTCGGGGATGTTGTGGGGTGTTCTGCGGTGCAGTTTTGCTGCTCAGCTGCGGCTGGCACAAGCGCTAGGTGGTGGTCGATCGACCGAGAGCTCGGCGGCAGCGCTCGGTTGATTTTTCTTGCGCGAGGAGGAATAACAGGTCGAGGGTTCGGGGGTTCTGCGATGAGAGGGAAAAGGAGCCCGACAGGGGGTAATAAAGCACTGGGTGAGGCGGTTCCCACGGGGAGGCGGTCGCCCGAGGCGGTGAGCGCCGCTGTCGGCTCTGCCGATTGCTTCACGTGGGAAGTAAGCAAAACAGAGACTGTGGACTTCAGATCTTTTGCAATTTCAGTGCTCCCAATGACATGTGGGACCCACTGATCAGTCCTCCTTATCCCCTCTCCAAATATCTCCCAAGTTTGAATGTTGAGTGAATTCAATTGTGGGGATTCAAATCTGGTATGCATTTGGATAATTGGGCAAGTTTCATCCAAATTCAAATGAGTGTTTGAATTCTTTGTCATTTAAGGTCCATTTTGGAAAAATGGGTTGCAAATCATTTCCATAAATCATGAAACTTTGCATACCCCCTAATTTGGACTCAAGGAATTCAAATATGAAATCTGATTTTTATTTTGGCTGCTGCAAATGAGATTTTTAGCACAACAGTTTTGAATTCCATTGTGTTTTTCTCATTTGAATTTTTGTTTGAACAAATTGTTCCAAATCTGATTTTTGTTTTCTCACACATATGGGAACTTCCCATCCTTGTTTTAGACCTCTCTAGGGTTCCAAGTTCTCAAATGAACATTTGACTTGTGTGAAGAAAGCCCAAATGTGTGTTATCACATGTGGGAAAAAGTTTTAACAACTCCCAAATTTCATACACATGAAACAAAACTTTGCAAACAAGTGTTTCTTTGTATTCATAAATTTTGGGACCTTTACATTATCTCCCCTACACCGTGCTCTGTCGGCCACAAAGACCGCCCCACGAGCCCCTGTTCTCTTTCCTCCCGAGCAAACAAGCCGCCGGCGCCGCGCCTGTTCGTCCCGATCGGGAGCCAGCGTCGTTCCCCGGCTGCCCAAGCTAGCAACACGAAAGAGGAGTGCCAGCGTGTGCACAAGAGTTTTCCCCGCTCAGCTCCGGCGTTCGGGGCTCCTGTCGGCCGTATTTTGAGGATCAGCGCCGAAGCCGAGGTGCAACCGGTGGAAACCGACGTCGGGCTCTCGTGGGCAGCTCACACCGGCCAGTTTCACGACTGAACGAGAGCACCCCAAGGTGCGCCAACTCCCTGCGCTGCTCCTCTCCAAATTTCAGAGCGATCCGTGCGACGTAGCTCCGGAATTTCAAGTTTTCCCCTCGGACGAGGAAAACCTATCCGCGGGTAAGAATTGTTGAAATTAACGCTTAATTCTTGGTTAAAGTTGTTCATTTTGCGCACAAGAGCTAGAGAGGATAAGGAACCTTTTTCCTTCGCAACCCTAGCTTAGCAGAGAGTAGGGGCAGCGAATTCCGAGCTTTGCGATCGGCGGCCATGGCGGGAACGCGCGGACGCCCGGTGACAACCGGGTTGCCGCCATTTCCGAGCCCGTTTGAGGCCGTTCCGAGATAGCCTAACCTCCACTGCTGCTTTAGAGCGCGTCCGCCGAGCTTTTGGCGTGCTAGGGTGCTCGGGCCACGGTGCCGAAGCCTCACCGAGGTGTGCGCACGTCGCCGACCGGTTTCCGGTCGCCGGCAGCCCGAATGCACCGCACCATTGAATTCCTCGTGGCTGAAAATCCCCAGGCGGCGAGTACCGAGCCGGGAGACGGCCGGGAAGCCGACTCCGGCGAGCCCCGACGAACTTCCGGCGAGGGGGTGGCGCGGGAAAAAGAGAACGACCCGAGGTTGAAGACGACCGGCCGGTCCCACCTGTCAGTGGCGATATTTTAAATCTTCGATCCGCTGCGGCCCCGGTATCCAGTGTGGTGGCGCGGGAAGTAGTCTGTGGCCCCGTGTGGCGTGATTCCAGCGGCTGACACGTGTAGGGTGGACCCACAGGCAGAGTTTGAACTTTTCCCGAATTAATTTGAATTCCAGATTTGGTTCAAACTTTGGATCTGCATAACTTTTGCTAGAGAGCTCCACATTTAGTGGTTCAAATTGTGTTGGATTCAGGATGAAATGCTCTATCCAAATATGCAACCCAATTTGCATGAAAACCAATAGAAAATTCTGGAAAATTCTTTAAAGATTTTCAGCAAAAGAATTTTATAGGGAGTTTGGTTCATCCAAAATTCCCCAAATTTAGCCAGGATATTCTTTAGGATAGTAGGAGACCCCTGTAAAAGTTTCAGCTCATTTGGAGTTGATTTAGTTAGGATAATTCTAATTCCAAATTTCTGTATTCAAATAAATACAGAAACATTTTAAGGAAATTTCCAAAATTTGGAAATTCAGTTCTAGTCATTCCTTAGCTCCAAAAATCCTAGGAGAATTCATGCATACTCCCTGAGCTATGTATGAAATTATAGTTCACTTGAATTTGCATGAAAATGCAAATTTACTCAGAATTAATTTCCTGTTATGCTTTCATAAAGTTCATGACATATTCATATTTTACTTATCTTTACTTACTACTGAGATAGAATTTTGATGGACTCAAAATTTTGTTTCATGCAGTATGGTACGCACACATTCTCAAATGGAGATTGGAGGTTCAAGTCGAGGTGGGAATGACTCAACTTCATCACAAGAGCCATCGCCAACCGGATTGGCGGAAATTATGGCCAAAATGAATGAAACTCTCCAAACTCTAGTTCAGCAAGGCATAGATCGAGAAGCTCAACATCACATGCCAACCCAGAGCACGTATCTGGATTTCTTGGCGACACAACCGCCGGTATTCTCTGAGGCGGCTGACCATTGTGAAGCAAACCACTGGTTACGTGTCATTGAGTCCAAGTTCGGGATGATCCAATGTGATGAATTCTTGAAGACTCTATATGCCGCTCAGCAGCTTCACGGCTTTGCTGGAGCATGGTGGGCAGAGTACCTTACTGTCCAACCGGCAGGGCATCGTGTCACGTGGGCGGAGTTCCAGGCTGCATTTCGTGCTCGTTTCATCCCTGCGGGCATAATGCAAACCAGTCTGGATGAGTTCTGGAGTCTGAAGCAAGGGGACATGAGTGTTATTGAGTATGCGAAGGAATTCAATCGCTTAGCTCAATATGTCCCTGACTATGTGAAATCACCATCCATGAGGGGTTATCATTTTTATCGAGGGCTGACTGCTAGGCTGCGATGTGAATTGGCTCAAGTTAGCCAAGAGAATTTTGATGAGTTTGTGAGCTGTGCTATTGCTCAAGAATATTATTCCAACCTCTACCTCAAAGAAAAGAGGGAGAGGGACTCATCACAGGATGAAGACAATCGCCTGCCTCAGAAGTATCGGTTGGTAATCCGTTCACCTTACGGTCGAGAGATTCCACAAGAGGTGCAATCATTCTGGGAGTGTGATGACTCTTCTAATCCACAGAGGTCTTCTTCACCTCCACCGCAGCGGCAACTTATTTCTTATGCACCTCAGTATCCACAAGGTGCACTAGAATATTATTACCCTCCAGAGGTTGAAGATGGACAAGGTGATTTCTCAGCTGAACCAAGTGCTGTCCCACTTCACATTGACAATGAGCTTAAGGCCAATAAAGCCACTGAATCAAGCAGCAACAATGTGTCTGCGGGTCCAGTTCCACAGAGCGATCTTGGGCAGCAAAGAAAAGCTATGTCCAAAGTGGGGACAGTTAATTATGTGTCAGTCGATGATCTGCCAAAAGGAGGACCTGTTCTTGCCGGCAGGTTCACCTTAAATGACAAGCCGGTTGTCATTTTATTCGACTCTGGTGCAACACATAACTTCATTAGCCGGGCAACGGTAATCCGGGATCGGATCTCCACCACTATTACCAAAGGCTCATACCTTATTCATTCGCCAGGTGGAGACATATCCACTAATGAAGTCGTCTCTAGAGCACCACTTTGTTTGGGTGGAAAAATTTATCCTACCACCCTCATTATTCTCGAAGACCAAGGAATCAATGCCATATTGGGAATATCGTGGCTGACCTTCCATAAGGCTGTTCTGGACATCGAGAACAGGAGTGTTCACTTGGACTCTCCACTTCACGGGCGTCAAACCTTGTATCTCGGCAAAGCGGTTTCCAAAGACCCAGAAGTATGTAATGCCGAGGCGTGCAGGCTAGAAGACATTCCGGTAGTCCGTGAATATCCGGACGTGTTTCCCGAAGATCTTCCAGGTCTACCACCTGAGCGCGAGGTGGAGTTCAAAATAGAGTTGATACCGGGAACCACGCCAATCTCTCGGAGACCATACAAAATGGCTCCGAATGAATTAGCCGAGCTGAAGGAGCAACTCAAAGATCTGATGGACAAGGGGTTTATTCGTCCAAGTTCATCACCATGGGGTTGCTCAGCTTTGTTTGTGAAAAAGAAGGATGAGACGCTGAGGCTATGCGTCGATTATCGTCCTTTAAATGCTGTGACCATAAAGAACAAGTATCCACTACCAAGAATTGATATCCTCTTCGATCAGCTAGTGGGTGCTAAAGTCTTCTCCAAGATGGACTTAAGGTCGGGATATCATCAAATCAAGATTCGCGCGGAAGATGTCCTGAAAACAGCATTCTCGACAAGATATGGGCTCTATGAATATCTTGTCATGTCATTTGGGTTGACCAATGCTCCGGCCCACTTTATGTACCTTATGAACTCGGTGTTCATGCCGGAGCTGGATCAGTTCGTCGTGGTATTCATCGACGACATCTTGGTCTATTCCAAATCTGAAGAGGAACACGCTAAACATTTGCATATTGTGCTCCAACGACTGAGAGATCACAAACTCTATGCAAAGTTTAGTAAATGTGAATTCTGGATCAACCAGGTGCCATTTCTTGGACATATTATTTCAGCAGAAGGCATTGCTGTTGATCCCAGCAAGATTGAGCAAGTGCTGAAGTGGAAGTCTCCAACATCAGAAGTTCGTAGCTTCTTGGGTTTGGCGGGATATTATTGGAGGTTCATCCCGAGCTTCTAAAAAATCTCCAAACCTATGACGGAGCTACTGAAGAAGGGTATCAAATATGATTGGAGCAAGCCATGTGAGGAAGCTTTTCAAGCGTTGGTGAAACACCTCACAACAGCCCCGGTTCTAGCTCAACCGGATACAGCTAAACCTTTTGATGTTTATTGTTATGCATCCGGCGTCGGGCTTGGTTGTGTACTCATGCAAGGAGGACGTGTGGTCGCATATGGATCACGACAATTACGGAATCATGAGCAACATTATCCAACTCATGATCTCGAGCTTGCTGCGGTGGTATTAGCTTTGAAGATGTGGAGACATTACCTATTGGGAAATCTGGTTCATCTCTACACCGACCACAAAAGTTTGAAGTACATATTCACTCAAAAGGAGTTGAATATGCGGCAACGGCGATGGTTGGAGCTGATCAAGGACTATGAGATTGAAACTCGTTATCATCCGGGCAAGGCAAATGTGGTTGCCGATGCACTCAGCCGGAAGTATCATATTCATAACCTAACCATCACGCCGATAGAAGAGGAAGAACCAAGTCTGTACTTGGTTCCATTTGGAGCTCTGCATAACCTAGCCCTCATACCCACAATAAAGGAGGAGGTTATGGCAGATCAAAAGAAAGACAAGGGCATGGCTCATATCAGAAGGAGATTGAAGAATGGGGAAATGAAATGTTTCCGGTTAGATGATGAAGACACTCTATGGTTCAAGGACCGGATAGTCGTACCCCGTGATATGAGGCTGCGGAAGAAAATTTTGGATGAGGCTCACTTATCCAAATTTTCTATTTATCCGGGCAGCAACAAGATGTACCAAGAATTGAGGACTAAATTCTGGTGGACCCGGATGAAGAGAGAGGTTGCTAAATACGTATCAGAATGTGATACGTGTTGGCGATTAAAGCTGACCACATGAAGAAAGCGGGAACCTTACAACCGTTAAGCGTTCCGGCATGGAAGTGGGAGGATATTAGTATGGACTTCATTGTTGGACTACCTCTCACGGCTAATAAGCATGACTCGATTTGGGTAATCGTGGATCGGTTAACCAAATCAGCACGCTTCATTCCGGTGCGTACCAAATACAGCGCCAAAAAGTATGCGGAGTTGTACATAGCACGAATCTTTTGCTTGTATGGGGTTCCCCGTACCATTGTCTCCGACAGAGGATCGCTGTTCGTATCCCGTTTCTGGGAACAGCTACACACATCCTTGGGAACTAAATTGATTCGAAGCTCCGCGTATCACCCACAAACTGATGGACAAACTGAGAGGGTGAATCAAATACTTGAAGATATGCTGAGAGCATGTGTCATCCACCACGGTAAGAGCTGGGATGATCACTTACCGTTAGCAGAGTTCTCATATAACAACGGGTATCAATCAAGTATCAATGGCGCCTTATGAAGCTCTCTACGGCCGGAAATGCCGCACACCCTTGAACTGGTGTGAATCCGGCGAGAGAGTTATTTACGGGATTGATCTCGTAAATGAAGCCGAAGAGCGGGTAAGGCTTATTCAAGCAAATCTGAAAGCCGCTCAGTCCAGGCAAAAGAGCTATGCGGATAAGAGACGTCGTCCTCTGAACTTTCAAGTTGGAGACCACGTCTACCTCCGCGTATCTCCTATGAAGGGCATTCACCGATTCGGAGTGAAAGGGAAACTAGCTCCACGTTTTATCGGTCCCCTCGCCATCATTGAAAGGTGTGGACCCGTGGCATATCGTTTGGAGCTACCGGCAGCCTTAGCCGGAGTGCATAACGTCTTCCACATATCTCAGTTGCGGGAGTGTTTGAAAGTTCCAACGGGGATTCTCATGGGAGACATAGCAGATCTGAAGCCGGACCTCACGTATGTTGAGCATCCAACCCGGATAATTGATGAAAAGACTCGCGAAACCAGAAATCGGACGCTGCGATTTTTCAAGGTGCTATGGGAAAATCACACGTCCGATGAAGCTACATGGGAAAGCGAGGAGTATTTGCAACGCAATTATCCGGAGTTGTTAGAGGCTTATATGTAGTAGTTGTCCTCTCCACCTTGTCCTTAATCATGAATCTCGAGACGAGATTCTTTTTAAGGGGGAGGAATGTAAAAGTCCAAAAACTTGTAAATAGAAAACTTGAGCTATGAATAAAGTTGAGTTTGAATACAAGAAATGGGACTTACAAAAAAAACTTTTGTGTTCCTCATGAAAGTGTTGGCATGTGCAATAAAACTCTAAATTCAGTTTGAACTAAGAGGGTCACTTCCAAAAAGAGGAGGGCCATCTCCAAAAAGGAAAATGCAAACTGATGTTTAAAAAAAAGTTTCATTTGCAATGACCAACTCATAGATCAGAGGGCATATTCAAACTCCCCAGGTTCAAATTGTAGAGGGGGCAAATTTGGAGCAAATTTGGAGGTACTTTGATAGGAATATCAAAGGAACTTGTAAATTTCATCCAAATTTGAATTTAAATTTGAAACTGAGGCACAACTTGTCAAATTGCAAAATGACTTTTGGATTTGAGTTCCTCAGAGCTGAAGTTTACAATGTGCCAAAAATTGGGATATTTAGGAGAGGAGGTGAGTGGGGCCCAATTGTCATTGAGGAGAGGGGGAAGACTTGGCACTTAAGCAAGATTTTCCTCTGTTCAGACTCAACCGGTTTCCTGCTTTTCGCTCGAAGGCGCCGAACCGCCGACGTCCACGCGCGCGCCACCGAGGCGACGACGCAGCCAGCTCCCGAGCTGCTTCAACGTCGGTTCCCCCGCGCCCTTATCTCCCCTACGCCGTGCTCTGTCGGCCACAAAGACCGCCCCACGAGCCCCTGTTCTCTTTCCTCCCGAGCAAACAAGCCGCCGGCGCCGCGCCTGTTCATCCCGACCGGGAGCCAGCGTCGTTCCCCGGCTTCCCGAGCTAGCAACACGAAAGAGGAGCGCCAGCGTGTGCACAAGAGTTTTCCCCGCTCAGCTCCGGCGTTCGGGGCTCCTGTCGGCCGTATTTTGAGGATCAGCGCCGAAGCCGAGGTGCAACCGGTGGAAACCGACGTCGGGCTCTCGTGGGCAGCTCACACCGGCCAGTTTCACGACTGAACGAGAGCACCCCAAGGTGCGCCAACTCCCTGCGCTGCTCCTCTCCAAATTTCAGAGCGATCCGTGCGACGTAGCTCCGGAATTTCAAGTTTTCCCCTCGGACGAGGAAAACCTATCCGCGGGTAAGAATTGTTGAAATTAACGCTTAATTCTTGGTTAAAGTTGTTCATTTTGCACACACAAGAGCTAGAGAGGACAAGGAGCCTTTTTCCTTCGCAACCCTAGCTTAGCAGAGAGTAGGGGCAGCGAATTCCGAGCTTTGCGATCGGCGGCCATGGCGGGAACGCGCGGGCGCCCGGTGACAACCGGGTTGCCACCATTTCCGAGCCCGTTTGAGGCCGTTCCGAGATAGCCTAACCTCCACTGCTTCTTTAGAGCACGTCCGCCGAGATTTTGGCATGCTAGGGTGCTCGGGCCACGGTGCCGAAGCCTCACCGAGGTGTGCGCACGTCGCCGACTGGTTTCCGGTCGCCGGCAGCCCGAATGCACCGCACCATTGAATTCCTCGTGGCTGAAAACCCCTAGGCGGCGAGTACCGAGCCGGGAGACGGCCGGGAAGCCAACTCCGGCGAGCCCCGACGAACTTCCGGCGAGGGGGCGGCGCGGGAAAAAGAGAACGACCCGAGGTTGAAGACGACCGGCCGGTCCCACCTGTCAGTGGCGATATTTTAAATCTTCGATCCGCTGCGGCCCCGGGATCTGGTGTGGTGGCGCGGGAAGTAGTCTGGCCCCGTGTGGCGTGATTCCAGCGGCTGACACGTGTAGGGTGGACCCACAGGCAGAGTTTGAACTTTTCCCGAATTAATTTGAATTCCAGATTTGGTTCAAACTTTGGATCTGCATAACTTTTGCTAGAGAGATCCAAATTTAGTGGTTCAAATTGGGTTGGATTCAGGATGAAATGATCTATCCAAATATGCAACCCAATTTGCATGGAAACCAATAGAAAATTCTGGAAAATTCTTTAAAGCTTTTCAGCAAAAGAATTTTATAGGGAGTTTGGTTCATCCAAAATTCCCCAAATTTAGCCAGGATATTCTTTAGGATAGTAGGAGACCCCTGTAAAAGTTTCAGCTTATTTGGAGTTGATTTAGTTAGGGTAATTCTAATTCCAAATTTCTGTATTCAAATAAATACAGAAACATTTTCAGGAAATTTCCAAAACTTGGAAATTCAGTTCTAGTCATTCCTTAGCTCCAAAAATCCTAGGAGAATTCATGCATACTCCCTGAGCTATGTATGAAATTATGGTTCACTTGAATTTGCATGAAAATGCAAATTTACTCAGAATTAATTTCCTGTTTGGCTAAATACTTAGGGAATTAATCTGAGTGATCTACTTAGTGAAATATTCTGAATTTTTGTCCAGAGGACTTTCTTGTGACAAGGAACTCACAAGAAAATTTCCAGCTCCATTGGAGCCCTGGATCATTATGTCCTGTTCAACCTCATTAGTTGATCCCCACCCAAGTGATGAAATCCCACTCATCACTTGATGATAGTGCTTAAAGACAAACCCAAACCACTAGCACCAGTTTCATTTTAAATTCTTAAACAAAGTTCCAGTTTCAAACTTGTCTTTAGCACTTGTTAGCAAAAGGATTTATAATTAAACATGTATGCATATTCATAAAGGGATTAAGCTTCAAGTCAGCATCAGCAACTAACTTCAAACTTATCTGACTTTAGTCACCTGCAAAACCAAGGCAAGCCCCGGATTGCACTTAAGTTATTTTTAAAGTTTTCCCTTTGTTCACTACTATTGGTCAAGGTTTGTTTGTGCATTAGGTCAAGGATGTTTTATACTCCACTTGCATGACCAAAAAGAACCCTGGTATTAAGGGTAGAATTATGTCATCGCTGTAGAATAAGGCCATGCTAAATAGGCTAGGGCATCCGGTAGAAGACGAGTAGTTGGAATCTACTCGCGAGCTATAGTTTAGAAGATCATAAGTGTGGTTGGGGAAAGAAGCAAACTAAAGTTTACATTTCTAAAGATGAGACCGGGCAGAGGGGTTAGGCTGCGACAAGACGAGGTCTTGGTCGAGTAGCTCTGCCTGTGTCGGTTAAGGACCGATGCGTATGCCGCATCCAGGAGCAAGTATTGAGTTGTGTACCAGATGCTTACTGATATATGAGAACCAGGAAACCGATGTACCAGGTTCACTGGATTGTAGAGGCATACCACATCGTCTCGTTAGACCTATGAGCCCGAGACGGCGCGACCGGTTCTACAGTCTAGTGTCCTGAGAAAGGTTGCCACATACGACGTAATGAAGGACGCCAGAGTTGGGTCTTCAGAGGCGGGCGTATGTGTCGAGTTATCCGGGTAGTGTTTGATTCGAATCACCGTCCCTCGCGGTTATTGAGTACCGCTTGCTCCCATGTTGTGACGTAGTAATCAACTTGTGTGGAAACAGTTTGCAAAAAGTATAATTGCTGTTATGATTATGTTAAGTTGCATGAAAACTATGTTTGAGGTAGAGATAGAGCAAATTAAATTTATTTTTCACCTTGGGACAAGTAACATTGGAATGAAGCGTTTCTTGTTTGATTGTGGAGTTCCAATGTTGCTGGGCGCAAGGTCACTACTATTATGGCTAAAATCTGAAAGTTAAGGATGAACTCGTAGGCGAGTCTTTTCGCAAATGACAGGCTTAAGTCTTAGGTTACTTTCATGTAGAGTTTCATGTCTTAGGCGAGACGGTTAAGTCTTGCTGAGCCTTTGTGCTCACTCTTGCTATATAATTGGTTTTGCAGGTAAACATCGACGCTATAAAGAAGGTTATTCGGTGAGACTCGGGAACTTCCGAGTCATGTCACCCTTGGAGAACCTAGCCGCTGCCATGTCTTCGTGTTGCTAGCGAGAGGAGTCCGCGGGCTGGATCTCTTCTCGAGTGCTTCTTAGATATTTATCGTTAGCTGATTATAGACTTCCGCTGTAGCTATTTTATGTAAGTTATTTACAAAGAATAATTGTAAGCTTCCGCTTTTGATTTATGTAATACTGTGTTCCTTATATGTGTGCTGTTGGGTGCCGCATAACACGGCACCACCCAATGCGATTCCTCGGGCGAGGCGGCACGACCCCGTGATGGAGGTCGGGGCCCCCCGTCATCAGGCCGAGCATTCAAGGCTCGCGCCTTCCCTAGAAGCATGGCGCACGCCTCCGCCCTCTGTCTGTTCGCCATTACAGTGAAATACAGGGTGGCGAGGCGTGATGGCGCAACAGTGCCTCCCAATGGCGCTGAGCCGCCCTGCAGAGCAAGGAGACGTGGCGACAAGACATGTACTTCATCATCACCTGCTACCCGGACAGAGGCGCCCGACAGGACTAGTGGCGCATCATAACTCCACCGACAGTGACGATACATGTAGTTGTAAATGCCTAGATCATGTATAAGCACAGATAGCCGTGGGGCGACTTGTCGGCCCCCGGGCCACATTGTAACTGGCCCGACCTTGAGCTATAAAAGGACCAGGGCAGCCTCCAGGCAAAAGGTTTGCAACCCAGCCAACTCACTCACTCATATGCGTGAAACAATACAGCAGACACACTCGTGGACGTAGGGTATTATGCTCCGACTGCCCGAACCACGTAAATCCTCGTGTCCTTCTTGCCATTGTGCTCTGACCTTCGAGATCCTCTATCCCCTCCAAAAAAATAGAACCTCCACGGGCTGCTTCCGACCTGACCGGGTGAAGTGTCATAGCGAACACTTCGACAACCACCATGGTGGACATCCAGTCCATCGCTGGCTCCTCTCATCCCACTCGTTGTTGTCTCTAGGGGAGGGAGGAGGAAGCCACTTCCCGCTTCAGGGCGGGTATATCTGGCCGAGCAGGCAACCACACGGTTGCCGCCTCCGAGGCAGCTACTGCTGCCACCACACGGCGGCCTTCTGCCGCCACGGCAGCAACTATTATCCACAACCCACCAGGAGAAGATGCTCCTCCGGAAGCAGCAGAGCAGTGGTGCAATGACGTCGACCACCTCATCATCGCCGCCATGAACACGCCCGTCTACAAGAGGTAGCGGGCAGGGCTGTCATAGGCACAGTCGCGTACACCGACGGTGGCCCGTGAGACGACCACAGAGCGCGTGGCGACCACGGCCAGGCATGCCACATCCGACCTCAGGGCCAAGCTTGACCACCGTCGCGTGAGTGAAGACGGCCACATCACCCTTCTTCCTGGTGTATGGGTTTGAGGCCGTCCTCCCCTGTATATCACCATGGGCTCCACCCGTGTCCAGGCATACGAAGAAGCCGCACATGACCAGATCCGGCGTGAACACATCGACCTTGTCCATGAGCGAAGGTGGCAAGCAGCTGCTCGAAACGCACGATACCACCAGACGTTCCGGCGCTATCATCAACATTTCGTGCATAGTAGACAACTCGAGGTGGGCGACATAGTGCTTTGGTGCATACTTTCTTGCGAAGGGGCAACCAAACTCTCCCCCTACTGGGAGGGTCCCTTCTGAGTGACTCAAGTATCCCGCCCCGGGTGCGTCCGCGTGGCCATGGAGGATGGGGTACCACTACCCAATCAGTGGAACATAGAGCACCTCCGTAAGTTCTACCCTTAGTGTAGTGGTGGGACTATTTTTTCCGTTAAGTATGTCATAGAGTCTAGGAGTCGCGCTCGGAACAGCTAAGCTCCAGAGGGGTCCTGCTATTCTTGTCATCCGGAGCGGGTAGCTGCCTTCTGTAAAGCATGCCTCCTCCTATGAAGTACCCTGGTCCAGACAATATCTGTCTCACCCTGTGCACTTTTATTTCATTACATTGAAGTTTATGCTTACTTTCGCATATCAACTGTCTCATTGCGTGTCCGGGGTCCGTCCTATTTCTTTGTTCGGAATTCTGTGGCGCTAGAAGGTCTCCTTGCTGAAAGGTTTATGCCAGGAGGTCCAGAGCGTGCAGCCCTGCTTAGCCTGGTTCTGTACTCTAAGCCTGTACCCTTTGCCTCCCCAGCGCTATAACTGAGTACTTGAGGGCCAAACGGCACACACTTCCGGGCAAGGGAATAACCGTACCCCGGGCATCACCACTTTCATTTTCGTGCTTACTTTCCCATATCACTCCGACCGTATGGTCAGTTACTTTTTGCTGTGTTCACCCATAGTTAGAGTTGCCCTATCCTGCTGCAGGCGGGTCTGCTTGAGGTACCTGTGATGTACCAGAGGTCCCATGGTTATTTCCTTGCTTGGGGCTCCTATGGCGCCGAATGGTCCCTCCCCTGAAAAGCCAATGCTAGCGGGAGGTCTAGAGTGTGCAGCCTGCTTAGCCTGATCCTACACCCTAAGCGTGCACACTTTGCCTCTCTAGCGCTGCGGCCGAGTACCAGGGATCCGGATGGCCCATGCTTGTGAGCAATGTAGTAACCATAACCCGGATACTATCACACTGAATTAACCATGCCCTGCAGCTCGGCTAAGGACCGTAAGTCTCAACAAAACTAGGAGCAGAGAATTCTGACCAGTGAGCACAATTACCTTCTTTCTCTATCATGCCTGTGCAGGTCCTAGCATTTCGGACCTCCCAGGGGGCCTGCCATCGATGTCCTGCCTCAACCATCTACTTGGTAGGTGTGCCCCAACCTAAGGGCCACACCTACCAGGGGGCCACTACGGTGATCTACGCGGCCAGGATGTTGGAACTTACATGGCAGTCAACAGGGACCTAAAGCGATCGACTACAACAAGCTAAAAACACCTCCTAATCTTCTCCGGATCCTTACGCTGCTAAGGACCCGAGGGGACAAGCTAACTACCTCGATGAATCCTAACGATACCGCCGAAGCTTATTCAGGTCCTTACGCCGCTAAGGACCCGAGGGGACAAGCTAACTACATCGGTGAATCCTAACGACACCGCCGAAGCTTGTTCGGGTCCTTACGCTGCTAAGGACCTGAGGAGACAAGCTAACTATATCAGTGAAGTTCTGTCGGGTCCCTACGCTACTAAGGACCCGAGGAGAAGCAACTACAACACAAGAGATAAAAACTTCAACAGAAAGTTTCTTATTCAAGTCAAAACACAAGGATATAACAAGGTGCTGGGAGATATACAAGACAAGACTGGAACCCTAGAAGCCTACTGGCGCTGGAACCTCGCAGCCATGAGCTTGGCGTTGATCCCCAAGCTAGACCTAGCCGCCTCCACCGCCTCTACGACGGGACCTTGCACCACCGGCTCGAGGAATACATTGGGGTCCCAGCTTCGGAAGCACGTGAGCACGTGCTCCGCCACTTGCTCCGCCACTTGCTCCACCAGGGCCTTTCCCTTAGCCTCTAGCTCTTTCCCAACGATGGCGTCCAGTGCCAGCACTTTGGCTCAGGCCGAGTCCAGCGCAGGGAGCGCTTGGCTCACCTTCTGTACGGGACCATCCGAGTGCAAGGGGCTGAAGCCGAAGGGCTCCAACGTCGTCTCAGCACGGCCCAGGAAGTCCCAGACCTTCTACGCCTCAGCCACGCGGGAAGCCCGGAGCTCCTCCACGGTTTTGAATGTGGCTGCCAGCTCCCGGACTAGGTCCTTGTCTGCCTGCTCCTTCTCCCGGGCAGCCAGCTCTGCAGCACGATGCTCTAGGGAGGTCTCCTTAGACGAGGCAGCAAGCTCGCGTTCGTGGACGTCCTGCAGCTTCTTCCCCAGGCACTCCCGCTTCACCTCCTAAGCTGCTTTGTGGAAGTCGAAGTCCTTCTCCCTCTCCTGCAGCTCCCACTCCCGGCGAGTGAGGCCCTCCTGTGCCTTCGAGAGAGCTTTGGCATGAGCATCGACTTTGGCGTGGAGTCTTCTGGCTCCGGCCAGGAGCTCTCGGGTCATCCTGTCAAGGCTCCCGACCGCGGCGTGCTCCTGGTCGATCGCCTCGTGCATGACCTCCAACTGCTCTAGCTTTGCCCTCGCCCGCTCCTTGGCGGCCTCGGTCCGCTCCTTCAGCAAGTCGCCCCAGTTCCTGAGGCGCTCCCGCTCCGCCTTCAACTTGCCCCACTCCCGGCCAAGCACCTCCTGCACCTGTTCTAGGCCGAAGAACACCGCCTTGATGGCCTTGGGGAGAGGGACCGCTTCCGATATTTGTAGGCAGGGCACCCCATAACCACCATGGGCTCTTCGTCTTCTGGCGAAGCTGCCACTGCACCAACCTACGGATAAGGAGAGGGTGACCCTGCAGGTTGCCTCGAAGCGGCCGCGCTGCCACCATGGACGTCTGCGTCCGTCGGCAGGCCGGTCCCGGGGGCCAGAGAGTCGGCTTCCCAAGCTGGTCTAGGCGCTGGCTTCGGCACTGGTGCCGGCGCTGGATCTTCGGAACCTCCAACGGCAAAAGGGCTCTGGCCCGTGGGCTGCTGCGAGGAAGGTGTCGCGCCCTGCTCCGACGGTCTGGGAGAAAGAAGCTGAAATTAATCACAGGAACAGAACATTGGTAAGAATACCGCTTACCCTAGGACCGCATCATACCTGGGCGCCTGGCAGTTCCAGGTTGCAAAGCTTCTTGCACTGGGGGCTGGAGCCACTTGCCCTTGTCGGCTTCGGAGCCGGAGGCGCGTCACATTCCTTCTTCGCACTCGCTAGAACTGCCCCGACTGCATCACCGCTGGAGCCGCCATCGGCACCGTCCACCGGGTCCGACGCAGGGCTACTCGTGGCTTGGGGCCCCTCCGCTTTGGACTTCAAGACGGAGCTCCCGTCCCCGCGAACCAATCTCCTCTTCTTGGTGGGGGAAGCGGGCCGCTGGCTGGACTCTCCGGCGTCCTTGGGCGGTGTGCAAGAGCGCGCCGTTGGCGCGGGTCTGCTCGCCGGCACCCACTCCTTCCCCTTGCTGGGGCATGGGTTCGGCTCGGTCCTCCCCTGTGTGAGGACCCGATGGTCCCGACATTCCAGGAACTCTCTGAGGGGTGCTGCGATAGACAACACCAGATAACACATAGAAAAGATGATAAGTGGAAGCTAAATTTATTACATCAACTGGTTTATAAACATAATTACAACAAAATAACGTTATTGTCTACACTCACGGGCGTAGACTAAGCAAAAGGTTGTAAAATACCAAGAAAAGGGACTTGCAAAAACTTTTTATCACCTCACAATACCACAGTTTTTGTTGTGGATAGCTTGTGAAAAACTGTGAAGAGCAAGTAACCTCCATCAAAAGAGGGATTAGATGAGAAAGCCCTAACTTTCACAAAGTAGGATCTCTACACATGAACATGAGAGGTTGAGCTGAACCCTAGGACTTAAAAAGTCTTGGGAAGGTTCAAGCCAGGTTTCATGCAAACCCAACACTTTTTGATGCAATTTTGGAGGCATTTGGGAAAGAGGCCAATTTGAATGAAAATTCAAATTTCAGCCACTTTCCTCCCTCAAATTCAAAAGTTAGCTTCATATTCAAACTCAGAAATTTTTTCTGATTTAGACCACCAATTTTCATCCCCATTAGAGTTCATTTTGTCAAGAGCTAAATTTGCAAGAATTCAAAAACTGAATTTGAATTTCAATTCAAACAGAAAGCAAATTTAGCCAAACAAAGTTAAATTTGAGAATTCAAATTCAAACTAAGACTTGGGGACTAAGACTCTCATTTAATGGAGAGTAGCTGGGATATTTACAGGAGAAATTGGAAAAGGAATTAGAGGGGAGGCCCACATGTCAGCAGACTTCAGTCTGAAGTTTCCCCCTCGGGTGATTTTTCCTCGGCTGAAGTCGAGCGCGCCAGCGCGACCGCGCTCCGACCGCCAGCAGTGGTCGAACGGCCACCTCACGGTGCAAAAGTCGCGGCTCAAAGGCCAGCGCACACGCTACGCCACCCCTTTTTCCGTTTTCCGAGTGAGAACGACCACCACCCGAGCTTCTTCCTCGGTTCCGCGCAAGAACAGAGCGCCAACCTCCGTTGATCCCCGGCGTCCGAGAGCTAGGACCCATCTCGTGCCCGGCAAGCTATACGAAAAAGGTCCGCTTCAAAGTGTGTGACACGCTCGTGCCGACCGTTCCTCCTCTCGTACTTCATCAGGGTAGTATTTGGCCGTTTATCCATTCGGTGTTCAAAATACCGAAGGTTGCAAAACGAGGAAATTCGGAGTAGATAGTTCACCACCAGGGATTCCGAGATACACACACGTTCTGCACTGGTACACGACCACCTAGGATCAAAAACCGACAAGAACCATGGGCTAGGGTTACGGTTCTTCGAAATTTTTGGGGGCACAGCCGATATCGGGCCTAGGTCGACGGTGAGCCCCTAGTTGCTGATGTTTCTCGCGAAATCAGAGCCCGGGACGTTGCTCCCTAGGTCGTGGCGATGCTGTAGGAGCTAACCGGAGCAAGGTTAGAGCATTACAGTGCCCTAGCGACATCGCCGAAGTTGCCACAGCTACTGTCACCGTCACGCCTAGGCTTCCGGCCATCCTCAATCCAAGGTAAGGCTGGCAATGTGTTCCTCGCGCGAAAACATGCAGTGGCGGCGAAAATCAGCAAGTTCCGAGGGTCGGAACCCCTTTCCGGCGAGAGCTCTGACGAGCTCGGCGGCGGGGTCGCGCGGAGGGCTGGAGGAAGACGAAGGGGATCAGCCCCACTCGTCAGCGGCTGGAAGTAAACATGCAGGATTTTCTGTGGTCCAGGATCCTGTGTGGCTGCGCGGGAAAGGGTCTGTGGCCCCGTGTGGCTCGACTCCAGCAGTCGACACGTGTGCGATGGACCCACCTGCCGGATTTAAACATTTTGAGGATTTCCAGTTTTAGTTCAAACTTCAAATGCATAGAACTTCTGCTAGGAAATCCAAATTCAGTGAACCAAATTTTGCTAAACTCAGAATTCTGAGTACTTTCCAGAAATACCAATTTCAGCTCATGAAACCTAATAGTTTTCGAGAATTAATTCCCTAAAGTTTAAACTGTTGGGAATTTTATCAGGAGAATTACTTTATGAAAAATGCTGAAATTTGGCGGTTCATTGGAAAATCCTTGAGTCACAGTAAAATTTTCAGACTCATCCAAGTTAATTTAGTCCCCCTAATGGGGTGATTAAGAGAACTGCCCTGAAAAAATAGAAAAATGTATAGAAACATTTTTCAGATTTTCTCAAATCTTATTTAGGGCACAACTTTCTCTAGGATTCTTCAAATTACATGAAACCAACTCCATTAGAACCATCTTAAATTCTAGTTTCCAGAAAATAATGGTTGGAGCCATGAAAACCCCTGGAATTACTTAGAGGCTCAAATATTGACCAAATGGACTTTTATTTGTACAAGGTTCAAATGAACTTTGTTTCAAATAAAACTTGGTCAAGACTCTGGCTAGGACACTACCAAGCCACCATAAAAATTTCAGAACCAAAGGGGAGGGTTAGCTAGAGTTATTGGTAATTATGTATTCAAGTTTACACATTGCATTTAAATTGACATGTAGTATTTCATTAAACGTGTAGTCGCTGAAGGCGAGGAGACTCCGGAAGTACTTGAATTCCTCCTTCCGGATGAAGACCTAACTACTGACCAGCAGCAACAAGGCAATCTCCGGTTTGTATTAACCTCCTTTATAAAGTTTTTGCTTTGTTCACATGTCTAGTGTGGAGTATGAATGTGCATTAGGTGTAGAATGAATGGAACCCCACTTGCATAACCAGAATTTTTCTCTAACAGTGAGGGTAGTGTCTGAGACCTCAAGTAGACATGCTATGCTTAATGATTCTTAGGACTTCGGTACAAGTCGAGTAGTTGGAATCTACTCGCGAGTTAGGTTTGGGACACACGGGTTTGGTTCGAGTGATGTGAGATCACTTTAGTAATGAAAATGAGACTAGGCAGGGCTAGGGCGCAGCAATAGGAAGTCTTGTGTGCGCAGCCCTGTCCGTGTCGATTGAGGACCGATCCGTGTGCGGCCCTGCTGAACAAGTATTGAACGTACCGAAGGCATATCGGATATATGGGCCCCGATAAACCGATGTAGCCTAAACCTCCGGGCGTCGAGGCATAGCACACCGATTTATAGGTGTAGGTTGAGGGCAGCAAGGTGGAAATTTGCTAACGGGCATAGAGAGATGCTCCGTGTAGGGAACCTCCTGTCCGTTTCGGTGCGACCGGTTCGACGTTTGGGCTGTTGGGTGAAAGGTTGTACCTTACGACATCGAGTGAGCGTGCTGTGCAGATCCACGGGTTAGCGTACGTGACGTGCTCTTTGGGTTTCCCTGCAGGTGTATATCGAGTCGATTCACCGTCCTCGCGGTGACGAGTACCGCTTGTTCACTTCGTCGTAACGTAGATAATTTATGGAATGTTATGATTCAATATGGCTGTTATGATATAATTGTATTGCTAATGTGTGCCACCAAATATTGCTTACTAAATTTCAGATTCCCGAACTGTTAATTTGTGGCTAAAAGATGAACTAAGGATGAACTTGTAGGCGTGTCCATTTGATGCACTGTTACTATCCTATGTTCATTGTACACCTCATGTAGAGTTTCATGTCTAGGTGAGTTGGTCAAGTCTTGTTGAGCCATCGTGCTCACGGTTGCTGCTTAAGTGTTTTTCAGTTAAGGAGCCACCCACGGACTCGGGCTACGAGTCCACCAGCGAGGGTTACCCTCTGTCGGGGACCACAGCTGAGTGGGAGCCGTACACGCCGCGCGGAGCTGAGACGTGCAGCTAGTGTGGGCCGCCCTAGGGCTGGGCAACCGACTTCTGCTAGATAGGCGGGCGTGAGTTGTATAATTTAGACTTCCGCTGTGTAATATAAACAATAGTTTGTAACCGAAGTTTGTACCTGTTTGTACAGTTCAGTTGGTTTCCCATGTAATATATTGTGTCCTTATGACGTGCGCTGTCGGGTGTCGCATCGTGCGACATCACCCTCTGCGATCCTGGATGAGCGGATCCCGGTCCGCCATAGCCTGGTATCAGAGCTGCATTGGGGATAGCACAGTACTTAAGGACTGTATTAGGGGAAAAGCTTAGGTATACGGTGAGGATTCAGTAGTTGCCCAAGTTAGGACTATATTAGCATAGTTACTTAAAGTGGCAAAAACTAACTTATGTGTTATAATTCTGAATTTTAATTATGTAAAGACGCACCTACGCTTTGGTGAGAAGGGTAAGGAACGCCACCGAAAGCGGTTCAATTTCGGTTAGCTCCCCTGACGAGGAACGTGGTTCAGGGATAGGTCTCACAGCTTGACGTCAATATGAAACTCTTGGACTCTTTATGTTCCTGAGTTCATATGAAACGCTGATCCCTAGCGTGCACTAGGCAAGTAAGTGGAGACCCTATCGCGTGGTCAGTAACGCAAGAGTGTGTTCGTCTGGAAATAGCCTAGGAGGACATAAACAGCGCTTGCCATCGGCGTGCCCTGCAGGGAAGTAGGTGGTATCTGTTGAGTTGATAACATTCCCAACCGTGATGACCCGTTCATAACATACTCGGGTTCCCCATCGTGTGGTGTTGAAACACGATCACGTACCTTGAGGCGTGACTTAACTCAAGGACGGCCATATGACAATGATACGGGCGTTTGTATTTACTTTCAAATATGGAACTGCTTGAAATGAAACAACCTTTGAGTGCATCATTATTGTGTGGTCTTCTGCAGGTACTAACCACGTATGTATCCGTGTAATAAACGTGTGCGAGAGACCGTTTAGTGCCACACTTGAGACGTATATGCCGGTATGATCCGGTTAGGATTTTCTTTTGTGAGGAACGTAGTACCGAGATAGCATAGGCATATGCATGAAAAATAATTATAATAAGGAATTAAAATCACTAGGTTCAACATTTAGGACCCTGGTTGGGTAGAAAAATTGGAGGGTGATGAGTGTAGTTCCAAAAGACTGAAAAACAGAGTGCTCTGTTTTGGGCAGCAAGTTTGCTGATCTTCAACAGGGCATAACTCACAGGTATTTTAGCCCAGGGAGGTGTGGTATATAGTTCTGGGAAGGTGTTTAAGCACTCTACAACTTTGTTGTAGACTTCCAGAGCTGAAACACACCTTAAGATGGCTTAAATCCCAGAGGAATGTAAACTGTCCAGAATCAGGACAGAGTTAAACACTCTCTGGACTGTTCTGTTTTTCAAACATAACTCCCAGTAGAAAAATCTAAAATTTTGCTATGATACATCTTTAGAAAGGGTAGAGGATGTGTTACATCTTTGCAATTCAAATTTTCTGAAATTTCAGCAGAGATTTCAGTGGAAACCAGAGTTGAAAACAGCAACTTCCCAAGGGAGGTGCTGTTAAAATTCTTCCAGAAATTCTGCTGACTTTGAATTACCGTAACTTTTAACCAAAGCTGATCTGAGGGTAAATAAGTACTCGTTGGAAATATACTGAAGTTAAATTTAACTTTGGTATTCAACTTGAGTCAATAAAATGCCCAGAACCAGATCAAAATCTTGGATATGTAGAAACTCGTCATTCTGACAGAGGAATGACAATTGAACTCATTTGAGAGATTGTTGTACCCTAGAAGGGGTTTGAGTACTTCCAATGGGGTATAACATGCTCATGAGAGATTATCTTCAACTAGTGAAAGATCTGAGTATAGGTCTCACTCAAGTTTCTTTTACTATAGACCATGTTTGTGTCGTATTGAAGGTAAAAGGGTGGTATACGTGATGACAACGCGACAGTAATGTCTCGTAGTGACCAAACCTAGTTATGGTGAGCTTCCAAAGAGGAGGTTCATCAAGTTGGATTAAACTAGCTTGTATTTGGTCTGGTAATGGTGTAGCTTGTGCAAAGTTATTACATTACCTACATACGAGATGTATCGCATGTTTTATTGTCATTATGATTTTACTCCTATTTCATTTGACTGCATTGAAATATGTTGCGGGACTGATGTTTATTGTCGTATGGTTGCAGATGGTTCGCACTAGGACCACGCACGAGGTTGGTGGCTCTAGCCAACAGGGGGGCGATGACTCCCAGCCACCGGCCTACGACAGCACCCCGCAGCAGCAGCCACCACCGCCGCCTCCGCTTACTCTAGCGGATGTGATAGCGGCACTGGTGGGAGGTCGTGAGGAGAAGACCGACCTGCTCCGCACGATCATGCAGAATACGTCCCAGGCGGGAGGACGTCAAGAGAGGGGGCCCCGTGAGCCCCGTAAGGTGTCGTACTCGGACTTCATGAGTACGCACCCTCCAGTGTTCACAGAAGCTGAAGAACCACTGGAGGCCCACAACTGGCTGCGGACCATCGAGTCCAAGTTCGGGCTGCTCCAATGCACGGAGCGGCAAAAGACTCTGTTCGCAGGCAGCAGCTTCACGGTGCCGCTGGTGCGTGGTGGGCGAACTATGTCGACTCACGTCCGGCTGGCCATGCCGTGGAGTGGAAAGAGTTCCGGCAGGCGTTCCGCGCCTATCATATCCCTCCCGGGATAATGAAGAGGAAGTTCCAAGAATTCTTTGAACTGAAGCAGGGCGGGAGAAGTGCCCATGACTACTCCCGTGCCTTCAACCACCTGGAACAATATGCATCAGACTACGTCTACCGAGGAGAAGAAGCGGGAGCACTTCTATCGGGGGTTACACCCCGAAATGAAGACGCATCTCGTGCAATGGAATCGCGTCACCTTCAATGACCTCGTCAATGCCGCGATCATGCAAGAGGACGCTCAGCAGGAGTTGGCATCTGAGCAGCGGAAGCGCAGCATTCCACCCAGCAGTGGGAGTGGCGCTCCTCAAAAGTACCACATGGTGTATCAGACACCATCCGGACAGCAGTGGCGTACACCGGTGCGACCTCAACCGTTCGGGGGACGTTCTTTCCAAGCACCCCCGTTCCGATCGCCGATGCCACCACTGAGACAGCAGCAGCAGCAGCAGACGGCACCCCGGGCGTTTCCGCCACTGCAACGCGCCCCGGGTTTCCGTCCACCGATCAGTGGGGGACCGCCCCGCTTCACTTGCTTTATGTGTGGCCAGGCGGGCCATTTCTTGAAGGACTGCCCCCAGGGGCAGCAGAGCAGCGGGCAAGCCCAGTTCCAGGGCGGTGCTCGAGGCCGACCTCTGGTCAAGAAGGTTGGTCAGCGGACTGGAGGCGTCCGCAACCTCGACAATGAGGATGCCCCGGAGGGAGACAACGTGCTGGCGGGTACATTCACTCTCAACAACCAAGCGATCATCATTTTATTCGATTCTGGTGCAACCCACAGTTTTATAAGTGCATCCTATGTGGCTAAGCATCAAATGCAAGTCTTCCCAACCGACTGCACTTATATGATCTGCTCACCAGGAGGGAAGATTTCAGCAAATATGATGATCCCAAAGGCACCTCTGTGCTTAGGTGGGAAACTATATCCTACCACCTTGATAATCCTTACGGGGCAAAAGATTGATGCAATCTTAGGGATGTCATGGCTACAATACCATGGCGCTGTCCTGGAGACTCGGACACGTACGGTTCATTTAAACTCTCCATTCCACTGTCCGCATTCCATGGTGTTAGACACTCCAGTCCAGGAAGTTTCAGAAATTAATAATGCTGAAGCTCTCAAGTTAGAGGACATCCCCGTAGTCCGGGAGTACCCCGACGTGTTCCCGGATGATCTTCCAGGCATGCCACCTGAGCGGGATATCGAGTTCAAGATCGAGCTGGCACCCGGGACTACGCCCATATCACGGAGACCATACAAAATGGCTCCAAATGAGCTGGCTGAACTGAAAGAACAGCTCAATGACCTGTTGAGCAAGGGTTTCATTGGGCCGAGTTCCTCGCCTTGGGGATGCTTGGCGCTGTTCGTGAATAAGAAGGATGAAACCTTGAGGCTGTGTGTGGACTACCGGACGCTTAACACCATCACCATCAAGAATAAGTACCCACTGCCCGCATCGACATATTATTTGATCAACTTGTGGGTGCAAGTGTGTTCTCCAAGATGGACCTTCGCTCTGGATATCGTCAAATAAAGATCCGGGCGGAGGATATCCCGAAGACGGCCTTCTCGACGAGATATGGATTATATGAATATCTCGTCATGTCCTTTGGTCTCAAAAACGCTCCAGCCCATTTTATGTATCTCATGAACTCGGTGTTCATGCCGGAGCTGGACAAGTTCGTGGTAGTGTTCATCGATGATATCTTGGTTTACTCCAAGACAGAAGCCGAACATGCCGAACACTTGAGGATTGTTCTTCAACGCCTAAGAGACCACAAGCTCTATGCCAAGTTCAGTAAATGCGAGTTTTGTATCAGCCAAGTACCATTCTTGGGACATATCATCTCAGCTGAAGGCATTGCGGTTGACCCAAGTAAAATTGAGCAAGTGCTGAAATGGAAAGCTCCCACTTCAGTTCATGAAGTCAGAAGCTTCCTCGGGTTAGCGGGATACTATCGGAGATTCATTCCAAGCTTCTCCAAGCTCGCTAAGCCGATGACAGAATTGCTGAAGAAGGGGACGAAATATGTTTGGAACACGGCGTGTGAAGGAGCGTTCCAAGCATTAGTGAAGCATCTCACTACAGCCCCGGTCTTAGCTCAGCCGGATACAACAAAGCCCTTCGACGTGTATTGTGACGCGTCCGGTATTGGGCTCGGCTGCGTGTTGATGCAGGAAGGACGTGTGGTCGCCTATGGTTCACGCCAACTTCGGAACCATGAGCAGCATTATCCCACTCATGATCTTGAGCTTGCTGCAGTGGTGTTGGCACTAAAAATGTGGAGGCACTATTCCTGGGGAATCTGGTGCATCTCTACACCGACCACAAGAGCTTAAAATACATTTTCACCCAGAAGGAGCTGAACATGAGGCAAAGGAGGTGGTTAGAACTAATCAAAGACTATGAGATTGAGATCCATTACCACCCCAGCAAGGCGAATGTGGTTGCCGACACACTGAGTCGGAAGTCACATGTTCATAACCTCACCATTACCCCGGTGGAGGAGGAAGAGCCGAGTTTATACTTGGTTCCTTATGGGTCGCTTTACAACCTTGCCCTCATCCCTACTATTAGGGAGGACATCATTGCAGCTCAGAATATTGATAAGGGTATGGCACATCTCCGGAGACGGATAGACAATGGGGAGATCAAGTGTTTCCGGAAAGATGATGAGGGGACGCTGTGGTTCAATGGTCGCATAGTCATACCTCGGGATATGAAATTTAGGAAGAAGATCCTTGATGAAGCTCACTTGTCCAAATACTCCATTCATCCGGGCAGCAACAAGATGTACCAAGATTTGAAAAAGAAATTTTGGTGGCACAGATGAAGCGGGAGGTAGCGAAGTACGTATCCGAGTGCGATACGTGCCGACGAGTGAAAGCTGATCATATGAAGAAATCAGGGCTGCTGCAACCCCTGAAGATCCCGGCATGGAAATGGGAAGATGTGAGCATGGATTTCATCGTGGGATTACCCCTAACATCCAACAAGCATGATTCCATTTGGGTAATCGTTGATCGGTTAACCAAGACGGCTCACTTCATCCCGGTGAATACACGTTACAATGCCGGCAAATATGCGGAGCTGTACATAGCGAAGATTCTATGCTTATATGGGGTACCCAAGACCATCGTCTCAGATCGAGGTGCATTATTTGTATCTCGCTTTTGGGAGCAGCTACACGCTGCTTTGGGTATGAGCTGATTAGGAGCTCCGCCTACCACCCTCAGACAGATGGCCAAACAGAGAGGGTGAATCAGGTTCTGGAAGACATGTTGAGAGCATGTGCCATCCACCACGGTAGGAACTGGGATGATCACCTACCGTTGGCGGAATTCTCGTACAACAACGGCTATCAGGCGAGTATCAAGATGGCACCCTACGAAGCTCTCTACGGTCGAAAATGCCGCACCCCATTAAACTGGTGCGAGTCCGGTGAAAGGGTCACATTCGGGGTTGATGTGGTGAACGACGCCGAAGAGCGCGTTCAGACGATTCAAGCTAATTTGAAGGCCGCTCAATCCCGGCAGAAGAGCTACGCTGATAAGAGGCGTAGACCGTTGCACTTTGACGTTGGTGAACACGTGTACCTCCGCGTGTCTCTGATGAAAGGCGTGCACCGGTTCGGTGTGAAGGGGAAGCTCGCTCCCCGTTTCATTGGGCCCTATGCTATCACCAAGAAGTGTGGACCAGCGGCGTATAGATTGGAGCTACCGGCATATCTTACTGGTGTCCATGACGTTTTTCATGTTTCACAACTGAGGAAATGCTTAAAGCATACAGCTCCTGTTCCTACCGAAGACATCGGCGAGTTGCAACCGGATTTGACATATGATGAGTATCCGGTGGCAATTCTTGATGAGAAAGCCCGGACCACGCGTAGCCAAACGTTGTGGTTCTACAAAATACTCTGGAGCAACCACACCGCCGAAGATGCGACGTGGGAGAGCGAGGAATTCCTTCGCTCAAATTACCCGGAGTTCATGGTGTCTCAACATGGGTAAGTTCCTATTACATCACTGTCTCTTCTTTTGTAATCTCGGGACGAGATTCTTTTAAGGGGGGAGGGATGTAAAAGCCCAAGAAAAGGGACTTGCAAAAACTTTTCATCACCTCACAATACCACAGTTTTTTTTTGTGGATAGCTTGTGAAAAACTGTGAAGAGCAAGTAACCTCCATCAAAAGAGGGATTAGATGAGAAAGCCCTAATTTTCACAAAGTAGGATCTCTACACATGAACATGAGAGGTTGAGCTCACCCCTAGGACTTAAAAAGTCTTGGGAAGGTTCAAGCCAGGTTTCATGCAAACCCAACACTTTTTGATGCAATTTTGGAGGCATTTGGAAAAGAGGCCAATTTGAATGAAAATTCAAATTTCAGCCACTTTCCTCCCTCAAATTCAAAATTTAGCTTCATATTCAAACTCAGCACATTTTTCTGAGTTAGCCCACCAATTTTTATCCTCATTAGAGTTCATTTTGTCAAGAGCTAAATTTGCAAGAATTCAAAAACTGAATTTGAATTTCAGTTCAAACAGAAATCAAATTTAGCCAAACAAAGTTAAATTTGAGAACTCAAATTCAAACTAAGACATGGGGACTAAGACTCTCATTTAATGGAGAGTAGCTGGGATATTTACAGGAGAAATTGGAAAAGGAATTAGAGGGGAGGCCCACATGTGTGGCGGACCGGAATCCGCTCATCCAGGATCGCAGAGGGTGGTGCCGCGCGATGCAACACCCGACAGCACACGTCGTAAGAACACATTATATTACATGGGAAAACAAACTGAATGTACAAAGTAGTACACTTCTCAGTTACAAACTAGGGTGTTTATTACACAGCGGAAGTTTCTTTTGTACAACTCACGCCCGCCTATCTAGCAAAAGTTGGTTGCCCAGCCCTAGGGCAACCCACACTAGCTGCACGTCTCAGCTCAGCGTGGCGTGTACGGCTCCCACTCAGCCGTGGTCCCCGACGGAGGGTAACCCTCACCGGTGGACTCGTACTCCGAGTCCGTGGGTGGCTCCTCACCTGAAAAACACTTAAGCAGCAACCGTGAGCACGAAGGCTCAACAAGGGTTAACCGACTCACCTAAGCATGAAACTCTACATGAGGGGTACAATGACATAGGATAGTCATATTGCAACAAATGGACTCGCCTACAAGTTCATCCTTAGTTCAACTTTTAGCAACAAGTTAACAGTTCAAGAAGCTAAAATTTAGTAAGCAGTATTTGGTGGCAAACATGTAGCAATACAATATTATATCATATCGGCAGTATTGAATCATCATATTTCATACATTAGTCTACGTCACGACTCAGTGACCAAGTGGTACTCTTCACCGCGAGGGATGGCGAATTGACTCGATATACACCTGCAGGGAAACTCAAAGAGCACATCACGTACGCCCACCCGTGGAGCTGCACAGCGCGCTCACTCGATGTCGTACGGGACAACCTTTCACCCAACAGCCCAAATGTCGAACCGGTCGCACCGAGATGAGCAGGAGGTTCCCTACACGGAGCATCTCTTTATGCCCGTTGGCAGATTTCCACCTTGCTGCCCTCAGCCTACACCTATAAATCGGTGCGTTATGCCTCGACGCCCGGAGGTTTAGGCTACATCGGTTTATCGGGGCCCATATATCCGATATGCCTTCGGTACGTTCAAACTTGATCAGCGTGGGCCGCACACGGATCGGTCCTCAATCGACACGGACAGGGCTGCGCAGACAAGACTCCCTCTTGCTGCGCCCTAGCCCCTGCCTAGTCTCATTTTCATTACTAATGTGATCTCACATCACTCAACCGAACCCGTGTGTCCCAAGCCTATCTCGCGAGTAGATTCCAACTACTCGACTTGTACCGAAGCCCTATGAATCTTTAAGCATAGCCTATCTACTCAAGGTCTTAGACGCTACCCTCACTCTTATGGAAAATTTCTGGTCATGCAAGTGGGGTTCCATCCATCCTATACCTAATGCACATTCACACTTCATATGACACATGTAAACAAAGTAAAAACTTATAAAAGGTTAATGCAAACCGGGGCTTGCCTTGTGGCTGCTGGTCAGGGGTTAGTTCTTCGTCCGGAAGAAGGAAGTCCAGCACTTCCGGAGTCTCTTCTTCAGTGACTACACGTTTATGAAATACTACATGTTAATTTAAATGCAATGTTTGAACTTGAATACATAATTGCTAATAACTCTAGCTAGCCCTCCCCTTCGGTTCTGAAATTTTTATGGTGGATTGGTAGGGTCCTAAACAGAGTTGTGACCAAGTTTTATTTGAAACAAAGTTCAATTGAACCTTGTGCAAATAAAAGCCTATTTGGTCAATATTTGAGCCTCTGAATAATTCCAGGGGTTTTCATGGCTCCAACCATTACTTTCTGGAAACTCGACTTTAAGATGGTTCTAATGGAATTGGTTTCATGTCATTTGAAGAATTTTACTGAAAGTTATGTCGTAATTAAAATTGGAGAAAATTTTGAAAAATGTTTCTGTACATTTTTCTATTTTCTCAGGGCAGTTCTCTTAATCACCCCATTAGGGTAACTAAATGAGCTTGGATGAGTCTGAAAATTTTACTGGGATTCAGGGATTTTCCAATGAACCTTTCAGCCAAATTTCAGAATTTTTCATAAAGTAGTTCTCCAGATAAAATTCCCAACAGTTTAAAATTTAGGGATTTAATTCTGGAAAACTATTCACTTTCATGAGCTGAATTTGGTATTGCTTGCAAGTACTCAGAATTCTGAGTTCAGCAAAATTTGGTTCATCGAATTTGGAGTTTCCTAGCCAAAGTTCTATGCATTTGAAGTTTGAACTAAAACTGGAAATTCCAAAAATGTTTAAATCCTGCGGGTGGGACCCACTCCTTGAGCCGGCCCACTCAGAATGCGGCCACACCGCGGCCCACGAGGTCTTACCCGCGCTGCCGCACCGAATCCCGGCTGCAAACCGATCCCCGCGCGAGGTCAGAGGCTGACCGGTGGACCCCCCCCTTCATCTACCTCGCGCTCTGCCGCAGCTCCCGCGGCGGCGCCTCGCCGGAGCGCTCGCCGCCGGGCGTTTCACTGCCCGAACTTCGACGGAACTTGCCGCCTGTGTCTAACTCAACTCGGAGAACATGCTGGTGCCCTCACCGGAGCTTGACAACGGCCAGAACAGTGCTCCCGCCGGCAACAGCGGCCAGGAGCTCATCGGCGATGTCAAACTCAGCATCCCCTGCACCTTTTTCGATGCGGTTCGCTCGGGGAGCTCCGCTGACACCCGCTGATCATGGATATGGGCACCGATCTCTGTGAAAACAGCTGCAACCACGACCTCACCGGTGACCTAGACCGGAAATCGGCGCCGATGCAAAAAGCTCGAAGAACATCGCCCATACTCGATGAAACTCGATGATTTCTGATCTCAGAGACGCGTGGGCGAGTCTAGATCATGTCTTTAGCTCGGCCTAAGTAGTGGTGGCTTACTTGCTACGAATTTCTGGATTTTGCCTGGTTCGATTCTAAACACCCCGACACACAACTCCCCCAAATTCTTTGCCGACCGTGCGAGAGAGAGGGCGAGGTCAGTACGGAGGTGATCAGTACCCCGAGGCGGTTCTTTCTTGTGTTGCTTGTCGGGCACGAGAGTGCCTGGGTTGCTCGGACGCCGGCGACCAGAGATCGGCGAGGAAAAGGTTTGCGTGCGGAGGCGATTGTGGGTGAGGGAACGCTGGGGCAGCCGGGGCACCGTGAAAACAGCCGAACGAGCATCGCGCTGGCGCGGTGACTCCGCTCCTTCACCGTGCGGTGGCCGCGTTGGGACGGGGTCGACCCCGTGCGTTGTCGCCCGCAGGGGTGTTCGACCTCGTGCCTGAGTCGGTTTGATTCTCAGGGTGGCTGACCAGTGGGCCCTCTTCTCCCCTCTAATTCTTCCTCCCCCTTTCTTTCGTAAATATCCCAGCAACTGAACATTGAATGGGATACTTAGCCCCCAAGTATTGGTTTGAATTTGAGTTCTCAAATTTAAACTTTGTTGGGTTAAATTTGGTTCATGTTTAAACTGAAATTCAAATTCAGTTTTGAATTATTGTAAATTTAGCTCCCGACAAGATGAACTCCAATAGGGATGAAAATTTGTGGGCTAACTCAGAAAAATGTGCTGAATTTGAATATGAGGCTAACTTTTGAATTTGAGTGATGAAAGTTGCTGCAATTTGAATTTACATTCAAATTGGCTTCTTTTTCAAATACCTCTAAAAGTGCCTCAAAAAGTGTTGGATTTACATGAAACTTGGACTGAACCTTCCCAAGACTTTTTAAGTTCTAGGGGTGAGCTCAACCTCTCATGTTCATGTGTACAAATCCCACTTTGTGAAAGTGAAGGCTTTCCCCTCTAATCACTCTTTTGATGGAGGTTACTTGCTCTTCACCATATTTCCTAAGATATCCACAATAAAAACTGTGGTGTTGTGAGGTTAAGAAAAGTTTTTGCAAGTCCCTTTTCTTGGGCTTTTACATCCCTCCCCCCTTAAAAGAATCTCGTCCCGAGATTACAAAAGAAGAGATAGCGATGTAATAGGGACTTACCCGTGTTGAGAAGCCATGAACTCCGGGTAATTTGAGCGAAGGAACTCCTCGCTCTCCCACGTCGCTTCTTCGGCGGTGTGGTTGCTCCAGAGTATTTTGTAGAACCACAACGTTCTGCTACACGTGGTCCTGGCTTTTTCATCAAGAATGGCCACCGGATACTCATCATATGTTAAATCCGGTTTCAGCTCGCCGATGTCTTCGATAGTAACAGCAGCTGTATGCTTCAAACATTTTCACAGTTGCGAAACATGGAAAACATCATGGACACCAGCCAGGGATGCCGGTAGCTCCAATCTATACGCTGCTGGTCCACACTTCTCGGTGATAACGTAGGGTCCAATGAAACGGGAAGCGAGCTTCCCCTTCACACCGAACCGGTGCACACTCTTCATCGGAGACACGCGGAGGTACACGTGTTCCCCAACATCAAAGTGCAACGGTCTACGCATCTTATCAGCGTAGCTCTTCTTCCGGGATTGAGCGGCCTTCAAGTTAGCTTGAATTGCACGAACGCGCTCTTCGGCGTCGTTCACCACATCAACCCCGAATGTGACCCTTTCACCAGACTCACACCAATTTAATGGGGTGCGGCATTTACGACCGTAGAGAGCTTCGTAGGGTGCCATCTTGATACTCGCCTGGTAGCCATTGTTGTACGAGAATTCCGCCAATGGTAGGTGATCATCCCAATTCCTACCATGGTGGATGGCACATGCTCTCAACATGTCTTCCAGAACTTGATTCACCCTCTCTGTCTGGCCATCTGTCTGAGGGTGGTAAGCGGAGCTTCTAATCAGTTTAGTATCCAAAGCAGCATGCAACTGCTCCCAAAAGCGGGATACAAACAATGCACCTCGGTCTGAGACTATGGTCTTGGGTACGCCATGCAAACATAGGATCCTGGCGATATATAACTCCGCATATCTGTTGGCATGGAAATGGGTATGCACGGGGATGAAGTGAGCTGACTTGGTTAGTCGATCAACGATCACCCAAATGGAATGATGTTTGTTGGATGTTAAGGGTAATCCCACAATGAAATCCATGCTCACATATTCCCATTTCCATGCTGGAATTTTCAGGGGTTGCAGCAGCCCTGATTTCCTCATATGATCAGCCTTCACTCGTCTACACGTATCACACTCGGATACGTACTTCGCTACCTCCCGCTTCATCCGTGTCCACCAAAATTTCTTTTTCAAATCTTGGTACATTTTGTTGCTTCCCAGATGGATGGAGTATTTAGACAAGTGGGCTTCGTCGAGGATCTTCTGCCTCAGCTCCATATCCCGGGGTACGATTATGCGGTCATTGAACCACAGCGTCCCCTCATCATCTTTCCGGAAACACTTGATCTCCCCGTTGTCTATCCGTCTCCGGAGATGTGCCATGCCTTTGTCAGTCTTCTGAGCTGCAATGATGTCCTCCCTAATAGTAGGGATGAGGGCAAGGTTGTACAGCGAACAATAAGGAACCAAGTATAAACTTGGCTCTTCCTCCTCCACCGGTGTAATGGTGAGGTGATGGACATGTGATTCTCGACTCAGCGCGTCGGCAACCACATTTGCCTTGCCGGGGTGGTAATGGATCTCAATCTCATCATCTTTGATCAGCTCTAACAACCTCCTTTGCCTCATGTTCAGCTCCTTCTGGATGAAAATATATTTTAAGCTCTTGTGGTTGGTGTAGAGATGCACCAGATTCGCCAGGAGATAGTGCCTCCACATTTTCAGCGCCAACACCACGGCAGCAAGCTCAAGATCATGAGTCGGATAATGCTGTTCATGGTTCCGAAGTTGGCATGAGCCATATGCGACCACACGTCATTCCTGCATCAACACGCAGCCGAGCCCAACACCGGACGCGTCACAATACACGTCGAAGGGCTTTGTTGTATCCGGTTGAGCTAAGACCGGGGCTGTTGTGAGATGCTTCACCAATGCTTGGAACGCTCCTTCACATGCCGTGTTCCAAACATATTTCGTCCCCTTCTTCAGCAATTCTGTCATCAGTTTTTAGCAAGCTTGGAGAAGCTTGGAATGAATCTCCGATAGTATCCCGCTAACCCGAGGAAGCTTCTGACTTCATGGACTGAAGTGGGAGCTTTCCATTTTAGCACTTGCTCTATTTTGCTTGGGTCAACCGCAATGCCTTCTGCTGAGATGATATGTCCCAAGAATGGCACTTGGCTGATCCAAAACTCGCATTTACTGAACTTGGCGTAGAGCTTGTGGTCTCACAATCGTTGAAGAACGATCCGCAAGTGTTCGGCATGTTCGGCTTCTGTCTTGGAGTAAACCAAGATATCATCGATGAACACTACCACGAACTTGTCTAGCTCCGGCATGAACACTGAGTTCATGAGATACATGAAATGGGATGGCGCATTTGTGAGACCAAAGGACATGACGAGATGTTCATATAATCCATATCTCGTTGAGAAGGCCATCTTCAGAATATCCTCCGCCCGGATATTTATCTGATGATATCCAGAGCGAAGGTCCATCTTTGAGAACACACTTGCCCCCACAAGTTGATCAAACAAAATGTCAATACGGGGCAGTGGGTACTTATTCTTTATGGTGACGGCGTTGAGCGGCCGGTAGTCCACACACAGCCTTAATGTTTCATCCTTCTTTTCACGAACAGCGCCGAGCATCCCCAAGGCGAGGAACTCGGCCTAATGAAACCCTTGCTCAACAGATCATTGAGCTGTTCTTTCAGTTCCGCCAGCTCATTTGGAGCCATCTTGTATGGTCTCCGTGATATGGACGTAGTCCCAGTTGCAAGTTCAATCTTGAACTCGACATCCCGCTCAGGTGGCATGCCCGAATGATCATCCGGGAACACATCGGGGTACTCCCGGACTACGGGGATGTCTTCTAACTTGAGAGTTTCAGTATTGTTGATCGCTGAAACCTCGCTGGCTGGATTATCTAATAGGAGGGGCTGCGGACGGCGTAATGGGGAGTTGAGGTGAACCGTCCGTGATAGGGTTTCCAGGACAGCGCCATGGTAGCTTAGCCATGACATTAACAAGATTGCATCAATCTTCTGCCCCTCCAGGATAATCATAGTGGTGGGATATATCTTCCCACCTAAGCACAGTGGTGCTTTTGGAACCATCATCGTTGCTGAAATCTTTCCTCCCGGTGAGCAGATCATATACGAACACTCGGTTGGAAAGACTTCCAGCTGATGCTTAACCACATATGATGCACTTATGAAGTTGTGGGTTGCACCAGAATCGAACAATATTATGATGGCTTGATGGTTGAGAGTGAACGTACCCGCCAGCACGTTGTCTCCCTCTGGGGCGTCCTCATTGTCGAGGTTGCGGACGCCCCCAGTTCGCTGACCAACCTTCTTCACCGGAGGTCGGCCTCGAGCACCGCCCTGGAACTGGGCTAGCCCGCTGCTCTACTGCCCCTGGGAACAGTCCTTCGCGAAGTGGCCCGCCTGGCCACACGTGAAGCAGGTGAAACGGGGCGGTCCCCCGCTGATCAGTGGACGGAATACCGGGGCGCGTTGTGGCGGTGGAAACGCCCGGGGTGCTGTCTGCTGCTGCTGCTGTCTTGGTGGTGGCATCGGCGGTCGGAACGGGGGTGACTGAAAAGGACGTCCCCCGAACCGTTGAGGTCACTCCGGTGGATGCCACTGCTGCCCGGATGGTGTCCGATACACCATACGGTACTTCTGAGGAGCGCCACCCCCACTGCTGGGTGGAGCGCTGCGCTTCCTCTGCTCAGCTGCCAACTCCCGCTGAGCGTCCTCTTGCATGATCGCGGCATTGACTACGTCGTTGAATGTGCCGCGATTCCACTGAACGAGATGCGTCTTCATTTCGGGGTGTAACCCCCGATAGAAGTGCTCCCGCTTCTTCTCCTCAGTGGAGATACAGTCTGACGCGTACTGCGCTTGATGGTTGAAGGCACGGGAGTAGTCGTGGGCACTCCTCCCGCCCTGCTTCAGTTCCAAAAATTCTTGGAACTTCCTCTTCATGATCCCGGGAGGAATGTGATAGGCGCGGAACGCCTCCCGGAACTCTTGCCATTCCACGGCATGTCCAGCCGGACGTGAGGCGACATAATTCGCCCACCACGCACCAGCGGCACCGTGGAGTTGCTGTGCTGCGAACAAGGTCTTTTGCCGCTCCGTGCATTGGAGCAGTCTGAACTTGGACTCGATGGTCCGCAGCCAGTTGTCTGCCTCCAGTGGTTCTTTGGCTTCGGTGAACACTGGAGGGTGCGTACTCATGAAATCCGAGTATGACACTTCACGGGGCTCACGAGGCCCTCTGTATTGACGCCCCCCCGCCTGGGACGTATTCTGCACGATCGTGCGGAGCAGGTCGGTCTGCTCCTCACAACCTCCCACCAATGCCGCTATCACATCCGCTAAAGTAAGCGGAGGCGGCGGTGGTGGCTGCTGCTGCGGGGTGCTGTCGTAGGCCGGTGGCTGGGAGTCATCACCTCCCTGTTGGCTAGAGCCACCAACCTCGTGCGTGGTCCTAGTACGAACCATCTGCAACCACACGACAATAATCATCAGTCCCGCAACATTTTGCATGCAGTCCAATAAAATATAGGCGTAAAACATAATGACAATAATTCATGCGATACATCTCGTATGTAGATAATGTAATAACTTTGCACAAGCTACACCATTACCAGACCAAACACAAGCTAGTTTAATCCAACTTGATGAACCTCCTCTTTGGAAGCTCACCATAACTAGGTTTGGTCACTACGAGATCTTACCATCGCTTTGTCATCACGTAAACCACCCATAGGGTACAACACCCTCTCCAATGAGTTCAACTGTCATTCTTCTGTCAGAATGACCAGTTTCTACCTATTCCAAGTTTTGATCCGGTTCTGGGCATTTTCATGACTTAAGTTGAATACCAAAGTTAAAGTTAACTTCAGTATCTTTCCAACGAGTATTCATTTGCCCCCAGATCAGCTTTGGTTAAAAAATTATGCTAATTCAAAGTCAGCAGAATTTCTGGAAGAATTTTAACAGCACCTCCCCTGGAAGTGGCTGTTTTCAACCTTGGTTTCCATTGAAATCTGTGCTGAAATTTCAGAAACTTTGAATTGCAAAGATGTCACACATCTTCTACTCTTTATAAGGATGTATTATATGACAATTTTAGATTTTTGTACTGGGAGTTATGTTTGAAAAACAGAACAGTTCGGAGAATGTTTTACTCTGTCCTGGTTCTGGACAGTTTAAATTCCTCTGGGATTTCAGCCATCTTAAGGTGTGTTTCAGCTCTGGAAGTCTACAACAAAATTGTAGGGTACTCAGATACCTTTCCAGAACTATATACCACACCTCCTGGGCTAAAAGACCTGTGAGTTATGCCCTGTTGAAGATCAGCAACTTGCTGCCCAAAACAGAGCACTCTGTTTTTCAGTCTTTTGGAACTACACTCCAACACTAACCAATTTGTCTACCCAACCAGGGTCCTAATTGTTGCACCTACTGATTTTTAGTTCCTTGTTATCAATATTTTCATGCATATGCCTACAATATCTCGGTACTACGTTCCTCACAAAAGAAAAACCTAACCGGATTATACCGGCATATACGTCTCAAGTGTGGCACTAAACGGTCTCTCGCACACGTTTACTACACGGATACTTACGTGGTTAGTACCTGCAGAAGACCATACAATAGTGATGCACTCAAGGGTTTTGTCTCCATTTCAGGCAGTACCATATTTGAAAGTAAATACAAACACCCGTATCATTGTCATACGGCCGTCCTTGAGTTAGGTCACGTCTCAAGGTACGTGATCGTGTTTCAACACCACACGACGGGGAACCCGAGTATGTCATGAACGGGTCGTCACGGTTGGGAATGTTATCAGCCCAACAGATACCACCTACTGCCCTGCAGGGCACGCCGATGGCAAGCGCTGCGTATGTCCTCCTGGGCTATTTCCAGACGAACACACTCTCGCGTTACTGACCACGCGATGGAGTCTCCACTTACTTGCCTAATGCATGCTAGGGATCAGCATTTCATATGAACTCAGGAACATGAAGAGTCCAAGAGTTTCATATTGACGTCTCACACCAAGCTGTGAGACTCTATCCCTGAACCACGTTCCTCGTCAGGGGAGCTAACCGAAATTGAACCGCTTTCGGTGGCGTTCCTTACCATTCTTACCAGAGCGTAGGTGCGTCGTTACATAATTGAAATTCAGAATTATAACACATAAGTTAGTCTTTGCCACTTTAAGTAACTATGCTAGTATAGTCCTTACTTGGGCAACTACCGAACCTTCACCGTAAGCCTAAGTTTTCCCATAATGCAGTCCTTAAGTACTGTGCTATCCCCGATGCAGCTCTGATACCAGGCTGTGGCGGACCGGAATCCGCTCATCCAGGATCGCAGAGGGTGGTGCCGCGCGATGCGACACCCGACAGCACACGTCATAAGAACACATTATATTACATGGGAAAACAAACTGAATGTATAAAATACTACATTTCTCAGTTACAAACTAGGGTCTTTATTACACAGCGGAAGTTTCTTTTGTACAACTCACGCCCTCCTATCTAGCAAAAGTTAGTTGCCCAGCACTAGGGCAACCCACACTAGCTGCACGTCTCAGCTTAGCGCGGCGTGTACGGCTCCCACTCAGCCGTGGTCCCTGACGGAGGGTAACCCTCGCCGGTGGAATCGTACTCCGGTCCGTGGGTGTCTCCTCACCTGAAAAACACTTAAGCAGCAACCGTGAGCACGAAGGGTCAGCAAGGCTTAACCGACTCACCTAAGCATGAAAATCTACATGAGGGGTACAATGACATAGGATTGTCATATTGCAACAAATGGACTCGCCTACAAGTTCATCCTTAGTTCAACTTTTAGCAACAAGTTAACAGTTCAAGAAGCTGAAATTTATTAAGCAGTATTTGGTGGCAAACATGTAGCAATACAATATTATATCATATCGGCAGTATCGAATCACCATATTTCATACATTAGTCTACGTCACGACTCAGTGACCAAGTGGTACTCTTCACCGTGAGGGACGGCGAATCGACTCGATATACACCTGCAGGGAAACCCAAAGAGCACGTCACGTACGCCCACCCGTGGAGCTGCACAGCACGCTCACTCGATGTCGTACGGGACAACCTTTCACCCAACAACCCATATATCCGATATGCCTTCGGTACGTTCAAACTTGATCAGCGTGGGCCGCACACGGATCGGTCCTCAATCGACACGACAGGGCTGCGCACACAAGACTCCCTCTTGCTGCGGCCTAGCCCCTGCCTAGTCTCATTTTCATTACTAATGTGATCTCACATCACTCAACCGAACCCGTGTGTCCCAAGCCTATCTCGCGAGTAGATTCCAACTACTCGACTTGTACCGAAGCCCTATGAATCTATAAGCATAGCCTATCTACTCGAGGTCTTAGACGCTACCCTCACTCTTATGGAAAATTTCTGGTCATGCAAGTGGGGTTCCATCCATCCTATACCTAATGCACATTCACACTTCATATGACACATGTAAACAAAGTAAAAACTTATAAAAGGTTAATGCAAACCGGGGCTTGCCTTGTTGCTGCTGGTCAGGGGTTAGTTCTTCGTCCGGAAGAAGGAAGTCCAGCACTTCCGGAGTCTCTTCTTCAGTGACCACACGTTTATGAAATACTACATGTTAATTTAAATGCAATGTGTGAACTTGAATACATAATTGCTAATAACTCTAGCTAGCCCTCCCCTTCGGTTCAGAAATTTTTTTGGTGGATTGGTATGGTCCTAACCAGAGTTGTGACCAAGTTTTATTTGAAACAAAGTTCAATTGAACTTTGTGCAAATAAAAGCCTATTTGGTCAATATTTGAGCCTCTGAATAATTCCAGGGGTTTTCATGGCTCCAACCATTACTTTCTGGAAACTCGACTTTAAGATGGTTCTAATGGAATTGGTTTCATGTCATTTGAAGAATTTTACTGAAAGTTATGTCCTAATTAAGATTGGAGAAAATTTGAAAAATGTTTCTGTACATTTTTCTATTTTCTCAGGGCAGTTCTCTTAATCACCCCATTAGGGTAACTAAATGAACTTGCATGAGTCTGAAAATTCTACTGGGATTCAGGGATTTTCCAATGAACCTTTCAGCCAAATTTCAGAATTTTTCATAAAGTAGTTCTCCAGATAAAATTCCCAACAGTTTAAACTTTAGGGATTTAATTCTGGAAAACTATTCACTTTCATGAGCTGAATTTGGTATTGCTGGAAAGTACTCAGAATTCTGAGTTCATCAAAATTTGGTTCATCGAATTTAGAGTTTCCTAGCCAAAGTTCTATGCATTTGGAGTTTGAAATAAAACTGGAAATTCCAAAAATGTTTAAATCCTGCGGGTGGGACCTACTCCTCGAGCCGGCCCACTCAGAATGCGGCCACACCGCGGCCCACGGGGTCTTACCCGAGCTGCCGCACCGAATCCCGGCCGCAAACCGATCCCCGCGCGAGGTCAGAGGCTGACCGGTGGACCCGGCCCCCCCTTCGTCTACCTCGCGCTCTCCCGCAGCTCCTGCGGCGGCGCCTCGCCGGAGCGCTCGCCGCCGGGCGTTTCACTGCCCAAACTTCGACGGAACTTGCCACCTGTGTCTAACTCGACTCGGAGAACACGCTGGTGCCCTCACCGGAGCTTGACAACGGCCGGAACAGTGCTCCCGCCGGCAACAGCAGCCGGGAGCTCATCGGCGACGTCAAACTCAGCATCCCCTGCACCTTTTTCGATGCGGTTCGCTCGGGGAGCTCCGCTGACATCCGCTGATCAGGGATATGGGCACCGATCTCTGTGAAAACAGCTGCAACCACGACCTCACCGGTGACCTAGACCGGAAATCGGCGCCGATGCAAAAAGCTCGAAGAACATCGCCCATACTCGATGAAACTCGATGATTTCTGATCTCAGACGCGTGAGCGAGTCTAGATCATGTCTTGTAACACCCCAAAAATCTTGTTAAGACCCTAAATCATGTTAAGAGGGGAATTTAAAAATTTTTGGACGTGTTGCATGTTTTGCAACAATTTAAATTCAAACTGGAACTCAATTTAAATTCAAAACAGAAAAGAAATAGAAAAAGAAAAAAAGAAAACAGAAAAAAACCGGCCAGTGGGCCGAAACCCACCAGCCGGCCCACCCAGCAACCGCGCCAGCCCGCAGCTGCGCGCGCTCTTTCCTCCCACTGACAGGCGGGGCCCGCCAGCCCTTCTTCTACCTCGCGCCGCGCCGGGACTCTCTCACCCCGAATCCAAACCGATCCGGATTTCTGCGAATCCCAGCCGAATTTCGCTCGGGGGCGACGCAAACTCGATCTAAACCACCCCGCCGCCCTCCCCCGTCTATAAAAACCCCGGCCTCGTTCTGTTTTTCCCACGCGATCCGCCGATTTTACTCCGGTGAGAAACCGAGCCCCTCCGGCGAATTTTGGCCGATCTACGCTCGGAAATCCCGATCTAACTCGCTGTTCTTGATCCACCGCCTCCGGGGAACCCGGCAGGTGTAGAAAACTCGATGACTTGCGGTGTAAACACAGCGCCAACGAGCCTCGCCGTGGTTTCACGTCGGACCTCGTCGCCGACCGCCTTCCAGGACCTCCGAGCTCAAGAAAACCCCCGAGGTGAGATCCCCGACCTCCCCTCCACCGATCTATGCCATAAAATCACAGTTTTAGAAAGAATTGACGAAGATCCGAAACTCTCCGGCGAGATCGCCGCTTCCCGCCGCCGTGCGCCGCCGGCAGCGCCGCCTGCGCTCGATCAGAGCGACGTGGCCGCTTGTGCGCCGTTTATTTTAAATCGCACGGTAGAGTTTAAATCCCTGCGTACCGGTTCGACGTTATAATCTCAGCCGTCGGTTTAAAATCGGACGGTCCACGTCAGCCCCGCGTTATAAAGACTGGAAATCTTACGTGCTACCCCCTGGGGTTCTCGGGAAATAAGAGCTAGCCCCGGAAACTTCTGATCTAGCCCCTGGAACTTCAGAAAATCATGTAAATTCATTTAAAAATCAGTTTTAACCCCTGAACTTAATAAAAATTAGAAAAAACTCCTCTGTTATGTATAGCTAGACCCCTGGAAATTCTTAAAATAATATAATAGACCCTGCAGTGGGGTGAGTTTACCTTTTTAACTCTGTTTGATATTTAATTTAGGAAAATTGAATATGTGGCTAGTGTTTAAAATTTAAAAGAGGGACAACAATATTGTCAAAATTCAATTAAAAACTTTCTCAGTATTTAGAAAACTTTGGAGTGAGATAAAAATATATTTTGGGCTGAAATGAATCTGTTTAATTTATTATTCATATTTAGGGACACATTTTTAAGTAAAGAATAGTTCTGGAAAATAGGGAAAATAATTGTAAAATAGTTTACATCAGAGGAAAAGGTCAAAAATATATTAGTAAATATTTTAGATCAGAACCTATTCTGTTTAGATGATGTGTCTTGTTATTTTCATAATAAAGTTCACATTTAGGCATAGGAAATAAATCTGAATATATAGCAACTAGTAAATGATAAATGGAGTTCTAAAATCCAAAGAATTCAGTTTAGCGTTGGTAGAAATTCTGAAGACACATATGGAGAAGGAAAATACCTTTCATGCATACTTGGTAGCTAAAAGGTGTAGTAATTGAATATAAGGAATTTATTTAAATTGGAAACTCATATATATAGTATGTAAGTATAAATGTGAACACAAAAGTAGGAATCATATACACATGATTAAAAGTGCATGCAAGCCACAAATCAACACACATAGAGTAACCACAACACATGTAATGGTGAATGACTTTCATAAATATGAATGTGTGGTTTGTATGAAGTGGAAGTGTGAACTATGTCTTATGGATTGTTGTTTTTCTTTTGCTATGTGTGATGGTATGATGTAGAACCTGCTCAAGAGCAAGTTATTCCTTTCCAAGATCAGGACTACCCATTTCAAGAGCAGCAGGAAGGAGGCAAGTGTCCTTGACCACTTTGATCCCATACTAGGATGTGTAGATAGAATTATTTGCATTGTCAATTGAAAGGATGAAACCCATGCTAGGAAGTTTCCCTAGAATTGCATTATCTTGTTTCCTTGTAGCTTGGGTTGGGATTTATTTTATCATGTCATTTATTATTATGCATATGCTTAGCCATGCTTAGAATGGGATATTTGGGATATGAGATCATCAGTTTATTTTACCATACTCTTGAATTAGATATTGTGAGTTATGTAGAGGTAGGGATCAAGGCAAGTTGGATGTTTTGGTTGTGTGCTGGGTGCACGAGACTCGGGTTTGTGTTTAGTACTTGCCTGAATCCTAAGGACTGGTTCATGGAGCATGTAACCTGGCTTTACCGTGCCAACCACATGCTGAGATGGGGCAGCTTGGCCAATTAATTAGGTGTATCCCCGGTGTAGTATGGGTGTGTTGGATGGTGCGGGGAGTAGGTGTCAGCTGGACTACCATATGAACCGCAAGGCTCAAGAGGGGGCCACTGCAGCGGGGTTGGAGCCTCTTGTATGCTATTAGAGGTGAAACCTCAGTGGGCCCACGCTCGTCGGGAATCCCTTTGTAAAGGCTTCGTAGTGATCTCCTGGCTACACACCTGAGAAGTGTGAATGTGGTTCGTAGCCACTGGCATAATGGAGGTTCTTTTAGTCCACCCAGCAACGGGGGATGAAATCACTACATGTGAGTACAGTGGTACAAACTCTGCAGAGTCAAAACTGTCATGACAGCCGTGCTCACGGTCAAGAGCGGTTTGGACTTATTCATGATTAGAGGTTTGATGGTTTTGGAAGTTGTGGATGTTAAGCGGGGAGCTTAACATTGGAAATGATGTTATGGTTATTTGATTATGGTGATGGGATGGGAGATTGGGACAATTTCACCTATGTAGTAATGTAGGTGCTTAATAAGCTAAGTCATAGGTATTAATTGCATAGTGCTTTAACCATGAGTTCAACCTCCCCTTGTTCTAGCCATGCATGACATAACTTTCCCACACTTGATGAGTACCATCGGTACTCAACCTTGCATATTTTGTTGGTTTATATTGCTGCTCAGGTCAAGATAATGAGGTGGTGTATAATGACCAAGACTTTGGACCCGAAGAAGGTTTCTAGGTTCATGGAGACCCCGGGCAACGCCTGTGAAGGAGCCCTCAAGAATAATATTCCGCTGCTAGTTTATTTACTTGTGATGAATTTATTATTGTCCATCGAGACATTTGCTATGTAAGACTTATTTATATTCGACACCTGGCTTGTAATAAATGATGCTTCACTATTTGTCATCACATGTATGAGAAAATGATCCTGGCATACATGTGATATTCACTTGGTTGTTCTTCGGAAAAACCGGGTGTGACAGAAGTGGTATCAGAGCCAAGGTTGCCCGTAGGAACGTGGACCTAGGTAGAAATGGACGTATTTAAGGGCCTTATTTTCTTAAAAACTATTTTTACAAGGTGTGTGTTGAAAAGTGTTATTTAATGAGTCACTTTCTTCATCTTACCCCAATTTTCATTCAAAATAGGAATTTTGTTTAAAAAGTTTATCTAACCTAAGTTTAAATGCTTTTTGTTTTAGATGGTTCGCATGATTCGCACCGCTCGCAAGTCCACAGGAGGGAGAGTTCCCGTAGTTGCCCTTGCCGAAAGAGAGGAGAGCCGTCCGGTGACGTACCTTTCCTACGGTTTGGCAGTAGGAGGCTTGTTGCGCCGTCTTCGACGTATGCTCGAAGCCACCGGCAATACAGGCAAGTTAATCGTCCACTATAACTCCACCAGGACCATCCGTGAGAGGAGGGAAGAATGGAGTTCAGAGATGAGGATTATACACAAAAATCGACTGCTTAAGATACACCGCTCTCCAGCTTGTAGAGCGACACAGGTCGATGCGGAGAAGGATGTCACCTGGGAGGCCATCACCTGCCAGAGTCACATCTATCGTCGCCACCTGGAGAGGACTGAGTACATGCATGTCCTCCAGCGTGAGAGTGGTACCACGGAGTACAAGTACCCGCCAGTGCAGCAAGGGACTTCCCATGAGCACATGGACTTGTGCTTGGAGGATGCTGCTATGCTCAGCACTCGACTGCAGGAGTGTCAGCAAGAGCTTCAGGATGTTCGGGACACCCTGAAGGAGACGGAGGCATTGCTGCGAGCCTGCTTAAGGGCGAGAGAAAGAGGAGATGGGAATGAACTATGTGTCACCGTGAATGATACATGGACTCCTGACTCCCCAGATCGCCGAGCGATCAGGCGTCGTCGCACTTCTCCACCAGCAGCCTCCCCATCCAAAGTAGAGTCAGAAGGCAGCCAAAATGATGAGGAAGATCCCGAGGAGCCAGCTCAAGAAAACGAGTAGTGTAGAATCCTTCCCTTAGTTAGCAAGATGTCGAATAGTCGAGTCGTTACGTTATGTTAATGGTGTGTTAATGCTTGGTGTGTGACGTGAGTTGTGGAAGCCATGAGCAATTATCCACAGCCTCGTCTTTAGATTGTTTTGCTTTGGTGTGTGAACCCACATGAAATAATATTACATTTATTTTTGTGTGAGAAATGAACCCTCAGTAAAGTATAACAAAGCCTCAACACTTCAAAGTACAAACAAATGAAAGTAGTAAGATGATACTAAATGCTTTTAAATTAACATTGGTTGATCATGCCAGATGGCCGGAAGAGGAAAAGGACGTGCTGCCAACCCCGCCAACAACAACGATGAGGCCTCCAACCCTCATCTTTCTGGAGGCCAGGACAGGGGTGGTCGCCGTGAAGGAGTTGATCCCCTCCACCAAATGCTGGAGAATCAGAATCAGCTCATCCAGAACTTGACTCAAGTGGTGGCCAACTTGCATCAAGTTCCACCTCCACAAGCTGCACCACGCCAACCAAGGTTGAGTGAGTTTCTAGGAACTCAACCCCCAAAGTTTGCAAGTGTTTCTGAACCTCTGGAGGCAGATGATTGGCTTAAGACCATTGAGAGCAAGATGAGGATCATACAGTGCCAAGGGTATGAGAGGGTGCTGTTTGCCTCTCATCAATTGCATGGACCTGCTGCTGATTGGTGGACCGCCTACGTGGCTGCCCATCATGACCCTGAGAACATCACTTGGGAAGAGTTCAAGCGTAGCTTCCGCAACCATTACATCCCAAGAGGTGAACTCAAAAACAAGAGGAAGGAGTTTTTGAGACTGCAGCAGGGGAACATGACGGTGAGGGAATACCTCACTAAATTTACTCAACTATTCCGTTATGCCCCACGGGACATAGAGACTGATGAGCAGAAGCAAGATTGTTTCGTGGAGGGACTTACCGCAGAAATGCAGTGTGCAATGTCCTCAAATGAGTATGAAAGCTTCCAAAAGATGGTGGACATAGCATTTGTGATAGAAAGGAAGCTAAAGGCCTTGGAAAATGAGAATAAGAGGAAGGCCGGGTGGTCACATCAAGCCTCGGGTAGCAACACCCGCCCCCGTCTAATGCAGCAACCTGCAGGGCAGACGAACCGTGCTGCGGTACCCTACTCAGCACCAAGAGGGTACAACCTGAACTACAGGCCTCCGGCAGCACCAGCACAGCAACAACGTCAATTTGTACAGCAACCTCGCCCCGCATATCCACCTCGACCAGCAGTGCAAGGATCTCCAAACCAACCCCAAGACAATAAAGGCCAAGCACCTAAGGTTGGGGTGCAATGTTTTAGCTGTGGTGAAGTGGGGCACTATGCCCATAAGTGCCCAAAGAAGAAGCCCGCGCAGCCACAACAGCAGAATGTAATGAGAGGACGGGTGAACCACGTCACTATGGAGGAAGCACAAGAGGCACCCGACGTGGTAGTTGGTAAGTTTCCTGCCAATTTATACCTTGCAACCCTGCTGTTTGATTCTGGTGCTAGCTACTCGTTCATTGCTCAAGGGTTTGATAAGAAGCATGACCTAGCAACCACACAAATGAACCATATGCTAGCCATAAACTCTCCAGGTGGAGAAATAAGGACAAGACAAGTGTGTCCCAAAGTGAACCTAGACATTAATGGGGTGGTATTTACTGCTAACCTCATAGTGATAGATTCACAAGGGATAGATATTATCTTGGGTATGGATTGGTTGACAAAACATAAAGGAATCATCCATTGTTCGACCAGAACGGTGGAACTAACTCACCCTAGTAGCACAAGAGTAAAGTTCATAACAATACACGAGCCTAAGAGGGACATTAAATTAAATCAAGTTGAGGTGAAAGTTGAGGAAATCAGGATCATCAGGGAATATCCAGATGTTTTTCCGGAGGAGTTGCCAGGTATGCCTCCCGATCATGAAGTGGAATTCGCAATTGAGCTAGTGCCTGGAACAGCCCCGATATACAAGAGACCTTATCGGATGGACTCCAAGCAGCTAGAAGAACTCAAGGATCATTTGAGAGAATTGACAGAGAAGGGGTATATTCGCCCTAGTTCCTCACCATGGGGAGCTCCGGTGATATTTGTGCCCAAGAAGGACGGAACCCAAAGATTATGTGTGGATTACCGTGCCTTGAATGAGGTAACCATCAAGAACAAGTACCCATTACCCCACATTGAAGACTTGTTTGATCAGTTGAGGGGAGCTTGTGTGTTCTCGAAAATTGATCTCAGGTCGGGATACCACCAACTCAAGATAAGGAAATCTGATATTCCCAAGACAGCTTTCGTATCTCGGTATGGACTGTATGAATACACTGTCATGCCTTTCGGGCTAACTAATGCCCCAGCATACTTCATGTATCTCATGAACAAGGTATTCATGGAACATCTGGACAAATTTGTGGTGGTTTTCATAGATGACATTCTTGTCTTCTCCAAAGATGAAGAAGAACATGAGAAACATCTAAGGTTGGTGTTGCAGAGGCTAAGAGAACACCAACTATATGCCAAGTTGAGCAAGTGTGAGTTTTGGCTGAAGAGAGTTCCCTTCTTAGGACATATAATCTCGGAGGGAGGAATCTTCGTGGATCCTGCCAAAATCGAGGATATACAGAAGTGGAAGACCACTAAAAATGTCGGGGAAGTTCGAAGCTTTTTGGGATTGGCTGGATACTATCGACGGTTTATTGAGGGATTCTCCAAGATCTCGAGACGTTCACCAAACTGTTGGAGAAGGGAATCACATTCACATGGACGCCACAGTGCGAGACGAGTTTTCAGGAGCTAAAGAAAAGATAGACAACAACCCTAGTGCTAGTTATGCCAGATATGCAGAAGAACTTTACGGTGTACTGCGATGCCTCTGGAAACGGGTTGGGATGTGTTCTCATGCAAGAAGGGCATGTCGTGGCTTATGCATCCCGACAGCTCTGGAAGTACGAGAAAAACTATCCTACACATGACCTAGAACTAGCCGCAGTGGTACATGTGTTGAAAATTTGGCGGCACTATTTGATGGGGAAAAGGACAGAGATATATACGGATCATAAGAGTTTGAAGTACATTTTCACACAGCCAGATCTCAACCTCAGACAAAGGAGATGGTTAGAGCTAATCAATGACTTTGATGTGGGTATCAACTATCATCTTGGGAAAGCAAACGTTGTGGCCGATGCTTTAAGTCGGAAAGTGCAGGTCAATAAGTTGAGCTTGAAGGACATGCGTGCAGAATTGAAGGATGAGGTTATAAGGCTCAATCTATGCTTTGTGAATAGTGGTGAAGCCATCGCCATGGAAGTGGACTCCACATAGAGCGAGAAATACGCGAGGGTCAAAAGAATGACGAGAAGATACAAGAAATCAGGCAACTCATCAAGGAAAATAAAGCCCCTGGTTTCAGAGAGGATGAACAGAGAACGGTGTGGCACGGGAAAAGAATCTGTGCGCCAGAAGTAAAGAAGATCCATGAATTGATTTTGAAGGAGGCTCACGATTCTGACTATTCCATTCATCCTGGGAGTACGAAGATGTACCAGGACCTCAAGAGCAGGTATTGGTGGTATGGCATGAAGCGAGATGTCGCGGAACATGTTGCCCTATGTGACACATGTCAGTTGGTGAAAGCAGAACATCAGCGACCCGCGGGATTATTGCAACCACTCAAAGTGCCTGAATGGAAATGGGAAGAAATCGGTATGGATTTCATAGTGGGATTGCCTAGGACCCAATCAGGATATGATTCGATATGGGTCATCATTGATAGGCTAACCAAGGTAGCTCACTTCATCCCCGTGAAGGAAAGCTACAGTGGATCCAAATTGGCGGAGTTGTATATGTCAAGGATCGTGTGTTACCATGGAGTGCCGAAGAAGATAGTGTCGGATCGAGGGACACAGTTCACCTCGAGGTTTTGGCAGAAGTTTCATGAAATCATGGGAACCCATTTGAACTTTAGTTCTGCCTATCATCCCCAAACTGACGGGCAGACGGAAAGAACCAACCATATTCTTGAAGATATGCTGAGGGCATGTGCACTAAAAAACAATCGGAGTTGGGACAAGAACTTACCTTATGCGGAATTCTCCTATAACAACAGCTATCAAGTTAGTATGAAGATGTCACCGTTTGAAGCTTTGTACGGGAGGAAGTGCAGAACTCCCCTATTTTGGAACCAAACAGGGGAAAGTAAAGTGTTTGGTCCAGAAGTACTCCAAGAAGCCGAGGCGAAGGTGAGGGAGATTCGCAACAATTTGAGGATAGCACAGACACGCCAAAAGAGCTATGCCGATGTACGAAGAAGAGAGCTCGTTTTCAACGTGGGAGACTATGTCTATCTCAAGGTGTCCCCTATCAGAGGACTTCGTCGGTTCAAGGTGAAAGGGAAGTTGTCACCTCGATACATCGGACCCTTTCAAGTTCTGGAAAGGAAAGGCGAAGTGGCGTATCAACTAGAGTTACCGGCTCGTCTATCAGATGTGCATGATGTATTCCATGTGTCACAACTCAAAAAATGCCTGAGGACGCCTGAGGAGGTGTTACCCATAAATGAAGTGGACGTAGCTGAGGATTTGTCTTATGCCGAGCAACCATACAAGATTTTGGAGACAATGGAACGCCTCACCAGAAATAAAAGAATCCGGATGTGCAAGGTGCAGTGGAAGCATCACTCAGAAGAGGAAGCCACCTGGGAGCGGGAAGATGAGCTCAAGGCACAATTTCCGGAATTGTTTTCTTAGAACCACCAATCTCGAGGACGAGATTTCTTTTAAGGGGGGTAGAGCTGTAACACCCCAAAAATCTTGTTAAGACCCTAAATCATGTTAAGAGGGGAATTTAAAATTTTTTGGACGTGTTGCATGTTTTGCAACAATTTAAATTCAAACTGGAACTCAATTTAAATTCAAAAGTAAAAGAAATAGAAAAAGAAAAAAAGAAAACAGAAAAAACCGGCCAGTGGGCCAAAACCCACCAACAGGCCCACCTAGCAACCGCGCCAGCCCGCAGCCGCGCGCGCTCTTTCCTCCCACTGACAAGCGGGGCCCGCCAGCCCTTCTTCTACCTCGCGCCGCGCCGGGACTCTCTCACCCCGAATCCAAACCGATCCGGATTTCTGCGAATCTCAGCCGAATTTCGCTCGGGGGTGACGCAAACTCGATCTAAACCACCCCGCCGCCCTCCCCCGTCTATAAAAACCCCGGCCTCGTTCTGTTTTTCCCACGCGATCCGCCGATTTTACTCCGGTGAGAAACCGAGCCCCTCCGGCGAATTCTGGCCGATCTACGCTCGGAAATTCCGATCTAACTCGCTGGTCTTGATCCACCACCTCCGGGGAACCTTGCAGGTGCAGAAAACTCGGTGACTTGCGGTGTAAACACAGCGCCGACGAGCCTCGCCGTGGTTTCACTTCGTACCTCGTCGCCGACCGCCTTCCAGGACCTCCGAGCTCAAGAAAACCCCTGAGGTGAGATCCCCGACCTCCCCTCACCGATCTATGCCATAAAATCACAGTTTTAGGAAGAATTGACGAAGATCCGAAACTCTCCGGCGAGATCGCCGCTTCTCGCCGCCGTGCGCCGCCGGCAGCGCCGCCCTCGCTCGATCAGAGCGACGTGGCCGCTTGTGCGCCGTTTATTTTAAATCACACGGTAGAGTTTAAATCCCCGCGTACCGGTTCAACGTTATAATCTCAGCCGTCGGTTTAAAATCGGACGGTCCACGTCAGCCCCGCTTTATAAAGACTGGAAATCTTACGTGCTACCCCCTGGGGTTCTCGGGAAATAAGAGCTAGCCCCGGAAAATTCTGATCTAGCCCCTGGAACTTTAGAAAATCATGTAAATTCATTTAAAAATCAGTTTTAACCCCTGAACTTAATAAAAATTAGGAAAAACTCCTCTGTTATGTATAGCTAGACCCCTGGAAATTCTTAAAATAATATAATAGACCCTGCAGTGGGGTGAGTTTACCTTTTTAACACTGTTTGATATTTAATTTAAGAAAATTGAATATGTGGCTAGTGTTTAAAATTTAAAAGAGGGACAAACATATTGTCAAAATTAAATTAAAAACTTTCTCAGTATTTAGAAAACTTTGGAGTGAGATAAAAATATATTTTGGGCTGAAATGAATCTGTTTAATTTATTATTCACATTTAGGGACACATTTTTAAGTAAAGAATAGTTCTGGAAAATAGGGAAAATAATTGTAAAATAGTTTACATCAGAGGAAAAGGTCAAAAATATATTAGTAAATATTTTAGATCAGAACCTATTCTGTTTAGATGATGTGTCTTGTTATTTTCATAATAAAGTTCACATTTAGGCATAGGAAATAAATCTGAAAATATAGCAACTAGTAAATGATAAATGGAGTTCTAAAATCCAAAGAATTCAGTTTAGGTTTGGTAGAAATTCTGAAGACACATATGGAGAAGGAAAATACCTTTCATGCATACTTGGTAGCTAAAAGGTGTAGTAATTGAATATAAGGAATTTATTTAAATTAGAAACTCATATATATAGTATGTAAGTATAAATGTGAACACAAAAGTAGGAATCATATACACATGATTAAAAGTGCATGCAAGCCACAAATCAACACACATAGAGTAACCACAACACATGTAATGGTGAATGACTTTCATAAATATGAATGTGTGGTTTGTATGAAGTGGAAGTGTGAACTATGTCTTATGGATTGTTGTTTTTCTTTTGCTATGTGTGATGGTATGATGTAGAACCTGCTCAAGAGCAAGTTATTCCTTTCCAAGATCAGGACTACCCATTTCAAGAGCAGCAAGAAGGAGGCAAGTGTCCTTGACCACTTTGATCCCATACTAGGATGTGTAGATAGAATTATTTGCATTGTCAATTGAAAGGATGAAACCCATGCTAGGAAGTTTCCCTAGAATTGCATTATCTTGTTTCCTTGTAGCTTGGGTTGGGATTTATTTTATCATGTCATTTATTATTATGCATATGCTTAGCCATGCTTAGAATGGGATATGAGATCATCAGTTTATTTTACCATACTCTTGAATGAGATATTGTGAGTTATGTAGAGGTAGGGATCAAGGCAAGTTGGATGTTTTGGTTGTGTGCTGGGTGCACGAGACTCGGGTTTGTGTTTAGTACTTGCCTGAATCCTAAGGACCGGTTCATGGAGCATGTAACCTGGCTTTACTGTGCCAACCACATGCTGAGATGGGGCAGCTTGGCCAATTAATTAGGTGTATCCCCGGTGTAGTATGGGTGTGTTGGATGGTGCGGGGAGTAGGTGTCAGCTGGACTACCATATGAACCGCAAGGCTCAAGAGGGGGCCACTGCAGCGGGGTTGGAGCCATATGAGGACCTTGGAGGTTGTGGATGTTAAGCGGGGAGCTTAACATTGGAAATGATGTTATGGTTATTTGATTATGATGATGGGATGGGAGATTGGGACCATTTCACCTGTGTAGTAATGTAGGTGCTTAATAAGCGTAGTGCTTTAACCATGAGTTCAACCTCCCCTTGTTCTAGCCATGCATGACATAACTTTCCCACACTTGCTGAGTACTATCGGTACTCAACCTTGCATATTTGTTGGTTTATATTGCTGCTCAGGTCAAGATAATGAGGTGGTGTATAATGACCAAGACTTTGGACCCGAAGAAGGTTTCTAGGTTCATGGAGACCCCGGGCAACACCTGTGAAGGAGCCCTCAAGAATAATATTCCGCTGCTAGTTTATTTACTTGTGATGAATTTATTATTGTCCATCGAGACATTTGCTATGTAAGACTTATTTATATTCGACACCTGACTTGTAATAAATGATGCTTCACTATTTGTCATCACATGTATGAGAAAATGATCCTGGCATACATGTGATATTCACTTGGTTGTTCTTCGGAAAAACCGGGTGTGACATGTCTTTAGCTCGGCCTAAGGAGTGGTGGCTTATGTCACACCCGGTTTTTCCGAAGAAACAACCAAGTGAATATCACATGTATGCCAGGATCATTTTCTCATACATGTGATGACAAATAGTGAAGCATCATTTATTACAAGCCAGGTGTCGAATATAAATAAGTCTTACATCACAAATGTCTCAATGAACACTAATGCTTCATCACAAGTAAATCAACTAGCAGCGGAATATTATTCTTTAGGGCTCCATCACAGGTGTTGCCCGGGGGTCTTCATGAACCTAAAAACCTTCCTCGGGTCCAAAATCTTGGTCATTATACACCATCTCATTATCTTGACCTGAGCAGCAATATAAACCAACAAATATGCAAGGTTGAGTACCAATGGTACTCAGCAAGTGTGGGAAAATTATATCATGCATGGCTAGAACAAGGAGAGGTTGAACTCATGGTTAAAGCACTACGCAATTAATACCTATCACCTTAGCTTATTAAGCACCTACATTACTACACAGGTGAAATGGTCCAAATCTCCCATCCCATCATCATAAACCAATAACCATAATCATCATTTCCAATGTTAAGCTCCCCGCTTAACATCCACAACTTCCAAAAACCATCACTCCTCTAATCATGAATAAGTCCAGGCCGCTCTTAACCGTGAGCACGGCTGTCAAGACAGTTTTGACTCTGCAGAGTTTGTACCACTGTACCCACAAGTAGTGATTTCATCCCCCGTTGCCGGGTGGACTAAAAGAACCTCCATTATGCCAGTGGCTACGAACCACATTCACACTTCCCAGGTGTGTGGCCAAGAGATCACTACGAAGCCTTTACAAAGGGATTCCCGACGAGCGTGGGCCCACTGAGGTTTCACCCCTAACAGCATACAAGAGGCTCCAACCCCGCTGCAGTGGCCCCCTCTTGAGCCTTGCGGTTCATATGGTAGTCCAGCTGACACCAACTCCCCGCACCATCCAACACACCCATACTACGCCGAGGATACACCTAATTAATTGGCTAAGCTGCCCCATCTCAGCATGTGGTTGGCACTGTAAAGCCGGGTTACATGCTCCATGAACCGGTCCTTAGGATCCAGGCAAGTACTAAACACAAACCCAAGTCTCGTGCACCCAGCACACAACCAAAACATCCAACTTGCCTTGATCCCTACCTCTACATAACTCACAATATCTCATTCAAGAGTATGGTAATATAAACTGATGATTTCATGTCCCAAATATCCCATTCTAAGCATGGCTAAGCATATGCATGTATATAAATGACATGACAAAATAAATCCCATCCCAAGCTTCAAGGAAATAAGGTAATGCAATTCTAGGGAAACTTCCTAGCATGGGTTTCATATTTAACTTGACAATGCAAATAATTCTATCTACACATCCTAACATAGGATCAAAGTGGTCAAGGACACTTGCCTCCTTCTTGCTGCTCTTGAAATGGGTAGTCTTGGTCTTGGAATTGAATAACTTGTTCTTGAGCAGGTTCTACTTCATACCATCACACATAGCAAAAGAAAAACAACAATCATAAGACATAGTTCACACTTCTACTTCATACAAACCACACATTCACACTTATGAAAGTTTCTTTACCATTTTATGTGTTGTGGATACTCTATGTGTGTTGATTTGGGGCTTGCATACACTTTCATTTACATGTGTAGGATTCCTACTTTGGTGTTCATATTTATACTCACATACTATATATATATATATATATATATATACATATATATATGTGTGTTTCAGTTTTAAATAAATTCCTTATATATTAAACTACCAAGTATGTATGAAAAGTATTTTTCTTCTCCATATGTGCCTTCATAATTTCTATCAACCCTAAACTGAATTCTTTGTATTTTAGAAACTCCATTTATCATTTACTTGTTTCTATATTTTCAGATTTATATTCTTATGCATAATTGTGCATTTTATTATTAAATTAGTAATACACACTACCTAAACAGATTAGGTTCTGGTCCTAAATAATTTAGGATCATATTTTGACCTTGGCTTCTGATGTATACTATTTCATAATTATTTTCCCTATTTTTCTTTAACTATTCTTTACTTAAAAATGTGTCCCTATACTATTAAATGTGAATAATAGATGAAACAGATTTATTTCAGCCCAAAAATATATTTTTATCTCACTCCAAAGTTTTCTAGGTACTGAGAAAGTTTTTAATAAATTTGACAATTATGTTTGTCCCCCTTTTTAATATTTAAACACTAGTTACATATTCAATTTTCTAAATTAAATACTAAACAGAGCTAAAATAATGAATTCACCCCATTACAGGGTCTATAATATCATTTTCATAATTTCCAGGGGTCTAGCTACACTTTTCAGAGGTGTTTTTCTTAATTTCTATCAAGTCCAGGGGCTAAAACTGATTTTTAAATGAATTTACATGATTTTCTGGAGTTCCAGGGGCTAGATCTGAAGTTTCCGGGGCTAGCTCTCAATTCCAGAGAACCCCAGGGGGTAGCACGTAAGAATTCCAGTCTTTATAACGCGGGGCTGACGTGGACCGTCTGATTTTAAACCGACGGCTGAGATTATAACATCGAACCGGTACGCGGGGTTTTAAAGTCTGCCGTGCGATTTAAAATAAACGGCGCACAAGCGGCCACGTCGCTCTGATCGAGCGCGGGCGGCGCTGCCGGCGGCGCACGGCGGCGGGAAGCGGCGATCTCGCCGGAAACTTTCGGATCCTCGAGAATTCTGCCTAGAACTGTGATCTTATGGCCTAGATCGGTAGAGGGGAGGTCAGGGATCTCACCTCGGGGGTTTTCTCGAGCTCGGGGGTCCTGGAAAGTGCTCTGCGGCGAGGTCCGAGGCAAAACCACGGCGAAGCTCGTCGGAGCTGGATTTGCACCGTATATCTTCGGGTTTTCTGCACCTGCAAAGTTCCCCGGAGGCGGTGGATCAAGACCAACGAGTTAGATCAGAGTTTCCGAGCTTAGATCGGCCAGAATTCACCGGCGAAGTCTCGGTGCTCACCGGAGTGAAAATCGGCGATCGCGTGCGAAAAACTGATCGGATCGGTTGTTTTTATAGCCGGGGGAGGGCGGTGGTTCTGTTGTGATCGAGTTGGAGTCCGCTGGGTCCAGAATTCGGCTGCGGGGACAGGTTTCCCGATCGGTTGCGATCGCGCGCGCGGGAGAGAGTCCGGGGTCGCGGGGTTAGGGATGACAGGCGGGTCCCGCATGTCAGCGAGGGGCAGCGCGGCGCGCGCGGGGGGCGGGCTGCGCGGGAGGTTGCTGGGCCGGCTGGGGTTTCGGCCCACTGGCCAGTTTTTTTTTTCCGGTTTTCCTTTTTCTTTTTCATTTCTTTTCTGTTTTGAGTATAATTTGAATTCCAGTTTGAATTTGAATTTTTGCAAAACATGCAATACGTCCAAAAATTTCTAAATTCCCCTCTGAACATGGTTTATGGTTCTAAATCCAAAATTTGAATCTTGACTAAAAATTTGGGGTGTTACAGCTCTACCCCCCTTAAAAGAAATCTCGTCCTCGAGATTGGTGTTTCTAAGAAAATAATTCCGGAAATTGTGCCTTAAGCTCATCTTCCCGTTCCCAGGTGGCTTCTTCTTCTGAGTGATGCTTCCACTGCACCTTGCACATCCTGATTCTCTTATTTCTGGTGAGGCGTTCCATTGTCTCCAAAATCTTGTATGGTTGCTCGGCATAAGACAAATCCTCAGCTACATCCACTTCATTCATGGGTCACACCTCTTCAGGCGTCCTCAGACATTTCTTGAGTTGCGACACGTGGAACACATCGTGCACGTCCGACAGATGAACCGGCAACTCTAGTTGGTACGCCACTTCGCCTTTTCTTTCCAAAACTTGAAAGGGTCCGATGTATCGAGGTGACAACTTCCCTTTCACCTTGAACCGACGAAGTCCTCTGATAGGGGACACCTTGAGATAAACATAGTCTCCCACGTTGAAAACGAGCTCTCTTCTTCGTACATCAGCATAACTCTTCTGGCGTGTCTGTGCTATCCTCAAGTTGTTGCGAATCTCCCTCACCTTTGCCTCGGCTTCTTGTAGCACTTCTGGACCAAACACCTTACTTTCTCCTGTTTGGTTCCAAAATAGGGGAGTTCTGCATTTCCTTCCATACAAAGCTTCAAACGGTGACATCTTCATACTAGCTTGATAACTGTTGTTATAGGAAAACTCCGCATACGGTAGGTTCTTGTCCCAACTCCTATTGTTTTTGAGTGCACATGCCCTTAACATATCTTCAAGGATCTGATTGGTTCTCTCCGTCTGTCCGTCAGTTTGGGGATGATAGGCAGAACTGAAATTCAGATGGGTTCCCATGGTTTCATGCAACTTTTGCCAAAACCTCGAGGTGAACTGTGTCCCTCGGTCCGACACTATCTTCTTTGGCACTCCATGGTAACACACAATCCTTGACATGTACAATTCTGCCAATTTGGATCCGCTGTAGCTTTCTTTCACAGGGATGAAATGAGCTACCTTGGTTAGCCGATCAATAATGACCCATATTGAATCATACCCGGACTGGGTCCTAGGCAATCCCACGACGAAATCCATGCTGATCTCTTCCCACTTCCATTCAGGCACTTTGAGTGGTTGCAGCAATCCCGCGGGTCGTTGATGTTCTGCTTTCACCAACTGACATGTGTCACATAGGGCAACATGTTCCGCGACATCTCGCTTCATGCCATACCACCAATACCTGCTTTTGAGGTCCTGATACATCTTCGTACTCCCAGGATGAATGGAATAGTCGGAATCGTGAGCCTCTTTCAAAATTAATTTACGAATCTCCTTTACTTCTGGCACACAGATCCTTTTCCCGTGCCACACCGTTCCTTGTTCATCCTCTCTAAAACCAGGAGCTTTATTTTCCTTGATGAGCTGTCTGATCTCTTGTATCTTCTCATCATTCTTTTGTCCCTCGCGTATGTCTCGCTCAAGTGTGGAATCCACTTCCATGGCAATGGCTTCACCACTATTTACTAGACATAGATTGAGCCTTATAACCTCGTCCTTCAATTCTGCAGGCATATCCTTCAAGCTCAACTTATTGACCTGCACTTTCCGACTCAAGGCATCGGCCACGACGTTTGCTTTCCCGGGATGATAGTTGATGCCTACATCAAAGTCATTGATTAGCTCTAACCATCTCCTTTGTCTAAGGTTGAGATCTGGCTGTGTGAATATGTACTTCAAACTCTTATGATCCGTATATATCTCTGTCCTTTTCCCCATCAAATAGTGCCGCCAAATTTTCAACGCGTGTACCACGGCAGCTAGTTCTAGGTCATGTGTAGGATAGTTCTTCTCGTGCTTCCGAAGCTGCCGGGATGCATATGCCACGACATGTCCCTCTTGCATGAGAACACATCCCAACCCGTTTCCAGAGGCATCGCAGTACACCGTGAAATTCTTCTGCATATCTGGCATAACCAACACTGGGGCTGTTGTCAATCTCTTCTTTAGCTCCTGAAAGCTCGTATCGCACTGTGGCGTCCAGGTGAATGTGATTCCCTTTTCCAACAGTTTGGTGAGAGGTCTCGAGATCTTGGAGAATCCCTCAATAAATCGTCGATAGTATCCAGCCAATCCCAAAAAGCTTCGAACTTCCCCGACATTTTCAGGGGTTTTCCATTTCTGGATATCTTCGATTTTGGCGGGATCTACGGAGATTCCTCCCTCCGAGATTATATGTCCTAAAAAGGGAACTCTCTTTAGCCAAAACTCACACTTGCTCAACTTGGCATATAGTTGGTGTTCTCTCAGCCTCTGTAACACCAACCTTAGATGTTTCTCATGTTCTTCTTCATCTTTGGAGAAGACGAGAATATCATCTATGAAAACCACCACAAATTTGTCCAGATATTCCATGAATACCTTGTTCATGAGGTACATGAAATATGCCGGGGCATTGGTTAGCCCGAAAGGCATGACAGTGTATTCATACAGTCCGTACCGAGATACGAAAGCTGTCTTGGGAATATCAGATTGCCTTATCTTGAGTTGGTGGTATCCCGACCTGAGATCAATTTTCGAGAACACGCAAGCTCCCCTCAACTGATCAAACAAGTCTTCAATGCGGGGTAATGGGTACTTGTTCTTGATGGTTACCTCATTCAAGGCACGGTAATCCACGCATAACCTTTGAGTTCCATCTTTCTTAGGCACAAATATTACCGGAGCTCCCCATGGTGAGGAACTAGGGCGAACATACCCCTTTTCTGTCAATTCTCTCAAATGATCTTTGAGCTCTTCTAGCTGCTTGGAGTCCATTCGATAAGGTCTCTTGTATATCGGGGCTGTTCCCGGTACTAGCTCGATTGCGAATTCCACGTCACGGTCGGGAGGCATTCCTGGCAACTCCTCCGGAAAAACATCTGGATATTCCCTGATAGTCCTGATTTCCTCAACTTTCACCTCCACTTGATTTAATTTAATGTCCCTCCTAGGCTCGTGTATCGTTATGAACTTTACTCTTGTGCCACTAGGGTGAGTTAGTTCCACCGTTCTGGTCGAACAATGGATGATTCCTTTATGTTTGGTCAACCAATCCATACCCAAAATAATATCTATCCCTTGTGAATCGATCACTATGAGGTTAGCGGTAAATACTACCCCATTAATGTCTAGGTTCACTTTGGGACACACTTGTCTTGTCCTTATTTCTCCACCTGGAGAATTTACCGCTAGCATATGGTTCATTTGTGTGGTTGCTAGGTCATGCTTCCTAACAAACCCTTGAGCAATGAACGAATGGGTAGCACCAGAATCAAACAGCAGAGTTGCAAGGTGTAAATTGGCAGGAAACTTACCAACTACCACGTCGGGTGCCTCTTGTGCTTCCTCCATAGTGACGTGGTTCACCCGTCCTCTCATTACATTCTGCTGCTGTGGCTGCGTGGGCTTCTTCTTTGGACACTTATGGGCGTAGTGCCCCACTTCACCACAGCTGAAACATTGCACCCCAATCTTAGATGCTTGGCCCTTGTTGTCTTGGGGTTGGTTTGGGGGTCCTTGCACTGCTGGTCGAGGTGGATATGCAGGGCGAGGCTGCTGCATAAACTGACGTTGCGGCTGTGCTGGTGCTGCGGGTGGCCTGTAGTTTGGGTTGTACCCTCTTGGTGCTGAATAGGGTACCGCAGCACGGCTCGTCTGCCCCGTATGTTGCTGCATCATACGTGGGCGGGTGTTGCTCCCTGAAGCTTGATGTGACCACCCAGCCTTCCTCTTATTCTCATTTTCCAGGGCCTTTAGCTTCCTTTCCACAACAAACGCTCTGTCCACCATCTTTTGAAAGCTTTCATACTCATTGGAGGACATTGCACACTGCATCTCTGCGGTAAGTCCTTCCACGAAACAATCTTGTTTCTGCTCATCTGTCTCTATGTCTCGTGGAGCATAACGGGATAGTTGAGTGAATTTAGTGAGGTATTCCCTCACCGTCATGTTTCCCTGCTGCAGTCCCAAAAACTCTTTCCTCTTGTTTTTGAGTTCACCCCTTGGGATGTAATGGTTGCGGAAGCTACGCTTGAACTCTTCCCAAGTGATGCTCTCCGGGTCATGATGGGCGGCCACGTAGGCGGTCCACCAATCAGCAGCAGGTCCCTGCAATTGATGAGAGGCAAACAGCACCCTCTCATACCCTTGGCATTGTATGATCCTCATCTTACTTTCAATGGTCTTCAGCCAATCATCTGCCTCCAGAGGTTCAGCAGCACTTGCAAACTTTGGAGGTTGAGTTCCTAGAAACTCACTCAACCTTGGTTGGCGTGGTGCAGCTTGTGGAGGTGGAACTTGATGCAAGTTGGCCACTACTTGAGTCAAGTTCTGGATGAGCTGATTTTGATTCTCCAGCATTTGGTGGAGAGGATCAACTTCTTCACGGCGACCACCCCGGTTCTGGCCTCCAGAAAGATGAGAGTTGCATGCCTCATCATTGTTGTTGGCGGGGTTGGCAGCACGTCCTCTTCCTCTTCCGGCCATCTGGCAGAATCACAAGTGTTAATTTGAAAGCATTTGGTATCATCTTACTACTTTCACTTGTTTGTACTTTGAAGTGTTGAAGTTTTGTTAAAATCTTACGAGGGTTTTATATCTCACACCCAATAAATGCACTATTATTTCCTGTGGGTTCACACACCAAAGCAAAACAATCTGAAGACGAGGCTGTGGACACTTGCTCATGGCTTCCACAACTCACGTCACACACCAAGCATTATCACACCATTAACTACGTAACGACTCGACTACTCGACCTCTTGCTAGCTAGGGGAAAGACTCTACACTACTCATCCTCTTGAGCTGGCTCCTCGGGATCTTCCTCCTCATTTCGGCTACCTTCTGACTCTGCTTTAGGTGGGGAGGCTGCTGGTGGAGAAGTGCGACGACGCCTGATCGCTCGGCGATCCGGGGAGTCAGGGGTCCATGGATCACTTACGGTGACACACAGTTCATTTCCATCTCCTCTTTCTCTCGCCTTTAAACAAGCTCGCAGCAATGCCTCCGTCTCCTTCAGAGTATCTCGGACATCCTGAAGCTCTTGTTGACACTCCTGCAGTCGAGTGCTGAGCATAGCAGCATCCTCCAAGCACAAGTCCATGTGCTCATGAGAAGTCCCTTGCTGCACCGGTGGGTACTTGTACTCCGTGGTACCACTCTCACGTTGGAGGACATACATGTTCTCAGTTTTGTCCAAGTGGCGACGATAGATGTGGCTCTGGCAGGTGATGGCCTCCCAGGTGACATCCCTTTCTGCATCAACTTGTGTTGCTCGACAAGCTGGAGAATGGTGGATCTTCAGCAGTTGATTCTCGTGTATAATCCTCATCTCCGAACTCCATTCTTCCCTCTTCTCACGGATGGTCCTGGTGGAGTTATAGTGGATGATGAGCTTGCCCGTATTGCCGGCGGCTTCGAGCATACGTCGAAGACGGCGCAACAAATCTCCCACTGCCAATCCGTAGGAAAGGTACGTCACTGGACGACTCTCCTCTCTTTCAGCAAGGGCAACTACGGGAACTCTCCCTCCCGTGGATTTACGAGCGGTGCGAATCATGCGAACCATCTAAAACAAAAGAATTTAAAATTAGGTTAGATAAAATTTCAAACAAAAATCCTATTTTTGAATGAAAGTTGGGGTAAGATGAAGAAAATGACTCTTTTGATAACACTTTTTCACCCACACCTTGGAAAATAGTTTTTAAGAAAATAGGGCCCTTAAATACGTCCATTTCTACCTAGGTCCACGTTCCTACGGGCAACCTTGGCTCTGATACCACCTCTGTCACACCCGGTTTTTCCGAAGAAACAACCAAGTGAATATCACATGTATGCCAGGATCATTTTCTCATACATGTGATGACAAATAGTGAAGCATCATTTATTACAAGCCAGGTGTCGAATATAAATAAGTCTTACATCACAAATGTCTCAATGAACACTAATGCTTCATCACAAGTAAATCAACTAGCAGCGGAATATTATTCTTTAGGGCTCCATCACAGGTGTTGCCCGGGGGTCTTCATGAACCTAAAAACCTTCCTCGGGTCCAAAATCTTGGTCATTATACACCATCTCATTATCTTGACCTGAGCAGCAATATAAACCAACAAATATGCAAGGTTGAGTACCAATGGTACTCAGCAAGTGTGGGAAAATTATATCATGCATGGCTAGAACAAGGAGAGGTTGAACTCATGGTTAAAGCACTACGCAATTAATACCTATCACCTTAGCTTATTAAGCACCTACATTACTACACAGGTGAAATGGTCCAAATCTCCCATCCCATCATCATAAACCAATAACCATAATCATCATTTCCAATGTTAAGCTCCCCGCTTAACATCCACAACTTCCAAAAACCATCACTCCTCTAATCATGAATAAGTCCAGGCCGCTCTTAACCGTGAGCACGGCTGTCAAGACAGTTTTGACTCTGCAGAGTTTGTACCACTGTACCCACAAGTAGTGATTTCATCCCCCGTTGCCGGGTGGACTAAAAGAACCTCCATTATGCCAGTGGCTACGAACCACATTCACACTTCCCAGGTGTGTGGCCAAGAGATCACTACGAAGCCTTTACAAAGGGATTCCCGACGAGCGTGGGCCCACTGAGGTTTCACCCCTAACAGCATACAAGAGGCTCCAACCCCGCTGCAGTGGCCCCCTCTTGAGCCTTGCGGTTCATATGGTAGTCCAGCTGACACCAACTCCCCGCACCATCCAACACACCCATACTACGCCGAGGATACACCTAATTAATTGGCTAAGCTGCCCCATCTCAGCATGTGGTTGGCACTGTAAAGCCGGGTTACATGCTCCATGAACCGGTCCTTAGGATCCAGGCAAGTACTAAACACAAACCCAAGTCTCGTGCACCCAGCACACAACCAAAACATCCAACTTGCCTTGATCCCTACCTCTACATAACTCACAATATCTCATTCAAGAGTATGGTAATATAAACTGATGATTTCATGTCCCAAATATCCCATTCTAAGCATGGCTAAGCATATGCATGTATATAAATGACATGACAAAATAAATCCCATCCCAAGCTTCAAGGAAATAAGGTAATGCAATTCTAGGGAAACTTCCTAGCATGGGTTTCATATTTAACTTGACAATGCAAATAATTCTATCTACACATCCTAACATAGGATCAAAGTGGTCAAGGACACTTGCCTCCTTCTTGCTGCTCTTGAAATGGGTAGTCTTGGTCTTGGAATTGAATAACTTGTTCTTGAGCAGGTTCTACTTCATACCATCACACATAGCAAAAGAAAAACAACAATCATAAGACATAGTTCACACTTCTACTTCATACAAACCACACATTCACACTTATGAAAGTTTCTTTACCATTTTATGTGTTGTGGATACTCTATGTGTGTTGATTTGGGGCTTGCATACACTTTCATTTACATGTGTAGGATTCCTACTTTGGTGTTCATATTTATACTCACATACTATATATATATATATATACATATATATATGTGTGTTTCAGTTTTAAATAAATTCCTTATATATTAAACTACCAAGTATGTATGAAAAGTATTTTTCTTCTCCATATGTGCCTTCATAATTTCTATCAACCCTAAACTGAATTCTTTGTATTTTAGAAACTCCATTTATCATTTACTTGTTTCTATATTTTCAGATTTATATTCTTATGCATAATTGTGCATTTTATTATTAAATTAGTAATACACACTACCTAAACAGATTAGGTTCTGGTCCTAAATAATTTAGGATCATATTTTGACCTTGGCTTCTGATGTATACTATTTCATAATTATTTTCCCTATTTTTCTTTAACTATTCTTTACTTAAAAATGTGTCCCTATACTATTAAATGTGAATAATAGATGAAACAGATTTATTTCAGCCCAAAAATATATTTTTATCTCACTCCAAAGTTTTCTAGGTACTGAGAAAGTTTTTAATAAATTTGACAATTATGTTTGTCCCCCTTTTTAATATTTAAACACTAGTTACATATTCAATTTTCTAAATTAAATACTAAACAGAGCTAAAATAATGAATTCACCCCATTACAGGGTCTATAATATCATTTTCATAATTTCCAGGGGTCTAGCTACACTTTTCAGAGGTGTTTTTCTTAATTTCTATCAAGTCCAGGGGCTAAAACTGATTTTTAAATGAATTTACATGATTTTCTGGAGTTCCAGGGGCTAGATCTGAAGTTTCCGGGGCTAGCTCTCAATTCCAGAGAACCCCAGGGGGTAGCACGTAAGAATTCCAGTCTTTATAACGCGGGGCTGACGTGGACCGTCTGATTTTAAACCGACGGCTGAGATTATAACATCGAACCGGTACGCGGGGTTTTAAAGTCTGCCGTGCGATTTAAAATAAACGGCGCACAAGCGGCCACGCCGCTCTGATCGAGCGCGGGCGGCGCTGCCGGCGGCGCACGGCGGCGGGAAGCGGCGATCTCGCCGGAAACTTTCGGATCCTCGAGAATTCTGCCTAGAACTGTGATCTTATGGCCTAGATCGGTAGAGGGGAGGTCAGGGATCTCACCTCGGGGGTTTTCTCGAGCTCGGGGGTCCTGGAAAGTGCTCTGCGGCGAGGTCCGAGGCAAAACCACGGCGAAGCTCGTCGGAGCTGGATTTGCACCGTATATCTTCGGGTTTTCTGCACCTGCAAAGTTCCCCGGAGGCGGTGGATCAAGACCAACGAGTTAGATCAGAGTTTCCGAGCTTAGATCGGCCAGAATTCACCGGCGAAGTCTCGGTGCTCACCGGAGTGAAAATCGGCGATCGCGTGCGAAAAACTGATCGGATCGGTTGTTTTTATAGCCGGGGGAGGGCGGTGGTTCTGTTGTGATCGAGTTGGAGTCCGCTGGGTCCAGAATTCGGCTGCGGGGACAGGTTTCCCGATCGGTTGCGATCGCGCGCGCGGGAGAGAGTCCGGGGTCGCGGGGTTAGGGATGACAGGCGGGTCCCGCATGTCAGCGAGGGGCAGCGCGGCGCGCGCGGGGGCGGGCTGCGCGGGAGGTTGCTGGGCCGGCTGGGGTTTCGGCCCACTGGCCAGTTTTTTTTTTCCGGTTTTCCTTTTTCTTTTTCATTTCTTTTCTGTTTTGAGTATAATTTGAATTCCAGTTTGAATTTGAATTTTTGCAAAACATGCAATACGTCCAAAAATTTCTAAATTCCCCTCTGAACATGGTTTATGGTTCTAAATCCAAAATTTGAATCTTGACTAAAAATTTGGGGTGTTACAGCTTACTTGCTACGAATTTCTGGATTTCGCCTGGTTTGGTTCTAAACACCCCGACACACAACTCCCCCAAATTCTTTGCCGACCGTGCGAGAGAGAGGGCGAGGTCAGTACGGAGGTGATCAGTACCTCGAGGCGGTTCTTTCTTGTGTTGCTTGTCGGGCACGAGAGTGCCTGGGTTGCACGGACGCCGGCGACCAGAGAGCGGCGAGGAACAGGTTGCGTGCGGAGGCGATTGTGGGTGGGGGAACGCTGGGGCAGCCGGGGCACCGTGAAAACAGCCGAACGAGCGTCATGCTGGCGCGGTGACTGTGACGCCCTCAATTCTGTGGAAAACCACGGAACCGAGAACTAATGCATATGTGTGCCCAGGATGTTCATCACACATACACATACGTTCCACAAACTGAATTCAGATTATATATTACCACGAATAACAGAGTTTATTACAACACCTCATGAGTCTTGGACTCATGCTCACATCGGAAATCTTAATTCTATGCAGTGGAAGTCCTTATTTAAATGCGGAAGCAAAAACTAATGCGGAAGCAAAACTAAGCAGAAGTGGCTCCATCTCTAATCCTCCACAGGCAAGGTTGAGAACGGATCACACGCCATAATGCTCTACTTGGTCTTCATAGTAGTCTTCTCTTGCTGTTGATGAAGAAATAATAATGCAAGTTTGAGCACAATGATGTACTCAGCAAGTGCGGGAAAACACATGATATGCAGCTCATAAACAAGGTAGGTATAAAAGGCTTATTTGCAGAAAAGCAGATTTATAAAACCATGATAAAACAACAACTTAACTTTAGATGTAATCCCAACATGTATTAAATTATCAACATACCTCCATTACTTCCCGTGTTCCATCCGATCATTAATCAATCCTTTATTCATACTCACGAATACCTCCTCGTATTCGCTACCATCTCACCTCATAAAACAATCTCGTCTCACACCGAGACCAATCTCATGTCATGACCCATCAGTCATGCAACCATCTCATCATCCAGACTCAACAGTTCCAAACCAATAACCATAACCGAACCAATAACCATAACCAAGAACCTTCCCAATAACCATTCCAATAACCATCCCAACTAATCATGGAAGTTTAGCCAGGTGCTCGTGACCGTAAGCTCGGCTATCATGATAGTTTTTATAACTCTACAGAGTTTGCACCTCTTTACCCACAAGTTTGTGATTTCGTCACCCGTCGGCGACTGCAGAACCTCCATTATACCAGTACACAACCGTCGGTGTATGGTCAAGAGATCACAAAATAGCCTTTACAAAGGGGTTACTAGATGTATGGACTCACTAAGGTTTCACCGGCAGGCTAGAATCTCCAATTCTCCCACCCACGGGCCCCCTCTTGTGCCATGCAGTTCCCAGGGCAGTCCTCACTCGACTCCCATTCCCCGCGCCTTCCACAGTCCATAACACTCTAGCAACTTACCTAATTACTCAGCTAAGCCGCACCCATACTTGGCCTTGTGGTGGCACTGTTATCCTGGCATGTGCATGCATGAACCGGTCCTTAGATCTACGGCAAGCAAAACCACCATCTCATGCTACCTCATTCACAAACCCAAGCTTGCCTAGATCTTCCTCCGATCCACGTTCATTAACATCATCAGTTTCTTATTATCATTACGAGTGCAGTTAGCTAGACACAGCTATCTCGCGTCCCAATCCCATGGACTCAGCGAAGCATAAAGCAAAAACCATACCCGACTCATAAACTTCCCAGGCGACAAGGATGGTTCAACCAAAACTAGTAAACTCCTATAAAAGGGTTTCCCATCATGTTTGACTCAGCACACACACCTTTTCGCAAAACAAAATAGTTTTACCCAAAACATAGGATCAACATGGTCAAGGAGCACTTGCCTTGTATTTGCGGTTCCGGTTGTTCTTGATTCTCAAATTCTTGTTGCTGCAGCTCGTCGTAGACAGCTTCCTGAGCTTGTCCTGCTATGTAGGATTCATGTGCATACAAGGTTCACAGCAATCAATATCATGCACAAACCCTAAACTAGATGCGATGATGCACATGCATGCTATCCTATGATTAGTTTTATTAGATTGATCAGTACGTGTTCTTGCATGACTTGCATGGACAGAGGTATTCGGATCAAAGGTGGATGTGGCGATGATCTTGTCTTTTGATCAAACTGATCATCGAGTGATCTGCCCATGAGAAGGCTTCTGTTCGAAAGGAATTGAAGAACAGATGCAAAGAGATGAACACAATGATGTCGTAAGGTGGTATTAAAGTCCTACCTCACGCTCTTCTTGACTTCGAGGTCCTCCTTAGACCGCTTGGTTCCTCTCCGATGATCTCCCTTGTTGCGCTTCGGCGATGTTTTGCTCGGCGAGTTAGGGCTAGGGCTCTAAGTCGTCGGCTCAGGATTTGAAAGAGAAGTTTGTGGTTTTGGCCAGAGGTTTTGGGTTCTATTTATAATCGGGAAGAGAAGAGTCCTAATCTGATTGGATCCCGAATAAGAGTCTTACTCAGATCTTTGTTGGATCCTAATGTCTCATCTTTGGTATTCATCGTGGAATTTAGATCGGTTTCTGCTGCGTACCGGTGTCCCTACGCGTAACAGCCGCTCCAGAACTCATTACCTTCGCGGCGATGAGCTCCGGAGGCTCCACGTGTCCTTCCGGGCCTCATTTCTCCTCCTCCGTAGAGACGAGCTCTGATTGTGCCGCGTGTCAATTGACCGAGACCTCCCCCTCCTTTGAAGGTGGGCTCCGTGCACGCCACGTGTTGGTGCCGGTCTTCCCCCTCTCCTTCCCTCATGGACATGCCCCGAGGTCAACACGTGTCTAGCAGCGACGGACCTCCCGGAGATAAGCTCCGGTGGCGACACGTGTTCAATAGATCCGGACTCCTCTGAGATGAGCTCCGAGATTGACACGTATCCCGCGCGACTGGTCCTCTTATTTCCACGAGGACTAGCTCCGAGGATGACACGTGTCCTATGAAAAATGCCTTTGCTTCTTCCGCAGAGGCTAGCTCTACGGGCAGCACGTGTCCCACAGGGTCGGACCTCCTTCCAATCCCGGAGGTGACCCCCGAGCCTGCCACGTAGCCAGTTTAGCGGCGGACCTCTCCCAATTTCTCGGGGATGAGCTCCGAACACGCCACGTGGTCTGCTGGCCGTGGAAGTTGCCTTCGGTGCTCTCGGAGAGCTTTATTGGCTATCCTTTTGATACTTGTCTCTGTTCCTTCTTTTCTTAAATGTTTTTCTTCTTTATAAAACATGAACATATGCTGACACCCGAGATGAGGGTGTCACAAATCTACCCCCCTTAAATTGAATCTCGCCCTCGAGATTCGTTAGTAGGAAATAGATGGGGAAATTCTGCCTTGATATCCTCTTCACGTTCCCATGTGGCTTCAGCTTCATTGTGATGGCTCCATTGTACCTTTCACCATCGGATCACTTTGTTTCGAGTGACCCTTTCCTTTACGTCTAAAATTCGGACAGGGTGTTCTGCGTAAGTCAGGTCCTCCTGAAGTTCAAGTTCTCCCATTGGCACTTGTTCCTCTGGTATTCTCAAGCACTTCTTGAGCTGGGACACATGAAACACGTCATGTACGTCGGAGAGGTGGTTTGGGAGCTCTAGTTGGTAGGCTACTTCTCCTCGCTTGTCCAAAATCTTAAATGGTCCGATGTAGCGAGGCGCTAGTTTGCCTTTGACGTTAAAACGTCGTTGGCCTCGGATAGGCGATACCTTAAGGTATACGAAGTCTCCTACTTCAAAGGTTAGCTTCCTACGCCTATTGTCCGCATAGCCTTTCTGTCGTGACTGAGCAGCCTTTAAGTTTTCCCGTATCGTTTGGACTTGCTTTTCAGCCTCTTGTAGTACTTCGGGTCCAAACACCTGGTTCTCTCCAGTCTCGTTCCAGAACAGCGGCGTTCTACACCGTATGCCATATAAGGCTTCGAAAGGCGACATCTTCAAGCTAGCTTGATAGCTGTTGTTATAGGAGAACTCGACATACGGTAAACTCCTATCCCAACTACGCCCACGTTTCAAGGCGCAAGCTCTCAGCATGTCCTCCAAAATTTGGTTCGTCCTCTCGGTTTGCCCATCTGTTTGTGGGTGATAGGCGGAGCTAAAATCCAGTCATGTACCCATGGCTTTCTGCAGCTTCCTCCAGAATCTAGAGGTAAACTGAGAACCTCGATCTGAGACTATCTTCTTTGGAACTCCATGACGGCACACGATCTGCTCCATGTACAACTCTGCCAACTGTGTAACGTTGTAACTGGTCTTTACCGAAAGAAAATGGGCGGTTTTCGTCAACCGGTCCACAATGACCCAGATGAAGTCGTATCCTGACTGAGTTCGTGGCAATCCGATAATGAAGTCCATACTGATGTCCTCCCATTTCCATTCAGGTATTTTCAACGGTTGCAACAATCCAGTGGGTTTTTGATGTTCGTCTTTCACCCGTTGGCATGTGTCACATAGGGAAACGTATTCGGCTATATCCCTCTTCATACCATCCCACCAATAGCAAGTTTTCAAGTCCTTGTACATTTTGGTGCTCCCTGGATGTATGGAATAGGGTGAATCAAGTGCCTCCCTTAATATCATGTCGCGAAGGTGTCTTAGGTTCGGCACACAAATCCTCTTTCCTAGCCAAAGCATACCCTTTTCATCCTCCTTGAAATCCTTCTCTACCCCTTGTCGGATTCTTTCCTTGATCTCCTTGATCCCCTCGTCCATTGCTTGGCCCTTTCTTATTTCTTGCTCCAATGGGGAGTGGATCTCTATTATCTCCACGTTATTCAAGAATCCGAGGTGTAACCGTTCGAACTCCTTACGTAGTTCGGGTGGTAGCTCCCGAACCGTGAGTTGGTGGCATGCTCCCTTTCTGCTCAATGCGTCAGCTACTACATTGGCCTTCCCGGGGTGGTAGTTGATTCCCACATCATAATCCTTGATGAGTTCTAACCATCGACGTTGCCTCAAATTCAAGTCCGTTTGCGTAAATATGTACTTGAGGCTTTTATAATCCATATAGATCTCACATCGATGACCAAGGATATAATGTCTCCAAATCTTCAATGCATGCACCACTGCTGCTAACTCCAAATCATGCGTAGGATAATTAAGCTCATGCTTCTTTAATTATCGTGAGGCATAGGATACCACTTGTCCTTCCTGCATGAGTACACATCCGAGCCCTTGTCTGGATGCGTCACAATATATGTCAAAGCTCTTGCTTACGTCTGGCAATACCAGAACTGGTGCCGTGGTTAGCCTTTTCTTGAGCTCCTCAAAACTTTCTTGGCAAGCTGGTGTCCATTGAAAGACCTTTCCCTTCATTAACAACTCCGTCATAGGTTTTGCTATCTTGGAGAAGTCTTTAATGAAGCGCCGATAGTATCTCGCCATCCCAAGGAAACTTCGAATATCCTTCACGCTCTTCGGTTGGTCCCACTTTAGAACATCTTTCACCTTTCCAGGATCAACCGATACCCCTTCCTTGGAAATGATGTGTCCTAGGAAAGATATTTCTTTTAGCCAAAATTGACACTTGTTGATCTTGGCATATAACTGATGCTCGCGCAACTTCTGCAAGGTCAATTTCAGATGTTCTTCATGCTCCTCCTCACTTTTTGAATACACCATAATGTCGTCGATGAAAACCACGACGAACTTGTCCAAGTACTCCATGAAAACCTTGTTCATAAGGTACATGAAGTACGCGGGTGCATTCGTCAATCCAAAAGACATAACGGTATATTCATATGAACCATACCGTGTCCGAAAGGCTGTCTTAGGTATATCGGAGGGCTTAATCTTCAGCTGGAAATATCCCGACCGAAGATCAATCTTGGAGAATACTTGGGCTCCTTTCATTTGATCTAACAGGTCCTCTATACGGGGCAGAGGGTATTTATTCTTGATTGTCACCTCGTTGAGAGACCTGTAGTCCACGCACATTCTTTGGGTTCCATCCTTCTTGTCCATGAAAAGTACCGGGGCTCCCCATGGTGACGAACTTGGACGGATAAAACCCTTCTCCAACTGTTCTTGAATTTGCTTCTTGAGTTCAACTAACTCGTTGACGGGTATCCTATATGGTCTCTTAGCTATGGGTGCAGTTCCGGGTACCAAATCTATGGCAAACTCGATGTCCCGGTCAGGTGGCATACCTGGAAGTTCTTCCGGGAACACGTCCGAAAATTCCTGAACCACTGGAATGTTGTCCAATGCTACTCCTTCAAGATGGTTCAAATCCGCCCGTTCGGTTGCTTGCTGGGCTGACTCAAACTCGACACGGATACCGTGTTCGTTTGTCAACTGCACGCTTCTCTCAGCGCATTGGATTACTCCATTTTGCTTGCTTAACCAGTCCATTCCGAGTATGATGTCAATTCTGTGGGAGTCCAAGACAATAAGGTTGGCAAGGAAGTCTACCCCCCCTTATTTTAAGGCTTACTTTAGGACATACTATATTAGTCCTCATTTCTCCTCCGGGAGAATTAACTAACATAGCACATTCTAGGTGGGATACGGGTAGATGATGTTTGGCAACATATTCGGATGATATGAAGGAATGTGATGCTCCAGAATCAAATAAAATGTTGGCTGGGTTGGAGTTGGCAAGGAACATACCAATTGCGACGTCCTCAGCCTGTTGTGCTTCCTCAGCAGTGACATGCTTAACGTGGCCACGAGCATAGTTCTGCGGTCCACGGTTCCCTTGGTTGTCCCCTCCATTCGGTCGCTGGTTCTGCTTGGGCACGTTACCTTGCTGTCCAGGGCCTCTCTTCGGGCACTGGTTAGCGAAGTGGCCTACTTCCCCGCATGCAAAGCATGCCCTGTTGCCTACGGCAGCAGGTATGTTGGGGCGGGGGTTTTGAACAGGAGCGCCATTGTTAGGCCGGGGCGCAGGAGGCATGGGCACACGAGGTGCCGGTGCAACGATCTGTTGCTGTGGTGGCTGACCAGGGCGGTACGTAGGAGTGGTCGATCCATACTGCGGTGCAGGGGGCATGTACCTAGGTCGTACGTTGCTACCTTGGGGCTGGTATGGCATCTTCCTTTTGCACCCGCGCTCAATCTCTTGGATCTTGTTTTCCACCACAATAGCCTTATCAACCAGCTTCTGGAAGCTTACGTAGTCATTGTTGAGGAGCTGAATTTGGATCTCATTGTTCAACCCTCTCATGAACAGGTACTGCTTCCTCTGGTTTGAGTTGACATCTTCGGGGGCATACCGGGACAGTTGTATGAATTTGTTGAGATATTCATTCACACTTTTCTGTCCTTGGTGGAGACCTTCAAACTCCTGCCTCTTGAGCATCATTATGCCAACAGGGATGTAGTGGGAGCGGAAACTTTTCTTGAACTCAGTCCAAGTGATTGTCTCCGGGTTGGCATGGGCGTTGCTCAAGGCATCCCACCAATCAGCAGCTGCTCCCATCAGTTGGTGCGACGCAAAGAGAACCTTCTCTCGGTCGTTGCACTGAACAATGGCAAGCTTCTTCTCCATGGATTTCAACCAATCATCGGCCTCCATTGGATCGCTTGCTTGAGCAAAGGTGGGTGGTCGAGTCCTCATGAACTCTCCCAACCTATTATGAGCCGGCGGTGGTGGTGGCGGTGGTGCCGGAACGGGGTGTTGGTTGGCCTGCAACTGACCCAAAGTTTGGATCATGGTTTGCATAAGCTGGTTTTGCATGGCCATCAACCTTTCTAGGTTGTTTTTGCCAGCTCCGGGGTTAGCAGGAACTTCCTCGTGGTCATCTTCCCGGACGCTCCTTCGGCTGGCATTTCCTCTCACCATCTGTGAGAGAGAACGAAATGGAATAGAAGGTTAGAAGGTTAGGTAGGTCCTTTCAACTATATGCATCAAGGGGAGTGGGACTATATATATTAGCCCTTATGAGGATGTGAGCAAGTGCCGAAACATCTCACACCTCTTTCTTCTTACGTGTGGATATGGACAACGTTTTTGAGACGTCCCACAACTCACACTAAGTACATATTCACAAATAATTATCACAAGGGCCCACTCAACTCCTATTCAAGGATGGTTTCCTATGTCAAGGTGGTTTTAAAGGCCAATCTAAGCTATTCACCCTAGGGTGCTTGTAACTCCTTCTTGGAGGTTAACCCGTAGTTCTATTATCTATTTAAGGCTTTCTATCTAAGCGTGTAACCTACTGTCAACCCGTGGCTCTGATACCAATCTGTGACGCCCTCAATTTTGTGGAAAACCATGGAACCAAGAAATAATGCATATGTGTGCCCAGGATGTTCATCACACATACACATACATTCCACAAACTGAATTCAGATTATATATTACCACGAATAACAGAGTTTATTACAACACCTCATGAGTCTTGGACTCATGCTCACAGCGGAAATCTTAATTCTATGCAGCGGAAGTCCTTATTTAAATGCGGAAGCGAAAACTAATGCGGAAGCAAAACTAAGCAGAAGTGGCTCCATCTCTAATCCTCCACAGGCAAGGTTGAGAACGGATCACACGCCATAATGCTCTACTTGGTCTTCATAGTAGTCTTCTCTTGCTGTTGGTGAAGAAATAATAATGCAAGTTTGAGCACAATGATGTACTCAGCAAGTGCGGGAAAACACATGATATGCAGCTCATAAACAAGGTAGGTATAAAAGGCTTATTTGCAGAAAAGCAGATTTATAAAACCATGATAAAACAACAACTTAACTTTAGATGTAATCCCAACATGTATTAAATTACCAACATACCTCCATTACTTCCCGTGTTCCATCCGATCATTAATCAATCCTTTATTCATACTCACGAATACCTCCTCGTATTCGCTACCATCTCACCTCATAAAACAATCTCGTCTCACACCGAGACTAATCTCATGTCATGACCCATCAGTCATGCAACCATCTCATCATCCAGACTCAACAGTTCCAAACCAATAACCATAACTAAGAACCTTCCCAATAACCATTCCAATAACCATCCCAACTAATCATGGAAGTTTAGCCAGGTGCTCGTGACCGTAAGCTAGGCTATCATGATAGTTTTTATAACTCTGCAGAGTTTGCACCTCTTTACCCACAAGTTTGTGATTTTGTCACCCGTCGGCGACTGCAGAACCTCCATTATACCAGTACACAACCGTCGGTGTATGGTCAAGAGATCACAAAATAGCCTTTACAAAGGGGTTACTAGATGTATGGACTCACTAAGGTTTCACCGGCAGGCTAGAATCTCCAATTCTCCCACCCACGGGCCCTCTCTTGTGCCATGCAGTTCCCAGGGCAGTCCTCACTCGACTCCCATTCCCCGCGCCTTCCACAGTCCATAACACTCTAGCAACTTACCTAATTACTCAGCTAAGCCGCACCCATACTTGGCCTTGTGGTGGCACTGTTATCCTGGCATGTGCATGCATGAACCGGTCCTTAGATCTACGGCAAGCAAAACCACCATCTCATGCTACCTCATTCACAAACCCAAGCTTGCCTAGATCTCCCTCCGATCCACGTTCATTAACATCATCAGTTTCTTATTATCATTACGAGTGCATTTAGCTAGACACATCTATCTCGCGTCCCAATCCCATGGACTCAGCGAAGCATAAAGCAAAAACCATACCCGACTCATAAACTTCCCAGGCGACAAGGATGGTTCAACCAAAACTAGTAAACTCCTATAAAAGGGTTTCCCATCATGTTTGACTCAGCACACACACCTTTTGGCAAAACAAAATAGTTTTACCCAAAACATAGGATCAACATGGTCAAGGAGCACTTGCCTTGTATTTGCGGTTCCGGTTGTTCTTGATTCTCAAATTCTTGTTGCTGCAGCTCGTCGTAGACAGCTTCCTGAGCTTGTCCTGCTATGTAGGATTCATGTGCATACAAGGTTCACAGCAATCAATATCATGCACAAACCCTAAACTAGATGCGATGATGCACATGCATGCTATCCTATGATTAGTTTTATTAGATTGATCAGTACGTGTTCTTGCATGGCTTGCATGGACAGAGGTATTCGGATCAAAGGTGGATGTGGCGATGATCTTGTCTTTTGATCAAACTGATCATCGAGTGATCTGCCCACGAGAAGGCTTCTGTTTGAAAGGAATTGAAGAACAAGTGCAAAGAGATGAACACAATGATGTCGTAAGGTGGTATTAAAGTCCTACCTCACGCTCTTCTTGACTTCGAGGTCCTCCTTAGACCGCTTGGTTCCTCTCCGATGATCTCCCTTGTTGCACTTCGGCGATGTTTTGCTCGGCGAGTTAGGGCTAGGGCTCTAAGTCGTCGGCTCAGGATTTGAAAGAGAAGTTTGTGGTTTTGGCCAGAGGTTTTGGGTTCTATTTACAATCGGGAAGAGAAGAGTCCTAATCTGATTGGATCCCGAATAAGAGTCTTACTCAGATCTTTGTTGGATCCTAACGTCTCATCTTTGGTATTCATCGTGGAATTTAGATCGGTTTCTGTTGCGTACCGGTGTCCCTACGCGTAACAGCCGCTCCAGAACTCGTTACCTTCGCGGCGATGAGCTCCGGAGGCTCCACGTGTCCTTCCGGGCCTGATATCTCCTCCTCCGCAGAGAGGAGCTCCGATTGTGCCGCGTGTAAATCGACTGAGACCTCCCCCTCCTTTGAAGGTGGGCTCCGTGCACGCCACGTGTTGGTGCAGGTCTTCCCCCTCTCCTTCCCTCAGGGACATGCCCCGAGGTCGACACGTGTCTAGCAGCGACGGACCTCCCGGAGATAAGCTCCGGTGGCGGCACGTGTTCAATAGATCCGGACTCCTCTGAGATGAGCTCCGAGATTGACACGTATCCCGCGCGACTGGTCCTCTTATTTCCGCGAGGACTAGCTCCGAGGATGACACGTGTCCTATGAAAAATGCCTTTGCTTCTTCCGCAGAGGCTAGCTCCGCGGGCAGCACGTGTCCCACAGGGTCAGACCTCCTTCCAATCGCGGAGGTGACCCCCGAGCCTGCCACGTAGCCAGTTTAGCAGCGGACCTCTCCCAATTTCTCGGGGATGAGCTCCGAACACGCCACGTGGTCTGCTGGCCGTGGAAGTTGCCTTCGGTGCTCTCGGAGAGCTTTATTGGCTATCCTTTTGATACTTGTCTCTGTTCCTTCTTTTTTAAAATGTTTTTCTTCTTTATAAAACATGAACATATGCTGACACCCGAGATGAGGGTGTCACAGTGACTCCGCTCCTTCACCGTGCGGTGGCCGCGTTGGGAGGGAGTCGACCCCGTGCGTTGTCGCCCGCAGGGGTGTTTAACCTCGTGCCTGAGTCGGTTTGATTCTCAGGGTGGCTGACCAGTGGGCCCTCTTCTCCCCTCTAATTCTTCCTCCCCCTTTCTTTTGTAAATATCAAAGCAACTGAACATTGAATGGGAGACTTAGCCCCCAAGTATTGGTTTGAATTTGAGTTCTCAAATTTAAACTTTGTTGGGTTAAATTTGCTTCATGTTTAAACTGAAATTCAAATTCAGTTTTGAATTATTGTAAATTTAGCTCCCGACAAGATGAACTCCAATAGGGATGAAAATTTGTGGGCTAACTCAGAAAAATGTGCTGAGTTTTAATATGAGGCTAACTTTTGAATTTGAGTGATGAAAGTTGCTGCAATTTGAATTTACATTCAAATTGGCTTCTTTTTCAAATACCTCTAAAAGTGCCTCAAAAAGTGTTGGATTTACATGAAACTTGGACTGAACCTTCCCAAGACTTTTTAAGTTCTAGGGGTGAGCTGAACCTCTCATGTTTATGTGTACAAATCCCACTTTGTGAAAGTGAAGGCTTTCCCCTCTAATCACTCTTTTGATGGAGGTTACTTGCTCTTCACCATATTTCCTAAGATATCCACAATAAAACTGTGGTGTTGTGAGGTTAAGAAAAGTTTTTGCAAGTCCCTTTTCTTGGGCTTTTACAACATGTCAGCAGAAAGTAATGGTTGGAGCCATGAAAACCCCTGGAATTACTTAGAGGCTCAAATATTGCCCAAATGGGCTTTTATTTGTACAAGGTTCAAATGAACTTTGTTTCAAATAAAACTTGGTCAAGACTCTGGCTAGGACCCTACCAAGCCACCATAAAAATTTCAGAACCAAAGGGGAGGGTTAGCTAGAGTTATTGGTAATTATGTATTCAAGTTTACACATTGCATTTAAATTGACATGTAGTATTTCATTAACGTGTAGTCGCTGAAGGCGATGAGACTCCGGAAGTACTTGAATTCCTCCTTCCGGACAAAGACCTAACTACTGACCAGCAGCAACAAGGCAATCCCCGGTTTGCATTAACCTCCTTTATAAAGTTTTTGCTTTGTTCACATGTCTAGTGTGGAGTATGAATGTGCATTAGGTGTAGGATGAATGGAACCCCACTTGCATAACCAGAATTTTTCTCTAAGAGTGAGGGTAGTGTCTAATACCTTGAGTAGACATGCTATGCTTAATGATTCTTAGGACTTTGGTACAAGTCGAGTAGTTGGAATCTACTCGCGAGTTAGGTTTGGGACACACGGGTTTGGTTCGAGTGATGTGAGATCACTTTAGTAATGAAAATGAGACTAGACAGGGGCTAGGGCGCAACAAGAGGAAGTCTTGTGTGCGCAGACCTGTCTGTGTCGATTGAGGACCGATCCGTGTGCGGCCCTGCTGAACAAGTATTGAACGTACCGAAGGCATATCGGATATATGGGCCCCGATAAACCGATGTAGCCTAAACCTCCGGGCGTCGAGGCATAGCACACCGATTTATAGGTGTAGGTTGAGGGAAGCAAGGTGGAAATTTGCTAACGGGCATAGAGAGATGCTCCGTGTAGGGAACCTCCTGTCCGTTTCGGTGCGACCGGTTCGACGTTTGGGCTGTTGGATGAAAGGTTGTCCCGTACGACATCGAGTGAGTGTGCTGTGCAGCTCCACGGGTGGGCGTACGTGACGTGCTCTTTGGGTTTCCCTGCAGGTGTATATCGAGTCGATTCACCGTCCCTCGCGGTGACGAGTACCGCTTGTTCACTGTGTCGTAACGTAGATAATTTATGGAATGTTATGATTCAATATGTCTGTTATGATATAATTGTATTGCTACATGTGTGCCACCAAATATTGCTTACTAAATTTCAGATTCCCGAACTGTTAACTTGTGGCTAAAAGATGAACCAAGGATGAACTTGTAGGCGTGTCCATTTGATGCACTGTTACTATCCTATGTTCATTGTACACCTCATATAGAGTTTCATGTCTAGGTGAGTCGGTTAAGTCTTGTTGAGCCATCGTGCTCACGGTTGCTGCTTAAGTGTTTTTCAGGTAAGGAGCCACCTACCGACTCAGGTTACGAGTCCACCGGCGAGGGTTACCCTCCGTTGGGGACCACGGCTGAGTGGGAGCCGTACACGCCGCGCTGAGCTGAGACGTGCAGCTAGTGTGGGTTGCCCTAGGGCTGGGTAACCGACTTTTGCTATATAGGCGGGCATGAGTTGTATAATTTGGACTTCCGCTGTGTAATATAAACAATAGTTTGTAACTGAAGTTTGTACCTGTTTGTACAGTTCAGTTGGTTTCCCATGTAATATATTGTGTCCTTATGACGTGTGCTGTCGGGTGTCGCATCGTGCGGCATCACCCTCTGCGATCCTGGATGAGCAGATCCCGGTCCGCCACAAAGGTTCACGTTCAGCCCGTGAACGTGTTCTTACTGGCACACACACATACACTAACACGGCAGCGTGCACGGCTCCCATTCGACGGTGGTTCACTTTGGGGGATCCGTATCCTCCTCGGGAGCCTCCTCCTCACAAACCCCTGCAAACACTTCAACAACATGTAGTGAGCACGATGGCTCAACAAGACTAACCCGTCTTATCTAAACGTGTAACTCTACATGCTGGATTTGCAGTGTATAATAGGAAAGTACTTTGCATAAAGACTCACCTAATTAGTTGACTCTTACTTTCAAGTTTTAGCCTCAAATTAGTGGAGAACCTTGTGCTAAGCCACATAGGAAGTCCGCAATCAAACAAGAAACACATTCCTCTTATGTGCTTTGCCTAAGGTTGAAAATAACTTTGATTTGCTCTAATCTAAAGCACTTCAATCAATGTAGGACTTTCAACCAACAACTTTTTATCATGACAACTAGCCTTTTCTTTCTACGTCACGGTACAGTGAACAAGTGGTACTCACTGACCATGAGGGACGGCGATTATAATCGATTTACACCTGCAGAGTTACCCGAATAACCCGTCACGTACGGTCGTACTCGATGTTGCCTACAGCAACCATCACGGAAGTCGTACACAACCACCTTTCATTTGTTAGCCAAGTGTTGAAACGGTCCTATCGTCCCAAGCAGGAGGTCTCTACGTGGAGCAACCTCGGTGTCCGCTAGCCGATTTACACCTCGCTGCTCCCAACCTACCCTCTGGACGACAAGCAATGCCTCAACATTTCCCTACCCGAATTACATCAGTTTCCCGGTTCCCATAGCCGGTAGGTCTTCGGTACAATTCTAGCTTGTTCAACGTGCCCGCACACGGCTCGGTCCTTAATCAACACAAGCATATCTATGGCACCCAGGCTCCAACACCCTGCTGCCCTTACTCTCTGCCTGGTCTCATTTTCTTGCCATGTGATTCATTGTCTATTTCTCTAACCGAGTAGTGTGCCTCTAAGCCTATTCTCACGGAGTAGTTCCAACTACTCGACTTGTACTGAATGCTATACCATTTGAGCATTGCAGTGGCTACTCGAGGTTCAACTCCTAGACTCAATCCCCTGGTTTTCTTAGCTATGCATTTGGGTTTCAAATCAAGACTCTAATGCACATAGTATGAAATTCATAATGTAGGTTATCAAAATATAAGACTTTATAAACAGGATAATGCAAACCTGAGCTTGACTTGCTACTGCTCGTCGACTAAACTCCCTTCCGGAGGGATAAAGTCCAGAACCTCCGGGTATTCCTCGACCTTAGCGACTACACGAAATAAAAATGTGATGCGTGTGAAATTTAGATGCATTTGTGTTGAAGTGATAATGTGAACACAAGAACTCTAGATAGACATATATTTTGACTCTGAAATTTTTACTTGACTTGGTGACGATATAAACAGGGACTTGGCAACATTTCATTTGAAGCAAAGCTCATTTGAGCCCTGTACAAATAAATATGTATTTGGCCATAATTAGAGCTTCTAAGGTTTCCTAGGGATTTTCATGGAGCAAGCCATTACTTTTTTGGAAACTAGAGTTTAATATGATTCTAATGGAATTGGTTTCATCTAATTTGGAGAATCCTATAAAATGATATGGGCTAATGAAGTTCAGAGAAATTCTGAAAATGTTTGTGGACACTTTTTTCTCTGGGTCAGTTCACTTAATCACACCATTAGGGGACTTAATGAACTCAGATGAATCTGAAATTTTTCATGTGACTCAAGGATATTACAATGAACATCCTTGAAAAATTTCAGAATTTTTCACCAAGGGAATCTCCAGTTAAAATTTCCAACATTTTAATCTTGAGGGAATTAATTCTGGAGAATTAATGGGTTTCAAAGGCTCAAACTGTTTTTTTGGAAAGAACTCAGAAAGCTGAATCCAAAAAAATTTGGTTCACTCTCAGTTTGGACAATCCTGGCCAAAGTTATGACTGTTTGAAGTTTGGGGAAATTCTGGAAAAATGAAAACCCGCAAAATATTTCAATTCTGACCGCGGGGTCCACAGGCGACGTGGCGCTTCCAGAAGCAACGACACACAGGGCCACAGGATTAACCGCGGGTAGCTGCAGACTGATTCCGGGCCACAGAAGATATGGCGCCCGAAAAACAGTGGCTGACGCCTGGGGCCTGCGGGTTGTCTTCAACCTTGCACTCCCACGCCAGCCCACTGCTCCCGTCACCGGAGAGCTCGCCGGAAGGGCGTTTCTGACCACTAAACATCCTAATTCTCGCTGCCTCTGCCTAATCCCGCACGGGGAACACGCTGCTGCCCTTAGCTCGACACAACGATGACAGGAACATGGCCGGCGATGTGCGGCGGCTTCGGGAGAACTTCGGCTATGTCGGCCGACCCTCCTAGCATTCCAAACACTCGAGCAAAGGGTCCTACAGCATTAGTGCACCCTAGGGAAGATCGTCGTGGGTGCAAATGAGCTCGGGAATGGCTCTAATTAGTATGCCACCGTGCGACCTAGATTAAAATCGGGGAAAATTGGAAAACTCGGAGCACAGAGGGTTTACTCGATGGTTCTCTGGGGTTTTCGATCCTAAGAACTTGCACGGACCTCTAAAAGTAGTTTGCTAAGTTTGGTGATAAGTGGTGCGACGTGTAGCATGAAGTTTTATTAGTTAGCCGGTGGCTCATATCGCATGCCGACATAAAAAGTCGAAATTCCGGTGAGCACAGCCCATGGCATGCTGCCGGGGTTTGCGGTGAAGAAGAAGAGACTTAGGTGAACCTTTTGGCGTTTAAAGCTTGTTGAAAGGTGGACTGTGGCAGCAGGACGATGAGTTCTCGTGGCGGCGGCTCACTGTGGCGTTGGGGGGGGGGGCAAACCGAGCTAGGTATAGCTCTGGGAACACCGGACCTGAGCTGCTGAGGGCTGGAGCACGTCAATTGAAGGTCGACACTGCTACTGAAATGCTCAGCCGGGCGTCAAGGGCACCGGAGCTGTGTGATCGCCGATGGAGCAGAGGAGCGGAAGCTCGGTCTGTTTTTTCGTGCGAGCGCATGCATAGGGCTGAAGACTCGGTGAAATGGTTCTGATAGGAGTGGGCGCGAGGGTAAGGGCGCCGAGCAGCTGGTCTCCAGCGTGCCCGAGCTAAGCAGGAGGTGGCCGATGATTTCTCTTGGTGGCGCGCGCGTAGGAGGCCCGAAGAACAGAGCAACGCGGCTGTGAGGTGGTTCTGCTCGTATGGGTCACTGACAGTGGGTCCCAGTTCAATTTCTTGTCCCACATTGAATTTTCTTACTGCTCTGAATATTAGGGACCCTAATACCCTTTGTAATTTGTTCAAACCCCAATTTGGCCATTTGAAGTTTGAATGATTCAAAGTGGATTGTTGGTTTGAATGAATTTGCTTCAAACATGAAATCTGAAATCCAAATTCAGTTTGAATTTGCCCAAATGGCTCATGCCGAGATCAACTCCAAATGGAATGAAAAGTGGTGGATGAGCTCATAAAAATGTGCTGAGTGTGAATATGAATCTTCCTTTCGAATTCATGTGATGAAAGGAGTTTGGATTTGAATTTGAGTTCAAACTAGCCTTTTAATGATTCTATCCAAAAGTACCTCAAAGAGGTTTGGATTTGTGTGAAAATTGTCATGAGCATTCCTAACAAAGTTTAGGAGTTAATAGTGTGCTCAGCCCCTATATGATGCATGTGGGAAATACCACTTTTACATTTTGTGCGTTCATCTCCCAATAACTCTATTATGGTGGTTACTTGCTCTTCAAATGTGTCATGTGTTTACCACAAATGAGCTGAGGTGTGTGTGGTGATGAACACTTTTACCAAGTAAAAAACTTGGTCCCTTACATCCCCCCTTAAAAGAATCTCGTCCCGAGATTATAAGGTAAAAATGAGAGAGAGGATGGTGGAAAATTACCGGATGTGCAACGTTAAAAATTCTGGATAGTTGGCGCGAAGAAATTCTTCGCTCTCCCATGTCGCTTCATCCTCAGAGTGATTATTCCATAAAACTTTATAGAACCACAACGTTCGGTTGCGTGTTCCTTCCGATACGTGAGATCCGGTTTCAGTTCCTCGATATCCCCAGCTGGACGGTGCTTGAAAACTTGAGGCACTTCCTCAGCTTAGAAATGTGGAAGATGCCGTGCACACCGGAGAGTGTCGCTGGTATGTCCAGCCGGTATGCAACGGATCCACACCTTTCCAAAACCTTGAATGGACCGATGAATCGGGGTGCCAACTTTCCTCTGACCCTGAATCTGTTCACACCCTTCATCGGAGACACACGTAGATAAACGTGATCACCGACTTCAAATTGTATAGGGCGTCTTCTGCGGTCCGCATACTGTTTTTGTCGGGATTGGGCAGCTTTCAAGTTCGCTTGAATAAGGCAAACTTTCTCTTCCGCATTGTTGACAAGATCTATCCTGAAAGTTACTCTTTTGCTGGACTCACACCAATTCAATGGTGTGCAGCATTTTCTCCCGTATAGCGCCTCGTAGGGCGCCATCTTGATGCTGGCCTGGTACTCATTATTGTATGAGAAATTGGCTAACGATAAGTAATCATCCCAATTCTTACCGTGATTTATAGCACAAACCCGTAGCATATCCTCCAGGATTTGGTTAACCTGCTCGATTTGCCCATCCGTTTGCAGGTGGTACGCTGAACTATGGATCAGTTTTGTACCCAACGCTGCATGTAACTGCTCCAAAAAACGAGACACAAATAAAGTGCCTTGATCCGAGATTATAGTGCGGGGTACACCGCGTAAGCACATAATCCGTGAGGTGTACAATTCAACATACTTCTTGGCATTGTAATTGGTGTTGACCGAGATAAAATGGGCAGACTTCATGAGCCGATCGACTATTACCCACACCGAATCATGTTTCTGAAATATGGTGGGTAAACCGACAATGAAATCCATGCTCATGTCCTCCCACTTCCAGGCAGGAATGCCTAATCGTTGCAACAGTCCCGGTTTCTTCATATGATTAGCCTTCACTCTCCGGCATGTATCGCACTCGGACACGTATTTAGCGATCTCTCGCTTCATCCGTGTCCACCAAAATTTGCCCTTGACTCTTGATACATATTGTTGCTGCCGGGGTGAATAGAAAACTTTGACAAGTGCACCTCATCAAAGATTTTCTTCCTCAATTTCGGGTTACGGGGTACAACTATTCTCTTTTTGAACCACAGAATACCGTCTTCGTCTTTCTGGAAGCATTTCAGTTTCCCACTGTATACACGTCTCCGCAAATTCGACATATCCTTGTCATTTTTCTGGGCTGCCGCTATCTCTTCATGGATGGTGGGGATAAGGGCTAGGTTGTAGAGAGCTCCATGGGGAACCACATACAAGGGTGGTTCACTCTCTTCAACCGGTGTGATGGTCAGAATTATGTACGTGTGACTTGTGACTCGGTGCATCCGCTACCACGTTTGCCTTGCCGGGATGGTAATGGATTTCTATTTCGTAATCCTTTATCAATTCCAACCATCTTCTTTGCCTCATGTTCAACTCCTTCTGAGTGAAGATATATTTGAAGCTCTTGTGGTTGGTATATAGATGTACAAGGTTAACGAGTAGGTAATGTCTCCAAATCTTGAGTGCGAGTACCACGGTAGCGAGTTCTAAGTCATGAGTTGGATAATTTTGCTCATGATTCCTGAGTTGCTGTGATCCATACGTGACCACTCTCCGGTCTTGCATCAGCACACATCCGATCCCAATGCCGGATGCATCGCAGTACACATCGAACGGTTTTGTTGTGTCTGGCTGCGCCAAAACTGTGCTGATGTTAGGTGCTTTACAAGAGCCTTGAATGCCGCTTCACATGCTGGACTCCAAACATATTTGGTAGCCTTCTTTAGCAGTTTGGTCATAGGTTTTGCAATCTTTGAGAAGTTCGGAATGAACCTGTGATAATATCCCGTGAGTCCGAGGAAACTCCATACCTCGTGGACAAACCTCGGGGATTTCCAATTCATCACTTGTACAATCTTGCTCGGGTCTACAGCGATGCCATCAGCTGAGATAATATGCCCGAGGAAGGGTACTTGCGATATCCAGAATTCACACTTGCTGAATTTAGCGTATAACTTGTGATCTCACAGCCGTTGCAAGACTATACGCAGGTGCTTCGCGTGTTCTTCATCCGACTCGGAATATACCAATATGTCGTCGATGAATACCACAACAAACTTGTCCAGCTCCGGCATGAATACCGAGTTCATCAAATACATGAAATGAGCTGGAGTGTTGGTGAGGCCGAAGGACATGACAAGGTACTCATAGAGCCTGTACCTCATCGAGAAAGCCGTCTTCGGAATATCCTCAGCCCGTATCTTAATCTGATGCTACCCTGATCTTAAATCCATCATGGAAAAGATCTTTGCTTCGACCAACTGATCAAACAACATATTAATCCATGGCAATGGTACTTGTTCTTGATCGTAACGGCATTTAGTGGACGATACTCCACACACACCTGGAACGTTTCGTCCTTCTTCTAGACGAATAATGCCGAACAGCCCCATGGCGAGGAGCTCGGCCTAATAAACCCCTTGTCCAGTAGGTCCCTCAATTGTGTTTTCAATTCCGGCAACTCCTTTGGCACCATCTTGTACGGCCTTAGGGATATTGGCATTGTTCCCGGCACAAGCTCAATCTTGAACTGCACCTCCCGATCGGGCGGCATACCTGGTAAATCATCCGAGCATACGTCAGAGAACTCACGGACTACTAGAATATGTTCCAAGCTGATGGTGGTGGATTGGTATATGGCTGTGTCGGTACTTTGCAGACTGGGTACCCCCACGTAGTGGGTAAAAGATGGCCTGGGCTCCGCCTCCCTGCTAAGGCGGGCCCAGGATAAGACACGTGCCTTGGGCCCCATGGTTAGCCTTGGGACTACCGTGTGCGCTTGAGCTCCGGAGCCGACACGTGCCCCAGGCTCCGGTCCGAGCCTCTCCACTGAGGTGAGGTCTAGAGCTGCCATGTTTCCTCGGGCTCCGAGCCACCTCCCCGCTGAGGAGAGCTCCGGTGCTGACACATGCTCCGGGCTCTGGTCCGAGCCTCCCCGCTGAGGTGAGGTCCAGAGCTGCCACGTGTTCCCGGGCTACGAGCCGCCTCCCCGCCGAGGACAGCTTCGATGCAGACACGAGCCCCGGGCTCTGGCCAGAGCCTCCCCGCTGAGGTGAGGTCCGGAGCTGCCACGTGTCTGCTGGCTCCGAGTCGCCTCCCCGCTGAGGAGAGCTCCGGAGCCGCCACGTTCCCCACGACCAGTCGTGGGCCGTGGGTCAATGAAGTCAAGAAGGAAGTGCGCTGTCAGGCTTCACATTCAATGCTCACGCCTTCCCCATAAGCTTGACGTACTACACACGTCTCCGTCCCTTGCCCGTCTGCCATTACGGTGACAAGACGGGACGACTGGGCGTGACAGCAGTACAACAACGCCCAAAGGCACTAAGCCGCCCAAGGAGGGCGAGGAGACGTGGCGACAAGACGACATCTTCATTATCACCTGACATGCAGTCAGGGGCGCTCAGTGCGCCGGATAGAGGGACTTAACTCCCCCGCCGGCCACTCTACTCAGAGGTAGAAGCCCTAGATCGTGTATAGGACACTCAAAGCTTTGGGGCCACCTGTCGAGTCCCAAGCCTCATTGTAACCACCCCGGCGTTGAACTATAAAAGGACCGGGGTGACCACACTGCAAAGGGTTCCGACTCCACGCCCTCAAGACTAGACAATGCACAAGCGCTCACGCTCAAGAAGTAGAACAAGCACACCCATGGAGGTAGGGTATTACACTTCGGCGGCCTGAACCACGTAAATCCCCGTGTTCATCCGCTCCCTCGAGCCCAGTTCGCAAAGGGTGCCAAGCCCCCTCCAGAAAAAAGGAACCCCATGGGCTACTTCCGAGCAGGCCGGGAGGAGTGTCGCAGCTCACACTCCGACATTTGGCGCGCTAGGAAGGGGGGCTTCACGCACTCTCTCGCGACCATGGTGAACATCACCTCTCACGGTGAGCCTTCTCGCCTAGCTCACCGTCGTCTCCAGGCGAGAGATAACGAGGCTACACCCCCGCTCCAGAGCGGGCAGGTCTGGCCAAACCGGCAGCCAAGAGGCCGGATCACTCTGTGTGATGTATGGGGGTTCTTCCGATGTCTTGTCCAGGTGAGCCATCAAGACACTCCGTCGAGCAGTGGCAGTGGCCGCCCCAGTCCTGGGGCTGACGCCACATCGCAAATGAATGGAGACGCCGATCATCTTCAATGCCTCCGACTGTCCCAAGAACATGGCAGGCGCCGGGCAGCTGCCTCTCCTCGTTACCTGGCCATCTCCAACGTGAAGCTCTACCACGTGTTGATCAATGACGGGGCGGCCCTCAGCATTGTTAGTCTTGCAGCTTTCAAGAAGCTGCAGATCCCTATGTCCCAGCTTACCCCCTCGAGACCATTCTAGGGGGTTGGTCGGGACCCCATCTTCCCGTGTGGTAGTATCTCCCTCCCGGTGACATTCGGGGCACCTGGGAACTACCGTACGGAGAGCGTCGTCTTCAACATTGCGGAGGTCAGCCTACCCGTCAATGCCATAATCGGCAGACGGCTCTGTATCAGTTCATGGCGGTAGCCCACTACGACTACTTGGTCTTGAAGATGCCAACCTCGAGTGGCATCCTCAAGGTTCGCGGTGACCGCACCGCGGCCATCTAAGCAGTGGAAAATCTCCAAGTGCTCGCAGCAGCACAGGGGGCCGGGACATAGGTGAACCAGAGCCCAGAGTTCCGGTCTTCACTGGGCCCTACTGGACTCTCTTCTTCGATGGCTCCTCACGGAAGAAAGGTGCCAGAGCGGTTGTTCTGCTCATTACACCAATCGGAGAGAAGTTCAAATACATGGTGCGACTTGACTTCAAGGCGGCCAACAACATGGCGGAGTATGAGGCTCCCATCTTCGGGTTGAAAACCGCGCCGTCCCTCAGCGTCCAGCAGTTGTTGGTCAAAGGTGATTCTCAGCTTATCATCAAGCAAGTCAAGGAATAGTGTAGCTGCAGCAACCCACAACTTGCATCTTATCTCCTCCAAGTACAGAAGTTGGAGAAGGACTTCGTATCCTTGGACTTGTGCCATGTTCCCTGTGCCAATAACACAATAGCCGACAACCTATTAATGAAGGCTTCCACTTGGGATCCGATGCCTGAGGGGGTCTTTGAAAGGAAGTTGCTGCAACCTACTGCCTGGCTGGCCAAACCGGGCGAAGGGGGCACGACCAGCACCTCGAAGCTGGCGGTCCCGGCGGCCATGTTACCATGGCGCCCGCCAAGGATCGTAAGCATCACCGGGGCTTCGTGCGACCCAACACTCAAGATCCAAGTTCTCAAGTAGGTCCCGATGCATGGATCACGGAGGTCCGGGACTACTTGAAAGTAGGTCCCGATCCTTCCCAATGAACGTGTATCCGCTGAACGGATCGCTCGGTTGGCTAAGAGATGCACGCTGGTAGAAGGGGATCTCTACCGGCATGGTACTCATGGCATCCAATTGCGGTGCATAACTCGGTAGCAGGGCTGCAACCTGCTCGCAGATATCCATGGAGGAGAGTGTGGGAACCATGCATGTTCCCGCACGCTGGTCGGTAAAGCCGTCCGGCATGGCTTTTACTGGCCGACAACTCTTCAGGATACCGTCGACCTTGTCAGGAGATGTAAGGCGTGCCAGTTCCACACTAAGCAGATCCACACACCAGCACAAACGCTGCAGATGATCCCGCTCTCATGGCCCTTCGCTGTGTGGGGGCTAGACATCCTGGGTCCATTCCCCAGATTCGTCAGAGGGTAACGATACCTCTACGTCGCCGTAGACAAGTTCACCAAGTGGCCGGAAGCTACCCCTGTAGTAACCATCAACAAGCAGTCAGCAGTCAAGTTCATCAAGTCAATCGTATGCCGGTTCGGGGTCCAAACAAAATCATCACCGACAACGGGACCCATTTCACCAGTGCAGTATTTCAAGACTGCTGCGAAGACCTCGGCATCCAAGTTTGCTATGCTTCCGTTGCTCACTCAGAGAGTAATGGTCAAGCCGAAAGAGCCAACGCCGAGATTCTCACGGAACTCAAGATGCGCACCTACAACAGCTTGAAGAAGCACGGTGCCAATTGGGTTGAAGAGCTTCCGTGTACACTGTGGGCTAGCCAGACATCCCTCAATCGCTCGACAGGGGAAACACCCTTCTTCCTGGTGTATGGGGCTGAGGCCCCCCCCCCCGGAAAATCACCATGGGCTCATCCCATGTCCGAGCATACGACGAAGCCACGTAGGACCAGCTCCGACGTGAAGATGTCGACCTTGTCGATGTGCGAAGGTGGCAAGCAGCTGTCCGAAATGACCGATATCGTCAAGCGCTCCGACGCTATCAGTAGCAGTTCGTGCGGAGTAGACTGCTCGAGGTGGGTGACCTGGTGCTACGACGGATACTTTCTCGAGAAGGAGGGAACAAACTCTCCCCCAGCTGGGCAGGCCCCTTCTGAGTAATACAAATATGCCTCCCTGCGTGCATACGCCTAGCCATAGAGGATGGGGTACCTCTACCCAATCCATGGAACATAGAACACCTCCGTAAGTTCTATGTTTAGCATTGCGGTAGGATTCTATTTTCTCCAAAAAAGGTTGTCATAGCGTCCAGGAACAACGCTTAGAACAGCTAAGCCCCGAAAGGGTCCAACTACTCTTGTGATCTGGGGCAGGTCGTTGCCTTCTTAAAACGGTCTGTTTCCTCCTATGAATAAAGCCTGAAGTAAGGAAAATTTGCCTTGCCATGTGTATTCTCCCTTCACAGTTTGTGCTTTCTCAAGCATATCAACTGTAAACGGGCAAAGCTATGTGCCCTTGGCTCTAAGATCAGCCCCGGGGCTGACACGTGCGCTTGAGTTCCGAAGTCAGTGCGGGCCCTAGGCTCCAGTCCGAAGCCTCCGTGCTGAAGTGGAACCCGGAGCTGCCACACTTCACATGGCTCAGAGCCTCTTCCCCGCTGGGGGTATCCCTGGAGCACACACGTGCCATGGGCATACCCCCCTTACAGTTTGTGCTTACTCAAGAATGACAACTGCAAGCGGGCAAGCCCCGTGCCCTAGGCTCCAAGGTCAGCCCAGGGGCTGCCACGTGCACTTGAGCTCCGGAACCAATGCAATGCCCTGGGGTCCGACCCTAAGCCTCCCCGCTGGGTGAAGTACGAAGCTACAGCGTGTCCTCAAGCTCCGAGCCGCCTCCCCGCTGAGGACAGCTCCGGTGCTAACACGTGTCCCAGGCTCCGGTCCGGGCCTCCCCGCTGGGTAGGGTCTAGAACTACCACGTGTCCTCAAGCTCAAGGCCGCCTCCCCGCTGAGGACATCTCCGGTGCTGACACGTACCCTGGGCTCCGGTCCAGGTATCCCCGCAGGGTAGGGTCTGGAGCTACCATGTGTCCCAAGGCTTCGAGCTGCCTGCCCACGGAGGACAGCTCTGGTGCTGACACGTGCCCAGGGATCCGGGCAGAGTCTCCCCTCCGAGTAAAGGTCTGAAGCTGCCATGTGTCTCCCTGAAAGAGCTGGGGACAAGGGCCGAACTTCCTTCAAATCCTTGTGCTACCGAGGATCTAAAAGGGGTGGCAGCCACACTGCCGGAGCGCCCTGGGTCCTTACGCTGCTAAGGACCCAGAGGAACAAGCTCGAGACATCGACAAAAGAGCTACCCACGTTGGCTAGGTCATCTCGGACCCTTGCCCTACTAAGGGTCCAAAGTCCACATCGACGACATAAGAAAATGAAAGGCTTGAAACAAAGATGCTTTCATTAATAACAGAGTACTGGCATACAAAAGGGGATACAAGACAACTAAGGAACTAAGAAGCTACAAGTCGAGTAATCTCCTGGTCCATGGCCTGCTTGGTTGTCCCCCGAGCCAATCTCTGCGCAGTGAGATGCTCACCTGCTATAAGACCGAGGACGGCAGCAATGCATGCTGGATCGAGGCAACTGTGACATCCAGTGTCGTTTGGGCCAAAAATGCCATCTATGGCAGTTTTTGTTGTCCACAACAGTAACTGGAGGAAGGCTTGATCACTCTGGACTTAACCTTCCTCCGGTACTGGCAAGAAGTCCTCCTTCGGCGAGGCGCCTAGAGGACATGCCCCACTCGACACTGGCGTAGGGACTCACTGCGAGTCGAGGACCTTGTCCCCGACGATCTCCCCTACCACCGGCGCACCGACAGGATGGCATGTGCTTCTATCCGAGGCCTTCAAGGGGAGGGATGCACCAGAGAGCCTCACTGAAGGCCGCACACACACGAACATCTCACAAAAGTGGATGAAGAGGGTTACCAGTGTGAAAGTATCTGGTGGGCGAAAACGCCGGGAAGCAGGAACTTCTAGCACGCAAGAGGAGAACAAAGGCCACATGGTGAGGTGGGGGTGCTATCCTACATAGGAAGGCCTCCTTTTATACTCAGCCACGACCTCTGGCAGGGCAACCGGCGTGGCGATTGGGTTTCCACCTCTGCACGCCGTGGGTTATTCGCCTCCCCCAGCGATGGGTAGGATCCAGGTTCACTCGTCAGACACTGGGGGCTAGGAGGATAACCTGTTGGGAACGTCCGACGGTTCCCGAGGAGAGCGGCGCAAACTCATCGGTTGCCGCAGTAAATGACCCGAGGCAACCCCTTGAGCATGGCGCCTAGATACTCACCTCCTCTATAGATGGGTAGGACCCAGGTCCACCCGACAGACACCAAGGGCCAGGTGAGTAACATCTTGGGGATGTCTGGCGGTCCCCGAGAAAAGTGGTGTGGTAGAACTGCAGCAACCAACCTGTTGGCTGCTGCAGTAAATGCCCCGAGGCAACCCCTCGAGCACGTCGCCTTAGCACTCGCCCCCACCAGTGACAGGTAGGACCCAGGTCCACCAGTCATACACAGGCAGGACAGGCGAGTAGAAACTCGGGAACGTCTGGCGGTTCCCGAGGGAGGCAGCGTGGTATTCTTGCGACCCATGGGCTGTCGCAGTAATTACACCGAGGCGACCTCTCGAGTGCATCGTCGTGACCCGTCAATTGAGGAGTAAACACGACGACACGCTGCTGCTTTGACTGAATACGCCCACTATGCCAAGGACATGCAGCCTTTTCCTCTCCCAGGTTCAACCACTCATCCACTACGCGAAAGTATCGCCACCAAAGCACAGGTTCAAAACCACCGCGCGGGAGAGATGGGGGTCCCACCTGCTGGCTCGATGCCTCCCCCGAGGTGGTCCCAAGGGCCACTATCGGTACTTTGCAGACCGGGTACCCCCGCGTAGTGGGTAAAGACGGCCTGGGCCCTGCCTCCTTGCTGAGGCGGGCCCCAGCATAAGCCACGTGCCTTGGGCCCCATGGTCAGCCCTGGGGCTACCGTGTGCCCTTGAGCTCCGGAGCTGACACGTGCCCTGGGCTCCAGTCCGAGCCTCCCCGCTGAGGTGAGGTCTGGAGCTGCCATGTGTCCTCAGGCTTCGAGCCGCCTCCCCGCTGAGGAGAGCTCTGGTGCTGACACATGCTCTCGGCTCTGGTCCGAGCCTCCCTGCTGAGGTGAGGTCCGGAGCTGCCACGTGTCCTCGGGCTCCGAGCCGCCTCCCTGCTGAGGGCAGCTCCGGTGCAGACACGAGCCCCAGGCTCCGGTCAAAGCCTCCCCGCTAAGGTGAGGTCCAAAGCTGCCACGTGTCTGCTGGCTCCGAGTCGCCTCCCCGCTAAGGAGAGCTCCGGAGCCGCCATGTGCCCCATGACCAGACGTGGGCCGTGGCTCGACAAAGTCAACAAGGAAGTGCACTGTCAGGCTTCGCATTCAAGGCTCACGCCTTCCCCAGAAGCTTGGCGTACTACGCATGCCTCCGTCCCTTGCCTGTCCACAATTACAGTGACAAGACGGGACGACTAGGCGTGACAGCAGTACAGTGCCGCCCAAGCAGGGTCAGGAGACGCGGCGACAAGACGACATCTTCATCATCACCTGAAAAGCGGTCAGGGGCGCTCAGCACGCCAGACGGAGGCCACTCTACTCAGAGGACAAATCTCTATATCGTGTATAGGACACTCAAAGCTTTGGGGCCACCTGTCGGGCCCCAAGCCTAATTGTAACCACCCCGGCCTTGAACTATAAAAGGACCGGGGTGACCACCCTGCAAAGAGTTCCAACTCCATGCCCTCAAGACCAGACAACACACAAGTGCTCACACTTAAGCAATAGAACAAGCATACCCGTGGACGTAGGGTATTACGATCTCGAGGCCCGAACCACGTAAATCATCGTGTTCATATGCTCCTTCGAGCCCAGGTCGCGAAGGGTGCCAAGCCCCCTCCGGAAAAAAGAACCTCGGGGGATGCTTCCGAGCAGGCCGACAAGAGTGTCACAGCTCACAATCCAACATTTGGCGTGCCAGGAAGGGGGCATTTACGCAATCTCCTCGCGACCATGGTGAACATCACCTCTCATGGCGAGCCTTCTCGCCCAGCTCACCGTCGTCTCCAGGCGAGAGATAACGAGGCTACCCCCCGCTCCAGAGTGGGCAGATCTTGCCAAACCAGCAGCCAAGCTGCCAGATCACTCTGTGTGATGTATGGGCGTTCTTCTGATGTATCGTCCAGGTGAGCCGTCAAGACCCTCTGTCAAGCAGTGGCAGTGGCCGCTCCGGTCCCGAGGCCGGCACCACATCGCAAATGGATGGAGACGCCGATCAGCTTCGACGCCTCCAACTGCCCCAAGAACATGGCAGGCACCAGGCAGCTGCCTCTCCTCGTTGCCCCAACCATCTCCAACGTGAAGCTCTACCACGTGTTGATCGATGGCGGGGCGGCCCTCAGCATCATCAGTCTTGCAGCTTTCAAGAAGCTGCAGATCCCTATGTCCTAGCTTACCCCCTCGAGACCATTCTCGGGGGTAGGTCGGGACCCCATCTTCCCATGCGGTAGTATATCCCTCCCGGTGACATTCGGGACACCTGAGAACAACCGTATGGAGAGCATCGTCTTTGACGTTGCGGAGGTCAGCCTCCCCTTCAATGCCATATTTGGTAGACCAGCTCTGTACCGGTTCATGGCGGTAGCCCACTACAGCTACTTGGTCTTGAAGATGCCAACCCCGAGTGGCGTCCTCAAGGATCGCGGTGACCGCACCACGTCTGTCTCAACTCTGGAAAAGCTCCAAGCTCTGGCAGCAGCACAGGAGGCCGCCTCCGGTCACGCCAAAGCTAGTCGTCCGCCTCCAAGTATGTGTCAGCGAGGGGTGACAACTGCACCCCATGTGCAGCCCTCGGACGGCGAAGATGTACCAGTCAAGGTCGTCCAAGTCGGTCCTGATGCTGCCTAGATCACCCGAATCACCGGGGGCCTGGGGGATAAATAGGAAGACGCGCTCGTCACCTTCCTCCGGGCCAATGTCGACGTGTTTGCTTGACAACCGTCGGAAATACCCGGGATCCCCAGGGAGGTGATTGAGCACCAACTGAAGATCCACCATCCACGATGGTTGGCCAGCCCTGTTGTCGTCCCCAAGGCTGGCGGGAAGCTACGTATGTGCATCGACTACACCACCCTCAATAAGGCATGTCCAAAGGACTCGTTCCATGTCCCCCGTATAGACCAAATAGTCGACTCTACATCTGGCTATGATCTACTATGTTTCCTAGACGCATATTCAGATTTCCACCAGATACCTATGTCTAGGGAAGATGAAGAGCATACTGCCTTCATCACAGTATATGGTCTATACAGCTATGTGTCCATGCCTTACGGTCTTAAGAATGCCCTTCCCACTTTTGTGCGTGCAATGCACAAGATGTTTGGGAACCTCATTCGGGACCTGGTCGAGGTTTATGCCAATGACATCATAGTAAAGATTAAGTCACAAGTGTCACTACTCGACAACCTAGTCCTAGTCTTTGACAGACTGCGTTCCACACGCACGAAGTTGAACCCAAACAAATGTGTCTTCAGGGTCACTGCCGGGAAGCTGCTCGGTTTCTTGGTCTCACACTGAGGGATCAAAGCTAACCCAGAGAAGATTAAGGCAATAGAGCTGATGCGGCCCCCTGCCCGTATCAAGGATGTGCAGAAGTTTACCGGATGCTTGGCTGCGCTCAGTCAGTTTATCTCTAGACTGGCCGAGCGGGCTCTTGCGTTCTTCAAGCTTCTGCGCAAAACTGGTCCATTCGTATGGACCGAGGAGGCATATGAGGCGTTCCAGGAGCTGAAGAAGTTCCTCACAATGCTACCAATCATGGTGGCCCCTGAACAAGGCGAGCCATTGCTCCTCTATATCACTGCCACAACCAATGTCGTGAGCATGGTTCTAGTCACGGACTTGCCAGAACTCCATCGACCTCAAGTCCTAGAAGAGGCTTCTGCTGTCATCGGTCTAAAGCCCCAGGGCTCAGACCCCGCAGGAGACCCTTGGGATGGGGAAGTAATCAGATCCGAAGCAGGCGGACCTGATGATCAGTGCATATCCAGGTCCAGGCTCCCGGAATGCAGTCCTGGACCTAGGGGCCTCGGATCCCGGACCACCCCAAGAAAAACTAGCTAGGTCTCAGCCATCAAGACCCGGCGACCGGTGTGCACCTGAGTCCGAGCTCCCAAAGTGCAGTTCCGGGCCTGGGGGCCGGGGGCCCCCGAGTCCCGAACCCCTACACGAAGACGCCTCGGACCCCCCAGGAGGGCCAAAACCATCCAGCGTTGAATGTAGCCTAGAGGGGGGAGTGAATAGACTTTTCGATTCTTTGTTAATCCCTGAAACACTTAATAGATTTATCAAATACAGGGAAATCAGACTAGTCCGATACTGTGCGGACTAGTCCGGTATGCGTTGACTATAAAGATCAAGGTTGATCAATATTTTCACTTCTAGTACCCTATGAAGCGGAAATTAATTGGGAACTTAGATGTATTACAACAGTGAAACAATGAATGACAGAGATCAACTTTAGTTTCAATGTTTCAACGTGAATTACACAGAATTAAGTAAACCCTAGAATATGATGAACAATAAAATACAAGAGCAAGACACAAGATTTTATCCCGAGGTTCGATTCCACGAAGAAAAATCTACGTCCCCGTTGAGGAGTCCACGAAGGACCGGGTCTTCACCAACCATACCCTCGTCGAATCGCCACGGAGGCCGATTCTCTTCCACTAATCACAAAGGGCAAATAAATCGTTCAAGGGGCATTCTCACAAGTTGAGGGATCCCCAAGAATTACAATGAATGAATACCACCAAGCACACTCAAAAGATGTACAATAAATGAACAAGAGTGTGCGAGAGATCAAACCCAAGAGCTCAAGATGTGTAGAACAAGTCTCTCCTTTGATCAATTGCTAATCCTCAAAGATTTGATCCTTTTAGGGTTAGAATGTGAATTTTGGGCTCTTGGAAGGTGTGACGGTGCAGGGGGTCGAGAGTGGTTGTAGTATGGCCGTACACCTCTATTTATACTAGGGTTTCCAAAGGTTACCGTTAGGGTTTGCGATGTCCGGACTAGTCCGTGGTGGACTCCGGACTAGTCCGGTGTGCGGCGTGTGGAAAACCCTATGTGTTGTGAGATACCGGACTTGTCCGTAAGAGTGCGGACTAGTCCATTCTCTACTCAGAGACAAATTGGACTAGTCCGGTCCATATCGGACTAGTCCGCTATGGTGAGAACTTTGTAGATTATGGACAAGTCCGGACTTGGCGGATTCGTCCGTTCTATAGTCAGAGACATATCGGACTAGTCCGGTCCATATCGGACTAGTCCGCTGTGCGGAGAAAGTGAGGACTGAGGACAAGTACGCACTTGGAGGACTTGTCCGTTTTCTAGTCAGAGAGAAATCGGACTAGTCCGGTTGATATCGGACTAGTCCACACATGCTGATTTTTGTGTAGTTAGTGTGATTTCTTTCACTTGAGCTCTTGGGGTGTGTTTCTCCAACACACTCCATACTAAGTAATCTAATCTTTTCAGCTCCTGAGCTCTTATAATTTTAGATCCTCATTATTCTTTCTTTTTGCGCTTTCTTCCTAATTTCTTTAAAAACCTGCGCTCATCTCATCGATTTTGTTAGGGTCTCATTTGTTTGTCATAAATCAAACAAAACCCACAAGGGATGCCTAGATGCACTTTCAATCTCCCCTTTTTTGGTGATTGATGACAACCAATTGAGATCACACAAATATGATAAAAAATTCAGATTTTCATAAAGTGTGCACATATGAGCTTTGAGCAAAATAGGCAATGTAGACATAAGGCATATGTGCACTCTTTATGGTGGGGTGCAAAACTATGTGTGTGAGCAATAATTTTGATGTGAATATCATAATAAGCATAATCATAATATCATCAAGAGTCTCAAGCCTACATAGCAGTTTTAAACATAAACCATTAATCATAAGCATAACATAGTCATCATTTCACAGCACATGTCCAAAAGCGTAATGATAACATTAGTCTTACAAAAGCCCACTTATTAAACTAGGACACAAAAAGAAGAACCTACGACCTAAGACTCCCCCTAAATCTCCCCCCCTTTGGCATCAAGGCACCAAAAAGAAGGAGAGGAGGGATCTACTTGTCGTCGCTGGCTCACTCCTCGCTGTCGGTCCTTTCTTTATCTTCATCATCAGGCTGAGGAGGAGGAGGAGAAGAACCACTCGTCGTGCCCGGGAGCCAAAGTAGGCACGCTCTGATGGAGAGAGAGGAGGAAGCTCTGTGAAGTCAGCTGCAAAGTCCTCTGAGATGACTGGAGATCCAATGGGCTCAATCTCCTGTTTTTGGCATATTGCTTTGACATTGGCCTTCATGTATCTCATTTCTTCTTTTCTTGCCTTGTTCGTCTTATGAAGCTTCACCTCAGTTTTGCGGCAAGAACCAAAGATAGCAGCCAAATACTTCATAATCCCACTAGGGGACCCTTTGTGAGGAGGGGCCCTAGTCTTGGATGAAGGCCTTGCATCTTCTTGAGCTCTCTCTGGATGTTCTTCAGGTGAGCCAGGTGAGGGAGCAGCTAGGAGAGAGGCTTGAGGTGGCTTCTGAGGCCTTAGAGCAATGTGTTCCACATCCTTCACAAACTCAATTCCTGTGACTTTTTCAATCATGAACATCAAGTATGGTGCATAGCCACAGGAACGGTTTGGTGTGCAGGATATGTTCACCATGTCATTCCAAATGTAATCGAAGATATCAAATTTTCCCCTCCCGCTGATTACTTTCATCAAGATTCTCAAGTAACCTTGGACACTCCCATCATCTCCATCCTTTTGAGCAATGGTCTTCCGGAGCACTCTGTTGAGAACAATGAAGAAGGGCTCCATGTTCTTGGTTGAGGGAGGATTGTATGGGAGTCGAGTATCATAGAGGAATTCCATCTTGTCCTTCTCCACAATACCAAGATTGTGAATCACAATCTCATTACTGCCGGTGTCCTCAAGGTGCAGCAGTCTGGCAAACTCAACATAGGAAACTATGTACTTGGATCCATGTGTCATCCAAGTCACTCTCTCTTCTTCATCGTGGGCAAAGTGGCAAGTTGCAAAGAACTGGGCGATGATCTCATCATTCCAGTTGTATCTGAAAGAGAGCAAGTCCTTGAGTCCGTGTTTCTCTGCAGCCTCTATTACCTCCTCAAAGGCTTCACAACTCTTCCTTTCAAAATATGTCCAGTCGATCCATTGGCTGCTGACCACTAGAGTCTTCATTTGGAGGTACACCAAACTGTAGTAGTCTGAGTGAAAGTTGCTCCAAAATCTCATGTCAGCTGCCTTTTTGCCAGTGCTATAGGCGTCAATCTTCCTCAGCTTCCATGCCACATCACCCCCCTTGCCATTTAACTTCTCCTCCAAGGGATCCCTATTCCCCTGTCTTGGAGCTGTCATCTTAAGGGGACCAATCAGGCTGGAAGCAAGTCACTTTCCCTTGCCCTTGGTTTAGCATTGAGCCGCCGAGCTAGAACCATCCATATTTGCTTTTGAAGCTGGTCTCCTGACTATAACCTTTCAACGCACCCTAGGTGGGGTGGGCGAAGGCTCGACAGCACGCTCTTGTCTCTTGTTGGAGCGAGACTCCGGAATATGAGACATCACATCTTGATCCATCTCGGCTTCAAAGTCGGAGATGTTCTCATTCGATCCCGACATGATTCTGACAAGGAAGACATAAAGGATATGAGTAAGCAAGGATGATAAGGGATTGCATTGAATTGATATAAGCTAAGGTTTTGATCAGGGCATACCGGACTTGTCCGGTGTTCAAGGTCGAACTAGTCCAGAGTACCGGACTTGTTCGCCCTAAGAACGGACTAGTCCGTTATGAGGCTGCTCAAACCCTAACTTGTCAAAATTTGAGGTTATTTAATGCAAATATGATCTAGGGTACATGGAATACGTCAATAGAGCATGTATTGACTGGAGGAGCTAAGCTAATTGAGCAAAAACAAGGAAAATCGAAGATTCTAGGGTTTGGAGAGAAATTTACCAAATCCTTCGATTCGAGGCGTTGAAGGAGTTCTTGATGTGGACTAGTCCAGGGTCTTCGATCCCCTTGCAGTGGAGATCGATTCCCACGGAGATTTGGGTGGATTTGATGGAGAACTCGCAAATCCGCCTTGGGAGCACTTGAGTGAGGAGAGAGAACGTGGGAGGAGTTGTGAGGTTGAAGGAGATTAGGTCTGAGCCGACCCTAGGGTCATGGAGTCGAAATATCGGACTAGTCCATGGTTGAACCGGACTAGTCCAGACTAGCGGACCAAGTGCGGACTAGTCTGCAATGTGCGGACTAGTCCGGATGACCACAGACTAGTCCGTGGTCCCTTGTACAGAAAAGTATAAAACACTTATATATATGTATTTAATGGTTCCTAATAAGAAATAGGGGACAAAGACACACAAATATTCTTGATGAATGTGATCAGTAAACATACAACAATCAAACTATGACCATAATTCATTAAGATCAAGTAACTAACATAGTTTTTAGGAGAAAAATAGAGAGATGATTTTTCAACACAATTAACATGATTTTGAGGATGGCATACAGGTATGCAAGTTTTCAGGCCACGTTCCGAGCATCAAGGATATTTAGTTCATTTTGGAGCTCACAAAAGCGTTTTTCATCAAGTGGCTTGGTAAAGATATCGGTTAGTTATTTTTCAGTGTTGACATGGGAAATGGCTATGTCTCCTTTCATTGAGTGATCTCTCAAAAAATGATGTCGGATATCTATGTGTGTGGTTCTAGAGTGCTCAACAGGGTTATGGGCAATTTTAATTGCACTCTCATTGTCACAAAGGAGTGGAAGACGACTCATATTGTAACCGTAATCCCTTAGAGTTTGTCGCATCCAAAGGAGTTGTGCACAACAACTCCCGGCTGCAACATACACCGCTTCGGCCGTGGATAAGGAAATTGAATTTTGTTTCTTGGAGGACCAAGAAACTAAGGATCTACCTAGGAATTGACAAGTACCAAAAGTACTTTTTCTATCTACCTTGCATCCGACATAATCTGCATCAGAGTATCCAATGAGATTGAATTTTGAACCTTTGGGATACCAAAGGCCTAGGTTGGGTGTATGAACTAAATATCTCAGGATCCTTTTAACGGCTATCAAATGACATTCCTTAGGATTGGCTTGAAACCTTTCACACAAACATACACTCAACATGATATCAGGCCTAGATGCACATAAATAAACTAAGGAGCTAATTATGGAACGATATACCTTTTGATTCACATTTGGTCCGTCTTTATTGAGATCCAAGTGTCCATTTGTCGCCATGGGAGTCTTTATGGGCTTTGCTTTGTCCATTCCAAACTTCTTGAGAATGTCTTGAGTGTACTTTGTTTGACTTATGAACGTCCCGTCCTTTTGTTGCTTCACTTGGAATCCCAAAAAGTACCTCAACTCCCCCATCATGGACATCTCGAATCTATCTGTCATAATCTTACTAAATTCTTAACAAAAGGATTAGTTAGTTGAACCAAATATAATATCGTCAACATAGATTTGGCAAATGAAGAGATTATCATCAAAGTTTTTAGTAAACAAAGTGTAATCAGCTTTTCCAATCTTGAAGTCATTTTCAATCAAAAAATCTCTAAGGCACTCATACCAAGCTCTAGGAGCTTGTTTGAGGCCATAGAGAGCCTTACGCAGTTTGACCACATAGTCGGGGTAATCTTGATCTTCAAAACCGGGTGGTTGCTCCACGTACACCTCCTCCTTGATCGGTCCGTTGAGAAAGGCACTTTTTACGTCCATTTGATAAAGCTTGAAATCATGGTGAGTAGCATATGCAAGTAATATATGAATCGATTCAAGCCTAGCTACGGGAGCAAAAGTCTCGTCGAAATCCAAACCTTTGACTTGGGAGTACCCTTTTGCCACAAGTCGTGCCTTGTTCCTTGTTACCACTCCATGTTCATCTTGCTTGTTGCGTAAGACCCATTTAGTGCCGACGACATTGGACTTGGGTCTTTCAACAAGCTCCCACACTTCATTCCTTTTGAAGTTGTTCAATTCTTCTTGCATCGACATCACCCAATCCGGATCTTTTAATGCATCCTCAACCCTATATGGTTCCAAAGAAGATACAAAAGAATAGTGTTCACAAAAATTAGCTATACGAGGTCGAGTTATTACTCCCTTTTGGATGTCACCGATTATGTCATCGACGGGATGATCTCTTTGGATGCTTTGGTGTACTCTTGGATGTGGCACTTGTGGTCTTGAATCTTCATTATCATCTTCTTCTCCCTCTGGATAGTTTCCCTCATTTTTGTTTTGATTTTCTTGAGGTTGATCTTGTATGGAAGCTCCCCCTTGATCATTTTCCTCACCTGTGGTTCATTTTCTTCATTCACATTTTGAAGGTGGCACTTGTGGTCAAACATCGCCCAATGCCATTCTTCTCAATGCTTGACATGGAGCTTCTTCTTGATCTAGCACACATTGATCAACTTGCTCTTCTTGAGAGCCGTTAGTTTCATCGAACACTACGTCACGTGCTACTTCAACAAGTCCGAAGGTTTTGTTGAAGACACGATAAGCATAGGAGTTCGAATCATAGCCAAGTAAGAAACCTTCATCGGACTTCGAAGCCCTTGGCTTCTTGTTTAAAATATAACATTTTGAACCAAAAACTCAAAAATATGAAATATTCAGCTTGTTACCCGTGAGTAGTTCATATGAAGTTTTCTTGAGCAACCGATGAAGATATAGTCGGTTTATGGCGTGAAGCGGTGTTAACCGCTTCAGCCCAAAACCTGTCCGAAGTCTTGTATTCATCGAGCATTGTCCTCGTCATCTCAATGAGAGTTCTGTTCTTCCTTTCGGCTACTCTGTTTTGTTGAGGAGTATATGGTGCTAAAAATTCGTGCTTTATCCCCTCTTCGTCTAGATACTCCTCAACTTAGGTGTTCTTGAATTCTGTCCCATTGTCACTTCGTATGTTCTTGATCTTCAATGAGAATTCATTTTGGGCACGCTTGATGAACTTCTTGAGGGTTCCTTGAGTTTCTGTCATATCATGCAAAAAGAAAACCCACGTGAAGTGTGAAAAATCATCAACAATGACTAGACCGTATTTATTACCGCCGATGCTTATGTAAGCAATTGGACCGAATAGATCCATGTGGAGGAGCTCAAGCGGTCTTGTTGTAGTCATGACATTCTTCGCGGGATGGGGTGCTCCTACTTGCTTCCGTGCTTGGCACGCTCTACAAGGCCGGTACCAAGCACTCTTCCTTGACTATTACCACCAAATTAAATGCCTTCGCTTGGATCTTCATTTTCTTCATATTCCACGAACATTCTTCTTTTTCCGGTCATATGATTGGTGCATCCACTATCTAGCACCCATTTTGCTCCACCGGATGAATAAGTCTGTAAAAGACAAATTATGCCTTGGTCTTAGGTACCCAAGCTTGCTTGGGTCCTTTGAGGTTAGTCACAAGTGATTTGGGCACCCACACATGAAACTTGGTGTTCCCATGGCGTGGCCCAACATATTTAGCATAAACTCTTCCAAGATTACTTTTCATAAGTACATATGAAGCATCAAAAGTTCTAAATAGAAGTTGTTGTTCATATGTGTTCACAGTGTTAAATTTATCAACATTATTAAGTTTTCTAACCTGAGAAGAGTTTCCCTTGACAAAGGCAATGCAACCCTTGTTATTCTTGTGGCTTCTAGCGTTTTGCTTTTCACCATAAGAATATCCAATGCCATATTTGACATTAGGAGGTCTTGTGACTGAGTATGAACTGCGTGCATACTTGATCTTTTCCTTGTCAAATATGCCACTTTGAGAAGATTGCTTGCCCTTTGTCAAGTTTGTCTTTTTCTTCAAGTTAGTGTCACTTTTGGCACAAGCACAAGTAATACTAGTTTCAGATTTTATATGTTGAGCATGAAGTGGATGAAGAACCACTTTGCTTGAGTGACTCAACTTGTACCTCAAGGATCTTGTTAACTTTGCTTAAGTTAGTAAGTTCATCCTTGATGGTGGCGTTTGCGTCTTTTAACTACAAGCAAGCTTCCTTGCTTGAAGCTAACTCAAGTTCTAGTGATTTACTTCGCTCCTTTTCAAGTTCAAGAAGCTTTTCAATCTCAAGATATTTCTCCTTTTGGGAGATGATCATATCTTCCTGACGATTGACAAACTTCTCCATATTAACAAGCTTATCAAATAGAAATTTTATCTTAGCAGCTGTCTTTTTGTCTAAACCCCTAAGCATATATTCATTTTCATCACTACTATCATCCTCACTAGAATTATCATTATCACTACTAAAAGAATTCGAGAAGGAAGATTTCGTTGTTACCTTTCTTTTACCTTCCATTGCTATTAGACAAGTGTTGTCGGTGTCCTTCCATGCGCCCATGGTTGGTAAGAGAGTGTATTTCTTGGTAGTCTTCTTTATGGCTATGGTGGACATCTCCTCTTCTTCTTCGGATGAGGATTCATCATTGGAGTCCCACTCCTTCCCTAGATGCGCTTGGCCATATTGCTTCTTCTTCTTGAACATTTTCTTTGGTTGAGGCTTGTTGTCTTTAGTCTTTCTCTTATTTTCTTCATATGGACAATCTACTATGAAGTGATCATATTCTCCGCAATTGTAGCACGCCCGTCTCATCTTGGGTCTTTGTTTGTCCCTTTGTCTTCCTTCATTTGAGATTCTACCCTTTTCATCGTCGATCTTCTTGTGTACATCCTTGATGCCCGACATCGTCTCTTCGAGCGGTGAGTCTCTTTTGAAGAGTTTGGCTCTGATACCAATTGAATGTAGCCTAGAGGGGGGGTGAATATCCTTTTTGATTATTTGTTAATCCCTAAAACACTTAATAGATTTATCAAATACAGGGAAATCGGACTAGTCCGGTACTGTGCGGACTAGTCTGGTATGCGTGGACTAGAAAGATCAAAGTTGATCAATATTTTCACTTCTAGTACCCTATGCAACGGAAATTAATTGAGAACTTAGATGTATTACAACAGTGAAACAATGAATGACAGAGATCAACTTTAGTTTCAATGTTTCAACGTGAATTACACAAGATTAACTAAACCCTAGAATATGATGAACAATAAAACACAAGAGCAAGAGACAAGATTTTATCCCGAGGTTCGACTCCACGAAGAAAATCTACGTCCCCATTGAGGAGTCTACGAAGGACCGGGTCTTCACCAACCCTACCCTCTTCGAATCGCCACGGAGGCCGATTCTCTTCCACTAATCACAAAGGGCAAATAAATCATTCAAGGGGCCTTCTCACAAGTTGAGGGCTTCCCAAGAATTACAATGAATGACTACCACCAAGCACACTCAAAAGATGTACAATAAATGTACAAGGGTGTGCGAGAGATTAAACCCAAGTGTTCAAGATGTGTAGAACAAGTCTCTGCTTTGATCAATTGCTAATCCTCAAAGATTTGATCCTTTTAGGGTTAGAATGTGTGGAGAGATGTGAATTTTGGGCTCTTGGAAGGTGTGACAGCGCAGGGGGTCGAGAGTGGTTGTAGTATGGCCGTACACCTCTATTTATACTAGGGTTTCCAAAGGTTACCGTTAGGGTTTGCGATGTCCAGACTAGTCCGTGGTGGACTCCGGACTAGTCCGGTGTGCAGCGTGTGGTTTTCTAAGTGTTGTTAGATACCGTACTTGTCCGTAAGAGTGCGGACTAGTCCGTTGTCTACTCAGAGACAAATCGGACTAGTCCGGTCCATATCGGACTAGTCTGCTGTGGTGAGAACTTTGTACATTATGGACAAGTCCGGACTTGGCGGACTTGTCCGTTCTCTAGTCAGAGACATATCAGACTAGTCCGGTCCATATCGGACTAGTCCGCTGTGTGGAGAAAGTGAGGACTGAGGACAAGTCCGCACATGGAGGACTTGTCCGTTTTCTAGTCAGAGAGAAATCAGATTAGTCCGGTTGATATCGGACTAGTCCGCACATGCTGATTTTTGTGCAGTTAGTGTGATTTGTTTCACTTGAGCTCTTGGGGTGTGTTTATCCAACACACTCCATACTAAGTAATCTAATCTTTTCAGCTCCTGAGCTCTTATCATTTTAGATCCTCATTCTCCTTTCTTTTTGCGTTTTCTTCCTAATTTCTTTAAAAACCTGCGCTCATCTCAACGATTTTGTTAGGGTCTCATTTGTTTGTCATAAATCAACCAAAACCCACAAGGGATGCCTAGATGCACTTTCAAGCGTCCAGTCTACTTCATCAGCGAGGTCCTCCATGATTCCAAGACAAGATATCTGGAGGTACACAAACTGCTCTATGCAGTCCTCGTTGCATCAAGGAAGCTGCGCCATTACTTCCAAGCTCACAAGATCTCGGTGGTCACCTCGTACCCACTGAGAACCGTCCTCCACAGTCCCAACGCCACTGGAAATGTGGCTAAATGGGCTGCAGAATTGGCGGAGTTCGAGCTCGACTTCTTACCGCGCCATGTGGTGAAAAGTCAGGCGTTAACTGACTTCGTGGTAGAGTGGACTCCACCACCATGCCAGCCAAAAGGCCAGGACATCAGTGAACCAGAGCCCAGAGCTCCGGTCTTCACTGGGCCCTACTGGACTCTCTTCTTCGATAGCTCCTCTCGGAAGCAAGGTGCCGGAGCGGTGGTTCTGCTCATTACACCAACCGGGGAGCAATTCAAATACATGGTGCGACTTGACTTCAAGGCGACCAACAACATGGCGGAGTATGAGGCTCTCATCTTCGGGTTGAAAACCGCCCTGTCCCTCGGCGTCCAGCAGTTGATGGTTGTAAAATCCCCAAAAGTGCTAGTAAGAAATTTAGCACATTAACACTTAGGAAAAATGAGGGGAATTAAAACTTTGAATTATAACATTGTGCGTCAAAGTGATGATTCAAGCTTCCCAAAAACTTCCAAACATGGAGATCTAAATTCATAACTTGGGTCTCCATAATCCAAATATTAGGCCTCTCAAATTTCAGCTCATTTGGAGGGGTTCTACTATTTGTTTGGGATTAAGAGAAGAAGCCCTCAAACTTGAATTCAAATTTCAGTTTCAAATATAAAATCCTCTAAAGTGGTAAATTGGATTCACAAAGGTGTTTTCCACATTTGAATTAGCATCCATGCCTAATTTCATTTTATTTGGGTTTAGGTTGCTAGGGTTTTGAATCAATGGAAAAGGGAAATTCAATTCCTAATTTCAAATTCAAAATCCCAATTGCAATTCAAACTTTTCGACTGAAACAGAATTCAGGTTCACACTCAAACACATGACTTCGTGAGGAAGCAAAGGATTTAATTTGAATGAAAATATCGGAGCTATTAGGTGGGGTGGGACCCACATGTCAGTGAGACATAAACAGCAGTAAAAAATTCTTGTCTGTGAGCTTGCCACCGAGGGTGCAGCCTCCACCGAGCTGCTTGAGAATTTCTCCCGACGGCAGCAACTTCTTGCGTGGTTGATCGATAGATATAGAAGCTGCACAACTCAAGTTTTCCTCTCTGCCTACACGTTCCACCGAAGCTTCCTTCCTTTGCTCGAGCGTGCAACCGAGAAAACAGAGCACAGCGCCGCTCCTCTCGGCCCTCCTCGCCGATCACGTTCCGGCGACTTGAGCACCCAGCCGAGCCACCCAAAAGCTACACAAACGACTCCTTGACGTCCTCGCGACCCCTCACCAGCCTGTGACCAGATCCCCTTCGACGTTGCCGAGACATTCTTCTTCCGCGAGTTGAGCAAAGCCGCACCTTTCGGTTCCCCAGCATCCCGGCGCTCGGAGCCGTATCGTGGTTGATGACCTACAGAAAAAAATGACTGCCCTAAGGTGCTTGATATGTCAATGAAATCTCACCTTCTTTGGTGCACCACCGAGGGAGAATTTCCCAGGTTACCGCATGCTTGCTTATAGAACCGAGATGATAAAAACTCCAAAATTCATGAAGTTTAGTCTCTCACAGCTCTATGCTGAGGTACACACATGTGCTAGGCTGCCTCACACTCATTTAGGATCAAGAATCATCACAAACCATGGGGTAGAGGATTGGTTCTTTGGAAAATTCGGGCCGCCACCGGATTCCACCCTAGGTCACCGATGAACTCGTGTTTGCAGCCCGTTTGGAGCTGATTTGAACGCATGCCGATGATTAGGGTTACACCGTGGTGCTGTAGGAAGAAAAACCAAAGCTTTTGAGACCTTGTAGTGTGAGTTTGACATGACCGGAGTTGTGCCACCGCCCTTCGCCGACGGGTTTCCGATGGCCGGTGGCCGCTGCCGACCCCACAAACGGTCTTCCCGTGCCCCAAAACACAGTAGCGGCGAGTTTCAACCCTGGACATGGCCAGGAGCCTCGGTCCAGTGACTCTCATCGGAGAGCGCCGCCACTTGGCTCTGTCGCGCGCGAGGTGGAAGAAGACCGTGGGCCCCACTGTCAGCAATTTGAATTTTTCCCTTTTTCGGTTCAGATTTTCATCAAACTTTGCAAGCTCATAACTTTCTGTAGGAACCTCCGAAAATTGTCAAATAAGTTTCATTGGATTCCCCTAAGTGAGTGCTATCCAGAAGTGCATCCCAATATTTATGAAAATTCCTGGATTTAGCTCATTAAATCAATATAAAAAACCTTAGTGAATTAATTACAGGAGTTCTGTTTATTGAAAAATTCCCAATTTTGGGCAGAACCTTCCTTTAAATATGTTTAATTTCCAGTAAAAATTGCAGAGGCATTGGACCTCATTTGCTTGGCCAAATGTTGTTTCCCTCCTCTATGTCTCTGAAAAATAGCAAAAATAACAGAAACTCTTTCAGAGAATTTCCCAATCTTGTAAATTCCATTTCTCCCTGTAGGTAGCTCGAAGAATTGTGAAACAAATGTTTCTAGAACCAGGGAAACCTTCTTTAATTAGGTCTTCCACTGTTAGCCATGTCAAAACTTCAGATTTGGGATCAAAATTCAGAGAAGCCATGTACTTGCTTCTTCAAATTTTTCTCAGATCATCCTTATAGAGTCCAGTGTCCACTGGAAAAATCCCAAAGCCAATTAAGAAACCTTAATAGCAGTAGCTAGTAATAGAAGTTTAATTCTTATAATTCATTAGCACTTATACACATATTTTGTTGCATATCATAAGTGACCAAAGTTGAGGAAACTCCGGAGCAGTTGGAAGTCCTCCCGCCCGACGCTAACTTTTCCTTTGACTCGCAATCAGGCAAGCCCCGGTTTGCATTTAATTACCTTTTGCAAATTTTTCATTTGTATCACTTATGTCTAGGGTGAATTGCTTGCATTAGAGTTAAGGTGATTGAAACCCCACTTGCATGACTTTTAAATCCTATGAAGGGTTGGGTAGTTTACAACTCGATGAGTAGAGAATGCCATGATAATGTTCTTAGGATCTCGGTAAAAGTCGAGTAGTTGGAATCTACTCGCGAGATAAGATTCTATCACACCGGATGGAAAGAGGTGGAAAATGGCTTAAGAATGTGAAACTGAGACCCAGCAGGGGGGATAGAATGCAGTGAGCGGAGGTCTCACGTGCGTAGCCCTGTTGGTGTCGATTGAAGACCGAGCCGTGTGCAACCCTGCTGGACAAGTTTGAACAGTACCAGATGCATACTGACATATGAGAACCAGGAAACTGATGTATTTGGTTCACCTGGGTGCCGAGGCTTACCCAACCATTTTATAGGAGTGGGTTGAGAGTAGCAAGGTGTAAATCTGCCGGTGGGCACAGACATGCTCCACGCGGGGACCTCCTGACCGTTACGGATGGACCGGTTCGGCATTTGGATTTCCTTTAAAAGGTTGCTGCATACAACAGAGTAGGAAGGTGTGAAGCACCACACTTCTGAAAGTGGGTGTATGTGACGTGTTATCCGGGTGTCTATTGATTGCAATTACCGTCCCTTGTGGTTATTTGAGTACCACTTGTTCACTGCGCTGTGACGTAGTAATAATTTAAAGAAGCCAGAAGAATATGATGCATTGGTCTATTATTGTATTGAAACCATGTATGCTGTAGATGTAGAGCTCATTAAGTTTATTTTCCACTTTGGGCATAACCACATCAGAGGAAAGCATTTCTTGTTTGATTGTGGACTTCCGACGTGAGGGCTGCCTAAGGCACATTAAACTGCGGCTACAAAACTTAAAGTAAGGATTAACATGTAGGCGTGTCTTTATCGCAATGTCATTTCCTTTATTACTAATCCCTGCATGTAGAGTCTCTTGTTAAGGAGTGTCGGTTAAGTCTTGCTGAGCCATCATGCTCACGGTTGCTATAGTTGAGTTGTTGCAGGTGAGGGTTATGAGGAAGGGTCCGAGGACGAGGCGATGCTCCGTCGGGGTACACGGCCAGGTTGGAGCCCTGCACACCGTCGTGACCTTCGTATGAGTGCTGCTAGTGTGTAGCGTCCCCGTGCTGGATGGCTACACTTTTTGCTTAGTTAGTATGAGAGTGTAGTTATGAATAATACTTCCGCTGTACATTACTTTTGTAAAAGACTTCCGCAGTGTTTTTATGTGAAATAAAAGTTTGTATGTTGTTCTTAATCTTTTCTTGTGTGCTGTTAGGTGTCGCATCGCACGGCACCACCCTCTGCGATCCCGGAGTGGGAAAACCATGGGGTGGCTCCCCACAGATGTGGTATCAGAGCCGCATTGGGAATAGCACGCTCGAAAAGAGCCTATTTTGAAAACTTAGAAGTAGTCGAGTGAGGATTAGTCACTATGCCCACATAAGGTCTATTATATTAGTTGCTACTAAGGTGGAAATGCTAACCTACTTGTTATTAATTTGTTACGATGCTCCGACGTCAGATAAGAGGTAAAGTATGCCCCGCAGGCAGATCAATTGCGGTAATCTCGCCATATGACAATGGTATGGAATGGTTTACCGTGGCTTGGCATGGTAGTGGTAATATGAGTCTCTGAACCTTATCATGGTTCTGAGAACATATGAAAACGCTGATCTACAGCGTGCTTTAGGCAAAAGCGAGAATACCCCATCGTGTGGTAAGCAACGCGATAGTATGCAACTCTTGAACGTTCAATGTTCAAAGGGCCATATGCAGCACTCGCCATCGGCGTGCCTCAACGGTCATGAGGCGGTAGGTGGTATCCGTTGGGTTGATAAAATTTTTAACCATGACGACCCATTCGCGCTCTACTCGGGTTCCCCGTCGTGTGGTGTGAAAACACGACCATGTACCTTGAGACGTGGCACGACTCAAGGACGATCCCGATGGAAATGATACGTACGTATGTTTTTACTATGATATGGACCTGCCTGAAATGTCAAACCCTTGCGTGCACCATTATTGTGTGGTCTTCTGCAGGTACATTAAACACGTTAGAGCATGACGTTTAGAAGTTGTTTGTGAGCGACATTCTTAGTTCCACCATTTGACACGTATATGCCAGGAATACTGGCTTAGGATTTTTCTTTGGTGAGGAAACGTAGTACCGAGATGAGTTCTAAATTGCATAAAAGGATATTTTTAAAGAAAAGAATCAATTTGGAGTTTAGGATTCAATTTAGGGGTTATTGAATTCCCATATTAAACTAAGAGTCAATTGTGAGTGTAGATTCATTTCCAAAGACTTAGGAACAACCTCCCCTGTTTCGGCAGAATTTTTGCTGAACTGAAACAGGACATAACTTTTGATGGGTTGAACAAATGGAGGTGTGTGATACTATTCTGGAAAGGTTTTGAAGTCTTCTACAACTTTTCTGTAGAATTCCAGAACAGAATCTCTCACCAAATGGATGAAAATCTCAGATGAGTATGCACTATCTAGAAACAGGGCAGACCAAAAATGCTATCTGGAATTTTTTGTATTTCGACCATAACTTCTTGTAGAAAAATTTCATATGGTCAAATAATACACCGTTGGAAAGTTTAGAATATGTGCTACAAATTTGTAGTTCAGTGTTTTCCTAGATTGGGGCAGAAATAGTTGGAATTTTGTGAACAAAACAGCCACTTGCAAAGGAGGTGCTGTCAAAATTCCTGAGAAAAACCTGTCAAATTGTAAAAATCATAACTCCTAAACTAGAAAAGATATGGAGGCAAATATGTACAATCTGGATTCTTTTTTGCGTCTACTACAACTTTGTTGTTGAACTCCAGCCCAGATTTTCCCTCCAAAGTAGTCAAAACAGATGAATTATCCAGACTGGTCAGCTGGACCAGAAGCTGGACAGAGAAAACCATGTTTGAAGTTTTCAATTCAAACCACTTGGTTTCAAGTTTTGAAATCCAGTGATTGTTGTAAAACAGTGAGTTGGATTCAAAAGTATTATGCATTCAATATATCATTTCGAGCGAGGACATGTTTGGGTCTTGTACAATAGTGAGGATTTACACATGCTAACACACTTAACATCCCGTGGCGACCCACGATGGTTGAAATGAACTTTTAATCCATAAAGTTCACTACTTTGGAACTCGATTGTGGTGACATGGTCCAGGGATGTATATGTTGTATAAAGTTTATACTTTATCCATATGTGTGAATGTTATGCATATCATTTGTTCCATTCTCGCACTACTATTGTATAGACTGGATGAAGTAATCAAACATGTGCTGATCGTTTGAATGGTGTGAATGCAGAATGGTGCGTACACTGTCCACACAAGAGGAGGGAGGTCCAAGTCAGGTTCGTGGTGATGAGTCTCCACCCCCGGAGCAAACCATGACGCAGCAACAACCACCTCCTCCACCATCAGAAATTCCAAGAAATCTCGCGGAGGTTCTCGCTGCAGTACTCGGCTCGCGCGACGAGCAAACCGAGTTGCTGCGGATGCTGGTGCAGCACAATGCGTCCCGTCAGGGAGGATGCCAAGACAATGGGCAATGCCAGCCCAACAGAGTTCATACTCGGACTTCTTGACGACCCATCCACCGGTCTTTATGGAGGCCGAAGAGCCTTTGGAGGCGGAAAGCTTCATCTGCACTCTCGAGGCGAAGTTCGGTTTACTTCGGTGCACCAAACACCAGAAGGCGCTGTTTGCAGCGCAACAGCTTCAAGGGGAAGCCGGTACATGGTGTGCGAACTACATCGCCTCATTACTTGCTGGCCATGCCGTCACTTGGGCGGAGTTATAGGAGGCGTTCCATGCCTATAATATACCTCCTGGAGTTATGCAGAGGAAGCTCCGAGAGTTTCTGGAGTTGAAACAAGGCGAGAGGAGTGCTCATGAGTACTCTAGAGCATTCAACCGGCTGGTGCAATATGCGCCAGAATCTGTGGGGATGGAAGAGCAGAAGCGAAACACATTCTTCCGGGGCCTGAATTCAAAAATGAAGGTCCATCTCGCCCAAAGCAACCGCGGCACATTCAACTACCTTGTTAATGCCGCGATTGTACAAGAAGATGCCCATCGCGAGCGTGGTTCTGATAAGAGGAAACGCAGCGCGTTGGCGAGCAGTAGTGGTGGGGCGCCACAAAAGTACCGCGTGGTGTATCGTCACCATCCGGTCAGAGATGGCAGACACCGGCGTGACCGCCTCAGTTTTGCGGTCGTCAATTTAATGCGCCAAGCTTCCGACCGTCGCATCCACCACAGCAACAGCAGCAGCAAAGGATGGTCCCGCTTGCGACTCCATTTCAACCGCGTGTACCGGGATTCCATCCTCAATTAAGAGGGACCCCGACACCATACACGTGTTTCACGGGTGGCGTGTCGGGCATATTGCCAAGGACTGCCCTGAGCAGCGACAGGGCAGGGGTTCAGCACTGTATCAGGGAACAAATCAGCCCCACAATCAGCCCAAGAAACCCCAGCACCAAAAACCGGCAACGTCCACCACTTAGCCATCGAAGACATGCTGGAAAGTGAACCCGTCCTCGCGGGTACGTTTTCTTATTTAGATCATCCCGTAGTCATACTTTTTGACTCCGGTGCCACCTATAATTTCATAAGTCAATCTTATGTTATGAAATATCAATTGCCTATCATTCCCATAAAAATTTCCTACTTAATTTGCTCTCCGGGTGGGAAAATAACAGCTGATAGGATGGTCAATAGAGCACCATTGCAATTGGGTGAGAATCTATATCCGACTTCTCTAATTATGTTAGAGAGTCAAAAACTTGATGTCGTTTTAGGAATGTCATGGCTACATCACCATGGTGCTGTTCTTGACATCGTTCCACGTGTGGTTCATTTAAACTCTCCACTTCATGAACCACATACTCTCATTCTTGACCGTTTGGTCCAAGAAATCCCAGCCACATATAACACGGAAGCCACAAAACTAGAGGATATTCGTGTGGTTCGTGAATATCCGGACGTATTTCGGATGATCTCCCGGGCATGCCATCCGAAAGGGATGTCGAGTTCAAGATCGAACTTGTACCCGGGACGACACCGATATCACGGAGAGCGTACAAGATGGCTCCGAATGAGCTAGCTGAATTAAAATAGCAGCTCAATGATTTGATTAAAAAGGGTTTCATTCGATCGAGTTCCTCGCCATGGGGATGCTCGGCGCTGTTTGTAAAGAAGAAGGATGAAACCTTGAGGTTGTGTGTGGATTACCGACCTATCAACGCCGCCACCATCAAGAATAAATATCTACTGCCCCACCTCGATATATTATTCGATCAACTTGTGGGTGCGAGTGTATTTTCGAAGATGGATCTTCGCTCTGGATATCATTAAATAAAGATCCGAGCAGAGGATATTCCGAACACGGCCTTCTCGACGAGATATGGATTGTATGAACTCAGTGTACATTTTGGTCTCACCAACGCCTCGGCACATTTCATGTACCTCATGAACTCAGTGTTCATAACGGAATTGGACAAGTTCGTGGTGGTGTTTATCGATGACATCTTGGTTTATTCCAAGTCTGAAGAAGAACATGCCGAACACTTGCATATCATGCTTCAACGATTGCGAGACCATAAGCTTTATGCCAAGTTCAGCAAGTGCGAGTTTTGGATCAGTCAATTGCCATTTCTTGGTCATATTATTTCTGCAGAAGGCATTGAAGTTAATCCAAGCAAGATTGAGCTTGTGCTGAAATGGAAGTCCCCCACATCTGTCCATGAAGTCAGAAGTTTCCTCGGTTTAGCGGGATATTACCGGATATTCATCCCGAGCTTCTCCAAACTTGCTAAACCGATGACTGAATTGTTGAAGAAGGGGGTTAAATATGTTTGGAGCTCAGCATGTGAAGGAGCTTTCCAAGCATTGGTGAAGCATCTTACAACAGCCCCGGTGTTAGCTCAACCGGATACGACCAAGCCCTTCGACGTATATTGTGATGCGTCCGGTATCGAGCTTAGCTGTGTATTGATGCAAGGAGGAAGAGTGGCCGCCTATGACTCACGTCAACTTCGTAACCACGAGCAGCACTATCTGACTCATGATCTTGAGATCACTGCTATGGTGTTGGCATTGAAAATGTGGAGGCACTATTTGTAAAAGTCCCAAAAATGCATATGAATAAACCATGGTTTGAATTCATATGTGTGACAAAGGCATGAAAAATGGGACTTGCTAAAACTTTTCTTCATGCAAAGTGATACATGGATGATCATCCAAAATAAGGCTCACATTTTTATTTGAAGGTGTTGAACCAATAAGGATTTGAATACCTCTTTGCATGAAAGTTTAAAAATCAGATTTCATACTTCAAAGTTCACACCAATTTGTGGCTAAAGAATTTGAAGACTTATGCAGCCATATAGTTTGGGAATTGTGGAAAAGGTTAGGTGGCAAACTTTTCAATTTTAGGGTGGGCTCAAAAAGGAATCAAATAGAGGCATTTTCTAATGCCAACCAAATTCAAAAATGAAATTGGCGAATTCAAATTCTAGCCCAGCTTTCAAACTCAGAATTGTGGAATTTGGGAAGATCAACATGAAAAGACATTTTGGGAGGAAAATGTGGGGTGGGACCCACATGTCATTGAGCTGAAATTGGAGACTTGCACCCTAAGTATGGCTCTGTTTTCAACTCAGCCGAGAAGTCTCCCCGGGTGCCACAGAGGAGGTCGCCGAGCCACCTCCTGCTCTCTCTTTCGCTCGCGCTGGCGATCGGTGGACTGCCCCCTCGTGCCTCGGCATGATCCTCCCCTCCTCAGACCGAGCAAATGGCCTTTTGTTCCCTCCTCCTCACGAACAGAGCTCAGCTCTCGCTGCCGCCGTCTCTGTACACAACTGGGAAGCTGGGAAAACTTGCGCCCTCTCCACCCCGAGCTGCTAGACAGCGTCACGAGCTCAGTTTTCACTTCCCCGACCCAGAAACGAGCGAGCTCCGGCCTCCCTTGCCTTTCAAACACCTCCACCGTGGTGACCTAACCTAAACCGGCGATCGGCTTCACGTGGACAGACCACCACGGTGGTTTTCACAGCCGAGCAAGGGCGGCAACGGAAGCGCACAGCCACCTTGCTGCTCTCACCCAAAGCTCAAGCCAAACCGTGAAGCATTGACGGTGAATTTCAGGATTTTGCTCCGGCGGGTGCAAACCGAACGTCCGGTACAAAATCTTCAAATTCCCCCTCTCCAATCCTTCTTAGGTTGTCAAACTTTGCACATAGCAGCTGGACTAGCCGGTGATCAGATTCCCTATAGCATCTGTTGCATGAAACCATCTGGGAATGATGGATTTTGAGCTCTACCGAGGGTGTTCATGGCGGACCTGATCGGTCGCACGGTGACGACCGACTTGCGGCCGTTCCAGAGCCATTTCGAGGCCGTGCCAGTCTTGGTGATCAACCACTGGTGCTGTAGCACGATTCTGTTGCTTGTTTGGAGGACTAGAACCCACGGACGACAGCGCCGAACTCCAACCGAGGCCGCCGCCCATCACCGGGGTGTTTTCGGTCACCGGCAGCCCTAGAACTCCCCACCACCATGTTCCTCGATGTCTCAAACCCCCTTGCGGCGAGTTTCAGCTCGGGCGGTGGCCGGCAACGGCGATCCGGCGAGCTGAGCGCGCAGGCGCGGGAAAACAGCCGGAGGAAGAAGAAGACCGGGTGGGACCCGGCTGTCAGCGGCTGTAACATTTAAATCTTCGATTGGCTGTGGCCCAGATCCAGTGTGCTGGCGCGCTGGAACCCTGTGAACCTGGTATGGCCCATTTTCTATTGGCTGGGGTTTAAATAGCGGGCCTAGTTGAATTTTAGTAAGAAAAACAATTCCAGAGTGGCTTCCAATTTTGGAAATTCATATCACTGTGTAGAAACCTCCAATTTGAATGGTCCCAATTGGGTTGGATTCATTTTGCAGAGATCTATCCAAATATGAACTCCAATTTGTATGAAAGTCCATATTAAATTCTGGAAAATTCATTGAAGGTTTTCTGAAAAAGAATTATTGAGGGAGTTTGGTTTATCCAAAAATCCTCAAATTTTGCCAGAGTATTCTTTAGCATATTGTAGACATTATAGCAAAATTTCAGCTCATTTGAGGATCAATTTAGTAGGAATTTGCTAAATACAAAGTGATGTGTTCATAAGAGTCCAGAAACATTTTCAGAAAATGTTTCCCGCTTATAAAATCTATTCTAGAAAAGTTATAGCTCCAAAAATCATAGGAAAATTTATGAAGGCTCTATGAGACATATGTGAAATTTTAGTTCATTTAATTGGGCTTCAAAATGCACATTACTTCAGAATTAATTCTTTTGAATAGAAATGCTTAAATAATTGTTCTGGAAGAACTACTCAAGTAAAAGGTCTGAATTTTGGACCAAATTACTTTCATGTGACCAGGAACTCACATGTAAATTTTCAGATCAAGTTGAGCCTTAGATCGCCCTGTTCTTGTTCTCCATACTTATGTATGTGGGGAAAATACATAAGAGCATTATGGGAATTGTGGAGAACACATTTGTATTACACCTTAGCTGCAATTTGGCAAGTTAAATCCCTAGATAGTATAGAACCTTCTGTAAAAGTTTTGAAGCCATTGGAGTTCTTGTCCTTCAGTTGCATTCAAATCTTCTCAGCTCATCTCTTATGGTCATTAGGAAGGTAGTTAGTGTATAGCTAAAACACTAAGATCAATTTAGTTCTGTCACAATTCTTTGCACAACAGAGTCAAACCAAGCCATTCTTGGCTTTTCCACACAACCTCTGTTCCTAAGAAATCAAGTCTTAACTTCTTTCCATTGCATTCTATAAAACTTGTGCATATGCAATTCAATAGGAATCACGACGAAGGGGATTCAAAGGAGCGATTCATTGAAGTGGATCAAACTCCGGAGCATCAAGGGTTGATCAGCAAGGATTACTAACTGCTTATATACTACTACCCTGCAAAACAGGCAAGCCCTGGTTTGCAATTAAGTACCTTTTATAAAGTTTTCATTTGTATCACTTATGTCTAGGTTGAAATGTTTGCATTAGAGTTAGGGTGTTTGAAACTCCACTTGCATGACTTTAAATCCTATGAAGGGTTGGGTAGCTTACAGACCCGACGAGTAGACAAGACCCTGCTAATACGCTTAGGATCTCGGTAGAAGTCGAGTAGTTGGAATCTACTCGCGAGTTAAGTTTTTATCACATGGTATGGAATAGAGTAGAAAATGGCTTAAGAGTGGTGAAAATGAGACACGGCACGGGGGATAGGATGCAGTGAGCGGAGATATCACGTGCGTATCCCTGTTGGTGTCGATTGAGGACCGAGTCGTGTGCGGGCCTGCTGAACAAGTATCCAACAGTACCGGATGGCATACTGACTTAAGCAGGAAACCGATGTAATTGGTTAACCTGGCCGAGGCTTACCCAACCATAAATAGGAGTAGGTTGAGGGTAGCAAGGTGTAAATCTGCTGGTGGACACAGTCACGCTCCACGCGGGGACCTCCTGCCCGTTACGGATGGACCGGTTTGGCATTTGGGTTGCCTTTGAAAGGTTGTTGCATACAACAGAGTAGGAAGGGGTGTGGAATCACGCTTCTGAAAGTGGGTGTATGTGACGTGTTGTCCGGGTGTCTACTGATTGCAATCACCGTCCCTCGCGATTATTTGAGTACCGCTTGCTCACTGTTTTGTGATGCAGTAATAAGAGAAATAAGCCAGATGAATGATAATATGCTGTGATGAACTATTACTGTTTGGAAACCATGTCTGCTGTAGATGTAGATCTAATTAAGTTTCTTTTCCACTTTGGGAACCACCACATCGGAGGAAAGCGTTTCTTGTTTGATTGTGGACTTCTGATGTGAGGGCTGTCTAAGGCTCATTAAACTGCTGCTATAAAACTGAAAGTAAGGACTAACATCTAGGTGTGTCTTTAATGCAAAGTCTTTATCCCATATTACTAATCCCTGCATGTAGAGTTCCATGACTAGGGTGTCAGTTAAGCCTTGCTGAGCGTTATGCTCATGGATGCTATCCGAGTTGTTTTGCAGGATTGACTTCATGCTTATGAGAAGGGATGTCGATGAGACTTGGGAACTCCGAGTGATTACTCAAGAGCATCCTCGCCGCTGCGGTTTGTTCTTCATGTTGCTAGTAAGAAACGTCTGCAGGCTGGACTGTTTCTTTGTTGCTAATTTAGAATTGAGTCGTGAGAGTTATAGTCTTCCGCTGTAGCTTATTTTGAAATAGTATTTGTAAAATACTCTTGTACGCTTCCGCAAATGATTTATGTAATGTGATGTGTTTCCTCGACTCGTGTGCTATTAGGTGCCGCATATCACGGCATCACCCGACGAGGTCCTGTCTGGGGCGTCGTTCGTCGGCGGTCCCCCACACTATTTACTTGGGAACTTAGTGCACCTCTACACCGACCACAAGAGTCTAAAATATATATTCACTCAAAAGGAGTTGAATATGCGGCAATGGAGATGGCTAGAGCTGATCAAAGACTATGAGATCGAGATTCACTACCATCCCGGTAAGGCAAATGTGTTTGCCAACGCCTTAAGCCACAAATCTCACATCAACAATCTGTCCATCACTCCGCTTGAAGAGTAGGAGCCGAGTTTATACTTGGTTCCATATGGGGCATTATATAATTTTGCTCTTGTCCCTACCATACGAGAGGAGATTATGGAAGCTCAGAAGAAAGACGTCGGAATGTAGCACATTCGGAGAAGAATGAAGAATGGCGAAATGAAATACTTCTGAAAGGATGAACACGGTACCCTATGGTTCAAAAACCATATAGTGGTACCCCGTGACATGATGCTTCGGAAGAAAATCTTGGACGAGGCTCACTTGTCCAAGTATTCTATTCATCCGGGCAGCAACAAGATGTATCAAGATCTGAAAACCAGATTTTGGTGGACACGGATGGAAAGAGAAATCGCAAAGTACATATCGGAATGCGACATGTCGGTGTGTGAAAGCTGACTATATTCGTAAAGCCGGACAGCTGCAACCCTTGAACATTTCGGTGTGGAAGTGGGTGGATATGAGCATGAACTTCATTGTTGGCTTACCTCTCACGTCTTACAAGCATAATTCGATTTGGGTGATAGTCGATCGACTAACCATGTCAGCTCATTTTATTTCCATACATACAAAGTACGTGGCCAAGCAATATGCGGAGCTGTATATTGCAAGGATCTTTTGCTTGCATGGTGTTCCCGGCACAATTATTTCAGATCACGGTGCGCTGTTCGTTGCTCGATTTTGGGAGCAGCTGCACGCGTCATTGGGCACCAAACTGATCCGAACTTCCACGTATCACCCGCAGACGGATGGTCAAACTGAACGGGTGAATCAAGTGCTTGAAGACATGCTACGCGCTTGTGCCATCCACCACGGTAAAAACGGGGACGATCATTTACCTTTGGTGGAGTTTTCATATAACAATGGCTATCAAGCTAGCATCAAGATGGTGCCGTATGAAGCTCTCTACGGCCGGAAATGTTGCACACCACTCAACTGGTGTGACTCCGGTGAGCGAGTGATATACGGCATTGAGCTTGTGAATGAGGCAGAAGAACGAGTACGAGTAATACAAGCCAATATTAAGGCGGCTCAATCTCGTTAGAAGAGGTATGTGGATAAAAGACAACGTCCTCTCCACTTCAACATCGGGGACCATGTTTATGTCCGTGTGTCTCTGATGAAAGGAGTTCATCATTTCGGAGTAAAAGGAAAGCTTGCTCCGTGATTCATCGATCCGTTCGCCGTCATTGAAAAATGCAGACCCGTGGCCTATCGCTTGCAGTTACTGGCGTCACTCGCAGGAATTCACAACATATTCCACATCTCTCAGCTGAGGAAATGCCTCAAGCCCTAGGCTGAAATCCGCACCGAAGGCATAGAAGTTCCCCAACTGGACCTCACATACTCGGAGTATCCGATCCGGATTATCGATGAAAAGACTCGCGCTACAAGAAACTGGACTTTATGGTTTTATAAAGTATTGTGGAGTAACCATACCGCTGAGGAGGCGACATGGGAAAGCAAGGACTATCTACAAGCAAATTATCCGGACTTGCTATCATCGTATACCCGGTAAAGTTTCGCTCACTTTGCTTTTCCTTGTGGAATCTTGGGACGAGATTCTTTTTAAGTGGGGAGGGATGTAAATCCCCAAAAGTGCTAGTAAGAAATTCAGCACATTCACACTTAGGAAAAATGAGGGGAATTAAAACTTTATATTATAACGGTGTGCGTCAAAGTGATGATTCAAGCTTCCCAAAAACTTCCAAACATGGAGATCTAAATTCATAACTTAGGTCTCCATAATCCAAATATTAGACCTCTCAAATTTCAGCTCATTTGGAGGGGTTCTACTATTTGTTTGGGATTAAGAGAGGAAGCCCTCAAGCTTGAATTCAAATTTCAGTTTCAAATTCAAAATACTCCGAAGTGGCAAATTGGTTTCACAAAGGTGTTTTCCACATTTGAATTAGTATACATGCTAAATTTCAGATTATTTGGGTTTAGGTTGCCAGGGCTTTGAATCAATGGAAAATAGAAATTCAATTCCTAATCTCAAATTCAAAAACCCAGTTGCAATTCAAACTTTTCGACTGAAACAGAATTCAGGGGAATTCAAACTCAAACACATGACTTTGTGAGGAAGCAAAGGATTTAATTTGGATGAAAATATCAGAGGTATTAGGTGGGGTGGGACCCACATGTCAGTGAGACATAAACAGCAGTAAAAATTTCTTCTCTGTGAGCTTGCCACCGAGGGCGCAGCCTCCACCGAGCTGCTTGAGAATTTCTCCCGATGGCAGCAACTTCTTGCGTGGTTGATCGATAGATATTGCAGCTGCACAACTCAAGTTTTCCTCTCTGCCTACATGTTCCACCGAAGCTTCCTTCCTTTGCTCGAGCGCGCAACCGAGAAAACAGAGCACGGCGCCGCTCCTCTCGGCCCTCCTCGCCGATCACGTTCCTGCGACTTGAGCGCCCAGCCGAGCCGTCAAAAAGCTACACCAACGACTCCTTGACGTCCTCGCTCCCTCACCAGCCTGTGACCGGGTCCCCTTCGACGTTGCCGAGCCGTTCTTCTTCCGTGAGTTGAGCAAAGCCGCACCTCTCGGTTCCCCGGCGTCCCGGCGCTCGGAGCCGTATCGTGGCCGATGACCTACAACAAAAACGACTGCCCTAAGGTGCTTGATATGTCAGTGAAATCTCACCTTCTTTGGTGCATCACTGAGAGAGAATTTCCCCGGTTACCGCATGCTTGCTTATAGAACCGAGATGATAAAAACTCCAAAATTCATGAAGTTTAGTTTCTCACAGCTCATGCCGAGCTACACACACATGCTAGGATGCCTCACGCTCATTTAGGATCAAGAATCATCGCAAACCATGGGGTAGAGGCTCGGTTTTTCAAAAAATTCAGGCTGCCGCCGGATTCCACCCTAGGTCACCGATGAACTCGTGTTTGCAGCCCGTTTGGAGCTGATTTGAATGCATGTCGATGATTAGGGTTACACCGTGGTGCTTTAGGAAGAAAAACCGAAGCTTTTGAGCCCTTTTAGTGTGAGTTCGACATGACCGGAGTTGTGCCGCCGCCGCCGCCGGGTTTCCGGTGGCTGCTGCCGACCCCACAAATGGTCTTCCCGTGCTCCAAAACGCAGTAGTGGCGAGTTTCAGACCTGGACATGGCCAGAAGCCTCGGTCCGGTGACTCTCGTCGGAGAGCACCGCCGTTCGGGCTCTGCTACGTGCGAGGTGGAAGAAGATCATGGGCCCCACTGTCAGCAATTTGAATTTTCCCTTTTTCGGTCCAGATTTTCATCAAAATTTGCAATCTCATAACTTTCTGTAGGAACCTCCAAAAATTGTAAAATAAATTTCTACGGATTCCTCTCAGTGAGTACTATCCATAGGTGAATCCCAATATTTATGAAAATCCGATTTAGCTCATTAATTCAATTTAAGAAAATCTTAGGGAATTAATTACAGGAGTTCTGGTTATTGGAAAATTCCCAATTTTGGGCAGGACCTTCCTCTAAATATACTTGAACCCCAGTAAAAAGTTCAGAGGCATTGGACCTCATTTGCTTGGCCAAATGTTGTTTCCCTCCTCTATATCTCTGAAAACACTATAGGAATGGCAACAATAGACGACGGCCAGATTTATTGACGACAGGGCCGTCGTCAATAAACTTATTGACGACGGCCAGAAAACACTGTCGTCAATTAATCCTTTATTGATGACGGTTAACCTAGGCCATCGTTCATAAGTTCTCGGGACTTATAGATGATGGTACACCGTCGACAATTAAGGCCCGGGGTTTATAGACGACGGTGTGAGCTCACCGTCGTATTTAATGTAAGGGCCTAAGTTATGGCACACATCCAAAGTGTCCATCACCACATACACACTTCATTTGAAGAAAGTTGATGAACACATTTGAAGAGCAAGTAACCACCATCAACATGCTCATTAGAGAATAAACTCACAAAATGCAAAAGTGGCATTTCCCACATGCATCAAATGGGGGCTGGGCATATGAAAAACTCCTACACCTTGCTAGGAATGTCCATGCCAAGTTTTACCCAAACTCAAAACCTTTTTGAAGTCTTTTTGGGTATAACTAGAAAGACGGTGGTTTGAACTCAAATTCAAATTCAAACTACTTCCATCCCATGAATTCAAAAGTGGGAGGCATATTCTTACTCAGCACATTTTTGTGAGTTCACACACCAATTTTCACTCGATTTGGAGTTGATCTTGACATGAGCTAAGTTTAGCAAATTCAAACTTTATTCGAATTTCAAACTGCATATGTGATGAAATTTAGTCAAACACTTCACAGTTTGAATTCTACCAATTCCAAATGGCCATGTGGTAGATAATTCAAATCCTAGGGGGTATTAGGGAGATTACTGTTTGTAGCAGTGAGGGGAAGTTAATTTCAGAGGTTAAAACTCGGGTGGGACCCACATGTCAGCTGCACAGTTCAAAGAACCGACTGAAGACTTGATCTCGGTTTCTTGCGCCCAACCGAGCTGCCTCCACGGCGAGAAAACGGCGGGAACAGCAGCTGCTTGCTGCCCCTGGCCGGTGAACCGCCTCTCTGGGCCCTTATCTAGGCGCCCGAACCGTTCCCGGTGCTCCTGATCACCATCTCGACGCGTTCTCACCCAGCAAACTGAAATCCCTCGCCGCTCGGTTGAGCTCTCGGTCCCTCATCGCCCGGCCGATCCTGTGGTTTTCACAGCGATCTGAGGCCAGCACCGAGTGCGCCGAGCCTTCCTTGACGCCCTCGCGCCGGTTCCAGTCTCTGAGCAACCCTTCCCGAGCTCCACCGCGACGTTCTTTCGTTCCCTGGTTCAGCTCGAGCCGCCGTCATGGGGACGACCCGTCCGGCCACCACAGCCCGCCGTTCTCCGAGCTGTGAATAGCAAAAAGGTTCGCCTTCAGTCCCTCTTCCATTACCACAAGTCCCGGCGGCGTGACATAAACTACTCACGCCGAAATTTCACGATTTTGCGACAGTATACAAAAGGGATGCCCAGAATGATCTGCAAAATTCATAGTACACACCGCACCACTCATCCTCTCACGGAGGGAAGCACTTCTAGATGCCCGTACGAGTCCATAGGAGCAGAAACCACGAAGAACCGTTGAGGAAAGCCACTGTTCTTCGAGTTTTAGGAGAATCCCCGATTTCCGGCCTAGGTCGCACGGTGACAGCCTAGTACAGCCATCTCCGAGCTCCGTGGAGCTCATGTCGACCTTTCCTAGGGTTCACTGGTGCTCGACGACCTCTGTTCAATCGGTTGGCGTGCTAGGAGGGCCGGCCGACACGGCCGAAGTTCCTCCGAAGCTGCCGCTCGTCGCCGACCATGTGCCGGTGTTTTTCATGACGAGCTGAGCCCAGCATCATGTTCCCCGGGAGGATTCAGGCAGAGGCAGCCAGAATCATGGAGTTTGGCGTACCACAGAGGCCACCGGCGAGCTCTGCGGCGAGGTGTCGCGGCGGCTGAGCGCGGGAGGCGGGAGGTAGACGAAACCCCCGGTCCCACGTGTCAGCGGCCGATATTTTAAACCCCGGGATTCGCTATGGAACGGATTGGGTGCGGCTGCGCGCGAAGAAATCCGTAGCCCCGTGTGTCGACTGATGAAGAGTTGACACGTAGCCCCGGTCCCACGCGCAGCGGTTTAAACTTTTTCCCGATTTTTAGATTTAGTTCAAACTTCAAACCCACATAACTTTGGCTAGGAAACTCCAAATCGAGTGAACCAAATTTTGTTGGATTCGGCTCTCTGAGTATTTTCCAGAAAATCAAGTTTCACTTCATGAAAATCCCTATTTCTCCAGAATTAATTCTTCAAAATTCAAACTGGTTAGAATTTTAACTGGAGAACCCTTTGGAGGAAAATTATGAACTTTTTGCTGGGATGTTCACCAAAATATCCCTGAGCTACCATAAAAATTTCAGATCCATTTGAGCTCATTTGATCCTCCTAATGGTGTGATTAATAAAACTGTTCCAGAGAAAATAGAAAATGTCCAGAAACATTTTCAGAATTTCTCTGAAATTGTTTACCTCATATATTTAGCTAGGAACATTCAAATTAAGATAAACCAACTCCATTAGAACCCTCTGAAAATCTAGTTTTCAGAAAGTCATGGCTTGCTCCATGAAAATCCCTATAACACCCTAGAAGCTCCAATTAAGGTCAAGTACATAATTAATTGTAGAGAGCTCAAGTGAGCTTTGCTGTAAATGAAACTTGGCCAAGTCTCTGTTTAGGTTGTAACAAAACCACAGTAAAAATTTCTGAGTCATTGGGTCTGTCTAGTAAGACTTATAGTCATCACAAGTTTAAATTCAGTTCAAATGCAATTAAATTAATACATATACATGGTATCTCATGTAGTCGCTAAGGTTGAGGAGGAACCCGAAGTCCTAGACTTTGTCACTCCGGAAAATCAGCTAGCCTACGACCAAGAGCAACAAGGCAAGCTCCAGTTTGCATTAACCCTTATACAAAATTTTTACTGTTTTGAGAACTTACTTGGAGTACCATTACTTCTTGCATTAGAGCCTTGATTGAAACCCAAATGCATAGCCAAGAAAACCATGGGTTGGGATTAGGATTGAAAACTCCGTGTAACTAATGCAATGCTAAGGTAGTGTAGGATTCGGTATAAGTCGAGTAGTTAGAACTACTCGCGAGGATAGGCTAGAGGCACTCGACTCGGGTAAATGTAGCAAATGAAACACATGGCAAGAAAAATGAGACCGAGCGAAGAGTAAGGGCAGCAGGATTTTGGGGCCTGGGTGCTATAGCAACGCTTGTGTCGATTGAGGACCAAGCCGTGTGCGGGCCTGTTGAACAAGCTAGAACAGTACCGAAGACCTACCGGCTATATGGGAACCGGGAAACCGATGTAACTCGGGTAGCTGGGTGTTGAGGCATAGCTGGTCGTTCAGAGGGTTGGTTGAGAGCTCGAGGTGTAAATCGGCTGGTGGCACTGTGGATGCGCGCGCAGAGACCTCTTGCTCGGGACGATTGGACCGGTTCAACATTTGGCTAACGGGTGAAAGGTAGTTGCATACGGCATCCGTGATGGTTGCGTAGGTAACATCGAGTACGAGCGTACGTGACGGGTTATTCGGGTAACCCTGTCGGTGTAAATCAATTATAATCGCCATCCCTCACGGTCAGTGAGTACCACTTGTTCACTGTACCATGATGTAGAAAGAACAGGCTAGACACATGTTAAAAGTTTGCTGATTTGAATGTTATACTTTACATGTTAATGTCTTGTTGTAGCCTAGAGCTAATTAAAGTTCTTTTCAACTTTGGGCAAAGTACATGAAAGAAATGCGTTTCTTGTTTGATTGCGGCTCTCTCATGTTCCTTAGCGTAAGGTTCTCCAAAACCTGCTGCTAAAACATTAAAAGTAAGGTTCAAATAATTAGGCGAGTCCTTTGCAAATTATTTACCTCATGTACCCTGTACCCATCATGTAGAAGTTCCATGTATAGGCGAGACGGGTCAGTCTTGCTGAGCCATCATGCTCACTGCTTGTGTTTGAAGCTTTTGCAGGGTTCTATGAGGAAGGGACTCCCGAGGAGGAGACGGAACCCCAGGAGGGGAACCCCGTTGAGTGGGAGTCATGCACGCCGCCGTGTTAGTGTGTGTGCGTGCTAGTGGGGACACGTTCACGAGTTGAACGTGAACTCAATGCTTAGTCTACGCCCATGAGTGTGGACTGGATGATTTTGTTGTAAAAATATTCATAAACTGGTTTATATAATAAAACTTTGCTTCCGTTTTATATCTTTGACATGCGTTATCCGGTTCTGTGCAACGCAGCACCCCTCAGCGTGATCCTGGCTCGACAAGACCGTGGGGTCGTGCCAGCGTGGTATCAGAGCACGCTTGAGGTTTAATGCACTACAAAGGTCATCTTTTTCAAAAATTCGGTGAGGAACGAGTTAGTAGCCCATATAAGGATGTTGTTAGTGTATAGAAAGTGGCATACCAACCTATTTGCTTATGTCGGAAAATTGTGCATCTCGGGACGCTTTATGTCTTGGGGGGTGCACGTAAGCGTTGTCCACCAGTGCGCACAAGCTGAAGGGTGGAGCCCCACGGGTGGCAGATAACCCGACCCGCTTTAATATCCTCTACAACTCTTCATGTCGTTTGGGGTATTCGAGCAACGTCTGTCCCTAGCGTGCTTTGGGCAATTTGGGAGACCCAGTCACGTGGTCTGTAACGTGAACACGTAGCTCAAGGCGTGTTTGGCTTGAGAACATCCGGGCGAGTGATGACGGTCGGGTGTATGAACTGTATGGATACCGGGCTTGGTGTGCAGCTGGGTCTGACGATTGTTTGAGTTATCTGCAGGTAGTCTAACCACGAAAGGGTAGATGTGTAGCATCCGTGTGCGAGTGACGCTTAGTGCCACTGAAATAACGAAGCCGGCTAAGTCCGGTGTTGGTTTTTCTTTGTGAGGACGTAGTACCGACATGCTCTGGTGACGCATCGACGTCACACTCCACTAAATGAACAACTTCATTGTAAAACTTGAAAATTTTAATTTCAGAGTACTAAAAACTTGATGTAACTCTTTCCTTTAATCAGGGTATTCAAAGTTAACAAGTTTTCAACTTATAGGATACTAAGGACAGAGTCTCCTATTTTCAGCTGGATTAAGGCTGAAGTTAATCAGAGGTTAGAGGTTGAGTTCTTTCGAGGTTGAGGTCATATGATACATTTCTGGAAAGCCTTGGAAGATCTTTACAACTTTTCTGTTGAGGTCCAGAGGTATTTCATCCTCTAACCAATCGAGAAATGCAGTAGAGTTGAAACTGTCCAGAAAACAGGGCAGAGCAAACACTCTCTGTAACTCTCTGTAAATTGAGCATAACTTCCTGCATAAAAATCCAAAAATAGAAAATGAGGTAGTTATAAAAAGTTCATGAGATGGGTTACAACTTTGTAACAGAAAGTTTTGTCAGATTGGGAGCAGAATTAACTGGAATTCTTGGATCAAATCAGTACCTAAACCAGGGAGGTGTTGTCCAATTGTCTCCAGAAATTCTATCAACTTCGACATCTCATAACTTTTGAACCAAGACAGATCTTAGGCCAAGCAAATACTTTCTGTAAAGCTATTGAAGTTAGCTTTAACTTTAATGTTGAGCTCCAGAATTTTTTTTGCATTTAGCATGGTCTAAATCAGGTTGAAATGGAAACTGGTCAGGGCTGTCATATTGGACAGCAGATCAGCAGTCAAATTTGTTTAAGTTTGAACTATGTTTCCAAGTCTTATGAGTTCAATGACATGTTTTATATTATAACTCAATGGTTTACTGTTTAAATAAATATTTGACATTTCTCAAATATGTTTCTACAGATGACAGCAGATAAACAATTGGAGAACGGTTGGGTGGTGTCCCACTGTTCTCACCACAGCGGCTATCCGGAAGCATTGAGACAAATGCTTCAATATTTCGGGTACAGCAAGATGCCGCAGTACTTCGCCAAAGAAGAAGGTGAGGAGGGGAGCAAGGCGTGGATGATCCATGTCGAAGTTCCTGCAGGGTCTACGCCACCCGGTTGGGCACCGTTCACCGTCACGGTGAGAGGTAGACAACCGGAGGGAATGTGGCAAGTGGCAGCCCGTGACACCATGTCGCGTTCCTGCAAACTGCACGTGAGAGCTATGGAGGGCACTCCATACGCGCTCGTTCCGGTGGAGGGATGGGCTAATCACGTGTGGGAAGGGAGGTACATAGAGGCAACAGATCTGGGTTGCCCAAGGTACAACCCCGCGGAGGCAAACCTCGGTCTCCAGATAAGGGCGGGAAAGGCCGTGATGGACAGCCAAGCTGTTCATACGGAGTGTCTTGCTATGAAGCTCAAGGAGAGTAACAGCCGTGGAGACCATTTCGAGAGTGCTCACAGCGCACTCCGCAATGTGCTCCTTCCGACGATTAAGCGACTGAACGAACAATAGAATCGGTTGCATCGTCTGAAGAAGGTGAAGAGGAAAAGCCGTGTCGACATCACGGCTTTGCAACAGCAGGTGGAGGCTCTGACCCAGCAGAACGAGGTCCTTACTCAAGAGCAGGACGATGCTATTTAGGAGGGGCAAGGCTGGGAGGAGGACTACAAACAAGCCATGGACGAGGTGCACGCGTTGCAGGACCTCGTACCTCCGGTAATGGGCATACCGGTGGGAGGTGCCGTACCCGTGGTCTTGGGTCTTCCGGCAATGGGAGAACCCGAGCCAGAAGAGGAGGCTGTAGACCCAGAGCCATCAGTAGAGGTACCGGAGGAGGACGACCCGCAGGAGGTTGAGTTCTACTCCGAGTAGGGGGTTACCGTTGCCAAGTAGGGCAGCTAGAGTGATGTAACCCAAACTTTTTGTAATCAGTGACATGCCGGGTAGACAGTAGCATATGTATAAAGGGTGACGACATGAGCACGACTTCTCAGAGACCCGAGACTAATGTATCTTGTATAAAGTTATGCTTTATCAATATATGTGAATGTTGTGCAAATTATTCCTGCGTCACATCAATACCTACTGTTGCATATAGAGTTTTTAAGTATGACATGTGCTGATCGCTGCTGTTTTGAATTTCAGAATGACTCGTACTCGTGCCAACCCGGACGTTGGGGGTTCCAGTCAGGGGGGAGAAACCTCCCAACAGCCTCCCGAGGACTCCTCGGGACAGCAACAGCAACAGCAGCAACAGCAATAACCGCCACCGCCAACGCCAACGGTTACTTTGGCCGATATTGTGGCAGCCATGGCAGGTTCTCATCAGCAGCACACGGAGTTGCTGCAAACTCTCATTGTAAATACGTCTCGACCAGAGAGGCGTCAAGATCGTGAGGAGCGTCAACAGAGCTCCTACTCCGATTTTCTAGCTACTCATCCCCCGATATTCTCAAGGGCGGATGAACCCATCGATGTGGACAACTGGCTCCGCACGATGGAGATGAAGTTCGGGTTGCTCCAAGTGAGTGAGCAGCGCAAGACTCAGTTCGCGGTCCAACAGCTCCAGGGATCCACGAGCGCGTGGTGGGCGAATTACTGTGCTTCACAGCCCACCGAGCGAGTTATGACTTGGGCGGAATTCCGGACGGCCTTCAGGGCCTATCACATACCGCCGGGTATCATGAAGAGGAAGACACAGAAGTTCCTACGCCTGCAGCAAGGGGGCCGAAACGCGCTGGAATATTCCAGGGCGTTCAATGATCTTGCGCTCTACGCGTCGTATCACGCCGATACCGACGAGAAGCGGCGGGATCACTTCTACCAGGGGCTTAACCCGCTCCTGAAAGATAAGCTGGCGATGTTCAATCGAGGCAGCCTCAATGACATAATTGATGCTGCGATTGTTAAGGAAGACTCCGGCAAGGAGTTAGCGGCGGCGGAAAGGAAGCGAAGCGCGCCGCAAAGCAGCGGAGAAGGAGGTGGTCCTTCTCAAAAATACCAGATGGTGAATCACCCACCATCGGGTCCACGCCGGTAGCCACCACAGAGGCCGATGCCATTCCGCAGTCGGCCATATTCTTCACCGGCATTCCGGCCGGCACTGCGAGCACCACCTCTGCAACAACAACAACAGCAGCGGGCGATGCCGCGTGCGTATGCACCTGAGCAGCGCATGCCGGGCTTTTGTCCCCCAAGCGCCGGACAAGCAGCAGCCACATGTTACAAGTGTGGTCATCCAGGACACTTCGCCAGCAGTTGTCCGGAGAGGCAAGGCGGCGGAGTTGCACCGCAACTTCCGGGGAGGAATTAGCCCCGGAACCCTACGAATGCGTGGCGGGCAAACCCTAGGCCCGGCACCGTCCACCAACTCGCCATAGAGGACGTGCCGGAGGGAGAGCCAATCCTTGCGGGTATGTTCCAACTCCACCAGCATCCCGCCATAGTATTGTTTGATTCAGGTGCCACACACAATTTTATTAGCCAAGCTTTCATTGCTAAACACAGCTTGCAAATACTACCCATCGATAGTCCATATTTGATTTGTTCACCGGGTGGGAAGATTTCAACAAGCGTAATGGTTTCCAAAGCACCATTATGCTTAGCTGGTAGAGTGTACCCTACGTCTCTCATAATGTTAGAGGGACAGAAGGTCGATGTCATCTTAGAGGTGTCGTGGTTAACCCGCCACGGCGCTGTTTTAGACACCGTCCTTCGAATCGTGCACTTGAACTCAGAAGTGCACGGATCTCACTCCTTATTTCTGGACAGTTCAGAAATAAAACTTCCAAGTGTCTATCAATCCACAACCATCAGATTGGAAGATATTCCAGTGGTCCGAGAGCTCCCTGACGTGTTCCCGGATTATTTACCGGGGATGCCGCCCGACCGAGAAGTGGAGTTCAAGATTGAACTTGCACCGGGAACTATGCCAATATCCCGAAGGCCGTACAAGATGGCGCCTAAGGAGTTGGCTGAACTGAAGATCCAGCTAACGGACCTGCTGGAGAAGGGTTTTATTAGGCCGAGCTCCTCGCCATGGGGCTGTTCGGCATTATTCATGAAGAAGAAAGACGAGACATTGCGGCTTTGCGTGGACTATCGTCCATTAAACGCCGTAACCATCAAGAACAAGTACCCGTTGCCACGGATCGACATGTTGTTTGATCAGTTGGTCGAAGCAAAGATCTTTTCCAAGATGGACTTAAGATCCGGGTACCATCAGATCAAGATACGGGCTGAGGATATTCCGAAGACGGCTTTCTCGACGAGGTACGGACTGTATGAGTACCTGGTCATGTCCTTCGGCCTCACCAACGCTCCAGCTCACTTCATGTATTTGATGAACTCGGTATTCATGCCGGAGCTGGACAAGTTTGTCGTGGTCTTCATCGATGATATATTGGTATATCCCAAGTCGGAGGAAGAGCACAAGAAGCATCTGCGTATAGTCTTGCAACGGCTGCGGGATCACAAGCTATACGCGAAATTCAGCAAGTGCAAATTCTGGATATCGCAAGTGCCTTTTCTTGGGCATATCATCTCAGCGGAGGGTATCGCTGTAGACCTGAGTAAGATCACACAAGTGCTGAATTGGAAGTCCCCGAGAACTGTTCATGAGGTACGGAGTTTCCTCAGACTCGCGGGATATTATCGGAGGTTCATTCCGAACTTCTCGAAGATTGCCAAGCCTATGACGGAGCTGCTGAAGAAGGCTACCAAGTATGTTTGGAGTCCAGCTTGTGAAGCAGCATTCAAGGCATTAGTGAAGCACCTGACATAAGCACCGGTTTTGGCGCAGCCAGACACAACAAAACCGTTCGATGTGTACTGAGATGCGTCCAGCATTGGGCTCGGATGCGTGCTGATGCAAGACCGAAGAGTGGTCGCGTATGGATCACGGAAGCTCAGAAACCATGAGAAGAATTATCCAACTCACGACTTGGAGCTTGCTGCCGTGGTACTTGCACTTAAAATGTGGAGGCACTACCTACCCGGTAACCTCGTACATTTATATACCGACCACAAAAGCCTCAAGTACATATTCACTCAGAAGGAGCTGAACATAAGGCAGCGAAGATGGTTAGAGTTGATAAAGGATTACGAAATAGAGATCCATTATCACCCCGGCAAGGCAAACGTAGTGGCGGATGCACTGAGCCGCAAGTCACACGTCAACAACCTGACCATCACACCGTTGGAAGAGAGCGAACCACCACTGCATGTGATTCCACATGGAGCTCTCTACAACTTAGCTTTGATCCCCACCATCCGTGAAGAGATAGCGGCAGCCCAGAAAAATGACAAGGGCATGTCGCATTTGTGGAGACGTATAGATAGTGGGGAGTTGAAATGTTTCCGGAAAGACGGAGACGACGTCCTATGGTTCAAGGACCGGATCTTCGTACCCCGTAACCAGGAGTTACAGAAGAAAATCTTTGATGAGGCTCACTTGTCAAAGTTTTCTATTCACCCCGGCAGCAAAAAAATGTATCAAGAACTCAGAAGCAAGTTTTGGTGGACACGGATGAAGTGGGAGATCGCAAAGTACATGTCCTAGTGTGATACATGTCGAAGGGTGAAGGCAGATCATATGCGGAAACCGGGACTGCTACAACCACTGGGCGTTCCTGCCTAGAAGTGGGAAGATGTGAGCATGGACTTCATCGTCGGTTTACCCACCACTTTTCAGAAACATGATTCTGTGTGGGTGATCGTCGACCGGTTCACCAAAGTTGCCCATTTCATCCCGGTCAACACCAACTACAACGCCAAGAAGTATGCTGAACTATACATCTCACGGATCCTATGCTTGTACGGCGTACCCCGTACCATCATATCGGATCAGGGCACTTTATTTGTGTCCCGTTTCTGGGAGCAGCTACACGCTGCGTTGGGGACGAAGCTGATCCGTAGTTCAGCATACCACCTGCAGACGTATGGGCAAACCGAGCGGGTATCAAATTTTAGAAGATATGCTACGAGCTTGCGCTATCAACCACGGCAAGAACTGGGATGATCACTTGCCGTTGGCCGAGTTCTCGTACAACAATGGGTACCGAGCCAGCATCAAGATGGCGCCTTATGAGGCGCTATACGGGAGAAAATGCTGGACACCACTAAATTGGTGTGAGTCTGGCGAAAGGGTTACCTTCGGGATTGATCTTGTCAACAATGCGGAGGAAAAAGGTTCGCCTGATTCAAGCGAACCTAAAAGCCGTCCAATCCCGACAGAAACAATATTTGGACCGGAGAAGACGTCCATTACAGTTCAAAGTCGGGGATCACATATACCTACGTGTGTCTCCAATGAAGGGCGTGAACAGATTCGGGGTAAGGGGAAAGTTAGCACCCCGATTCATCGGTCCATTCAGATTACCGAAAGATGTGGATCAGTAGCATACCGGCTGAAATTACCAAAAGCACTTTCCGGTGTGCATGACGTCTTTCACATTTCCCAGCTGCGGAAGTGTCTTAAGCTATCAACTACCATTCAGCTGGAGGACATAGAAGAACTGAAACTGAATCTCACGTATCGGGAGGAACCGGTTCAGATTATAGATGAAAAGGCCCGAACCACACGCAACCGTACGTTGTGGTTCTACAAAGTTCTATGGAGTAATCACTCCATGGACGAAGCGACATGGGAGAGCGAAGGATTTCTTCGCACGAACTACCCCGACTTTTTCACGTCGCATATACGGTAATTTTCCACCGTCCTCTCTCTCATTTTCACCTTATAATCTCGGGACGAGATTCTTTTAAGGGGGGGGGAGGAATGTAAGGGCCTAATTTTTGGCACACATCCAAATTGTCCATCACCACATACACTTCATTTGAAGAAAGTTGATGAACACATTTGAAGAGCAAGTAACCACCATCAACATGCTCATTAGAGAATAAACTCACAAAATGCAAAAGTGGCATTTCCCACATGCATCAATGGGGGCTGGGCATATGAAAAACTCCTACACCTTGCTAGGAATGTCCATGCCAAGTTTTACCCAAACTCAAAATCTTTTCGAAGTCTTTTTGGGTATAACTAGAAATAGGATGGTTTGAACTCAAATTCAAATTCAAACCACTTCCATCCCATGAATTCACAAGTGGGAGCATATTCTTACTCAGCACATTTTTGTGAGCTCACACACCAATTTTCACTCTATTTGGAGTTGATATTGACATGAGCTAAGTTTAGCAAATTCAAACTTTATTTGAATTTCAAACTGCATATGTGATGAAATTTAGTCAAACACTTCACAATTTGAATTCTACCAATTCCAAATGGCCATGTGGTAGATAATTCAAATCCTAGGGGGTATTAGGGGGATTACTGTTTGTAGCAGTGACGGGAAGTTAATTTCAGAGGTTAAAACTCGGGTGGGACCCACATGTCAGCTGCACAGTTCAAAGAACCGACTGAAGACTTGATCTCGGTTTCTTGCGCCCGACCGAGCTGCCGCCACGGCGAGAAAACGGCGGGGACAGCTGCTGCTTGCCACCCCTGGCCGGTGAACCGCCTCCCTGGGCCCTTATCTAGGCGCCCGAGCCGTCCCCGGTGCTCCTCACCGCCATCTCGACGCGTTCTCACCCAGCAAACTGAAATCCCTCACCACTCGGTTGAGCTCTCGGTCCCTCATCGCCCGGCCGATCCTGTGGTTTCCACAGCGATCTGAGGCCAGCACTGGGTGCGCCGAGCCTTCCTTGACGCCCTTGCGCCGGTTCCAGACCCTGAGCAACCCTTCCCGAGCTCCACCACGACGTTCTTTCGTTCCCCGGTTCAGCTCAAGCCGCCGTCACAGGGACAACCCATCCGGCCACCACAGCCCGCCGTTCTCCGAGCTATGAATAGCAAAAAGGTTCGCCTTCAGTCCCTCTTCCATTACCGCAAGCCCCGGCGGCGTGACATAAACTACTCACGCCGGAATTTCACGATTTTGCGATGGTATACAAAAGGGATGCCCAGACTGATCTACAAAATTTGCAGTACACACCACACCACTCATCCTCTCACGGAGGGAAGCACTTCTAGGTGCCCGTACGAGTCCATAGGAGCCGAAACCACGAAGGACCGTTGAGGAAAGCCACTGTTCTTCGAGTTTTAGGAGAATCCCCGATTTCCGGCCTAGGTCGCACGGTGACAGCCTAGTACAGCCATCTCTGAGCTCCGTGGATCTCATGTCGACCTTTCGGGTTCACTGGTGCTCGACGACCTCTTGTTCAATCGATTGGGGTGCTAGGAGGGCCGGCCGACACGGCCGAAGTTCCTCCGAAGCTGCCGCTCGTCGCCGACCATGTGCCGGTGATTTTCATGTTGAGCTGAGCCCAGCATCATGTTCCCCAGGAGTATTCAGGCAGAGGCAGCCAGAATCATGGAGTTTGGCGCACCACAGAGGCCACCGGCGAGGTGTCGCGGCGGCTGAGCGCGGGAGGCGGAATGTAGACGAAGCCTCCGGTTGTTGAGCTGAGCCCAGCATCATGTTCCCCAGGAGGATTCAGGCAGAGGCAGCCAGAATCATGGAGTTTGGCGCACCACAGAGGCCACCGGCGAGCTCTCCGGCGAGGTGTCGCGGCGGCTGAGCGCGGGAGGCGGAATGTAGACGAAGCCTCCGGTCCCACGCATCAGCGGCCGATATTTTAAACCCCGGGATTCGCTGTGGCACGGATCAGGTGCGGCTGCGCGCAAAAAAATCCGTAGCCCCGTGTGTCGACCGATGAAGAGTTGACACGTAGCCCCGGTCCCACGCGCAGTGGTTTAACCTTTTTCCCGGTTTTCAGATTTAGTTCAAACTTCAAACCCACATAACTTTGGCTAGCAAACTCCAAATCGAGTGAACCAATTTTTTTGGATTCAGCTCTCTGAGTACTTTCCATCAAATCAAGTTTCACTTCATGAAAATCCCTAATTCTCCAGAATTAATTCTTCAAAATTCAAACTGGTTAGAATTTTAACTGGAGAACCTTTTTTAGGAAAATTCTGAAATTTTGCTGGGATGTTCACCAAAATATCCCTGAGCTACCATAAAAATCTCATGTCGATTTGAGCTCATTTGATCGACCTAATGGTGTGATTAATAATACTGTTCCAGAGAAAATAGAAAATGTTCAGAAACATTTTCAGAATTTCTCTGAAATTGTTTAGCTCATATATTTAGCTAGGAACCTTCAAATTAAGAGAGACCAACTCCATTAGAACCTTCTGAAAATCTAGTTTTCAGAAAGTCATGGCTTGCTCCATGAAAATCCCTAGAACACCCTAGAAGCTCCAATTAAGGTCAAGTACATAATTAATTGTGGAGAGCTCAAGTGAGCTTTGCTGCAAATGAAACTTGGCCAAGTCTCTGTTTAGGCTGTAACAAAACCACGGTAAAAATTTCAGAGTCATTGGTTCTGTCTAGTAAGACTTATAGTCATCACAAGTTTAAATTCAGTTCAAATGCATTTAAATTAATACATATACGTGTTATCTCATGTAGTCGCTAAGGTTGAGGAGGAACCCGAAGTCCTAGACTTCGTCACTCCATAAAATCAGCTAGCCTACGACCAAGAGCAGCAAGGCAAGCTCCGGTTTGCATTAACCCTTTTACAAATTTTTACTGTTTTGAGAACTTACTTGGAGTACCATTACTTCTTGCATTAGAGTCTTGATTGAAACCCAAATGCATAGCCAAGAAAATCATGCGTTGGGATTAGGATTGAAAACTCCGTGTAGCTACTGCAATGCTAAGGTAGTGTAGGATTCGGTACAAGTCGAGTAGTTGGAGCTACTCACGAGGATAGGCTAGAGGCACTCGACTCGGGTAAAGGTAGCAAATGAAACACATGGCAAGAAAAATGAGACCGAGCGGAGAGTAAGGGAAGCAGGACTTTGGGGCCTGGGTGCTATAGCTCCGCTTGTGTCGATTGAGTACCGAGCCGTGTGCGTGCCTGTTGAACAAGCTAGAACAGTACCGAACACCTACCGGCTATATGGGAACCGGGAAACCGATGTAACTCGGGTTGCTGGGTGTTGAGGCATAGCTGGTCGTTTAGAGGGTAGGTTGAGAGCTCGAGGTGTAAATCGGCTGGAGGCACTGTGTATGCGCGCACAGAGACCTCTTGCTCGGGACGATTGGACTGGTTCAACATTTGGCTAATGGGTGAAAGGTGGTTGCGTCCGGCGTCCGTGATGGTTGCTGTAGGCAACATCGAGTACGGGCGTATGTGACGGGTTATTCAGTTAACCCTGCAGGTGTAAATCAATTATAATCGCCGTCTCTCGCGGTCAGTGAGTACCACTTGTTCACTGTACCCTGACGTAGAAAGAACAGGCTAGACACATGTTAAAAGTTTGCTGATTTGAAAGTTATACTTTACATGTTAATGTCTTATTGTAGCCTAGAGCTAATTAAAGTTCTTTTCAACTTTGGGCAAAGTACATGAGAGAAATGCATTCCTTGTTTGATTGTGACTCTCTCATGTGCCTTAGCGTAAGGTTCTCCACAACCTGCTGCTAAAATATTAAAAGTAAGTTTCAAATAATTAGGCGAGTCCTTTGCAAATTATTTACCTCATGTACCTTGTACGCATCATGTAGAAGTTCCATGTATAGGCGAGACGGGTCAGTCTTGCTGAGCCATCGTGCTCACTGCTTGTGTTTGAAGCTTTTGCAGGGTTCTATGAGGAAGGGACTCCCGAGGAGGAGACGGAACCCCAGGAGAGGAACCCCGTCGAGTGAGAATCGTGCACGCCGCCGTGTTAGTGTGTGTGCGTGCTACTGGGGACACGTTCACGGGCTGAACGTGAACCCAATGCGTAGTCTACGCCTGTGAGTGTGGACTGGACGATTTTGTTGTAAAAAATGTTCATAAACTGGTTTATGTAATAAAACTTTGCTTCCGCTTTGCATCTTTGACGTGCGTTATCCGGTGCTGTGCAACGCAGCACCCCTCAGCGTGATCCTGGCTCGACAAGACCATGAGGTCGTGTCATTTAAGGCCCGATATACTCAGCGCCGTGGCTCTCCCTCACACTCGCGCCGCTGCTCCGTCTCACGCCTCCACCGCCGCCGGAGCCGACCGCCGAGAGCCGACGCCGGCACCGCCGGAGCTGATCACCGACCCCACCGTCACCGCCGACCAACGAGTACGCCACCTCCCTCCCTCCTCCTCCCCCCCACCGCAGCGCCGGCCACTAATGCCCCGCAGGCCGCCGCCATCCCACCGGCCCCGCCATGGCTGACCTGCCGGCCCCGCCATGGCCGACCCGCTAGCTGCCGGCCCTTGGTCCCTACGGCCCCGCTGGCCACTGCCGGCCCCTGCACCCCTGCCGGTCGCCGCCGCTCTGCCGGCCCCACCGCCCCTGCGCCCGCGCCAGACCCGCGGCCCCTGTGCCATGGCCGCCCCGCTGCCGGCCCTTTGCCCCTGCGCCCCCGTCGGCCACTGCCGGCCCCTGCGCCATGGCCGGCCACCGCAGCCCCTTCGCCCTCGCCGGACGCTGCCGGCCCTTGTGGTCCCGCCGGCCATCACCACCCCTGTGCCCCCGCCGCCAGCCCCTGCGCCCTCACTGCCGCCCCTGCGCCCTCACCGGACGCCGCCGGCCCTTGCGCCCCCAGCGGCCGCCGCCGCCCCTGCGCCCCCGCCGCCGTTGCGCGCCCCGCCGGCAAGCCCCCGCCTCTGCAAAACTGTGGATATATATTACGTGTGTGAAGTGATGAACAAATTCAAATGGGAAATTCTAGTTCAAACTTGAATCAATAGTATATATATATATATATATATATATATATATATATATATATATATATATATATATATACGCATTGTCGCTGTGAATTCTAGTTTATACCTGGACTAATTGTATCCGCATTTCGTTGCATAATGATGTGAGGACAAGCTGAACCCTTTGATGAAACTGTTGCTGGACTATTATTTTCTTATAGTAATTGGTGTACCCATGAAATTGCCCTGGAAGCATTATTTTCGGAAAACTAGACCAGATTGCAAGCCAATACTTGTCTGGGTAGATATATCCATTAACGGCTGCTCCACAGATACACTGTCACGTGCTTGCAATTAAGGGCTAGGGACGAGGCGCAAAGGGCTAGGGACGAGTATCAAAACTCGTTCATGTTACAGATGCAAGCTGCCATGCAGGTAATCTATTCTAGATGTTGTACTTAACATTTTGTTTTACATACAAATGACATGTATAATGTTTTGCTTTGTGTTTGCAGGCTATGAGTGCAGGACAGGCGGTTTTGTTTCCGCAATGGGCGCCGCCAGCGATACAGCTGCCGCCGGTGCCGTCGGTAGCCCAGGTACAAACTTAGTAAATCACACTTGCACTAGTTAAACTTGTTCAAATTTAGTAAAATATGCATTTTCTTGTAACATGTCTAACCACACTTGCACTTCACAGGCGTCGGGAATGGAGGCTCAAACTCCGTCGCCTCAGATGCTTGGACGACTGCAGGAGGACGGCTTTCCGAACTCCGGTGGCAGCAGACGGGGTAGCGTCTCTTAGTCAGGTCAGCCGAGCCTCATACTTGTGAGCTGAGTTCCCTCCTCTCTCAAACTTGGGTTGTGTGATGTGGACTATGTGCGGTGTGAGACTTGTATGAAGAATTGTGCAATAATATATTGTGTGATGTATTTGCGGTGCCATGTGATATATATGCATGTTTGTGTCATGTTTTTTGTCTCTGTGGTCTGGTCATCGAGCCAGGGCAGCATTTTCTGTTTTTCTTAAAAAAACTTCAAAAATTATCGACGACGGTTATCTGGTGGCCGTCGACGATACTGGCAAGTTATCGTCGACGGTGACAAGGACACCGTCGACGATAAGTGTCCAGTATCGACGACAGTGCCCTTCTACCGTCGACGATACTGTAACTTATCGTCGACGGTGTCTCTGTCATCGTCGACGATAAGCTTCCCCCGCTGCCACGTGGAGGAAGTCACTTATCGACGACAGCTAATTTTGGCCGTCGTCAAATAGTTTATGGACGACGGTTACCGTCGTCAATAACGTTATAGATGACAAAAAACATAGACGGCAGTATACCGTCGTCTATAAGCATATACCGTCGTCAATAAGCTATAGGCGATGGTTTGGGCCTTATAGACAATGGTTTGTGGCCGTCGTCTATTATCGCGATTCCTGTAGTGAAAATAGCAAAAATAACAGAAACTCTTTCAGAGAATTTCCCAATCTTGTAAATTCCATTTCTCCCTGTAGGTAGCTTGAAAAATTGTGAAACAAATGTTGCTAGAACCAAGGAAACCTGCTCTAATTAGATCTTCCACTGTTAGCCATGTCAAAACTTCAGATTAGGGATCAAAATTCAGAGAAGCCATGTACTTGTGGGAATTTTGGAGACCACAAGCTTCCATGAAACTTCTTCAAATTTTGCTCAGATCATCCATATAGAGTCTAGTGTCCACTGGAAAAATCCCAAAGCCAATTAAGAAACCTTAATAGCAGTAGCTAGTAATAGATGTTTAATTCTTATAATTCATTAGCAATTATACACATATTTTGTTGCATATCATATAGTGACCGAAGTTGAGGAAACTCCGGAGCTGTTGGAAGTCCTCTCGCCTAACGCTAACTTTTCCTTTGACTCGCAACCAGGCAAGCCCCGGTTTGCATGTAATTACCTTTTGCAATTTTTTCATTTGTATCACTTATGTATAGGGTGAATTGCTTGCATTAGAGTTAAGGTGATTGAAACCCCACTTGCATGACTTTTAAATCCTATGAAGGGTTGGGTAGTTTACAACTCGATGAGTAGAGAATGCCATGCTAATGTTCTTAGGATTTTGGTGGAAGTCGAGTAGTTGGAATCTACTTGCGATATAAGAGTTTATCACACGGGATGGAAAGAAGGTAGAAAATGGCTTCTGAGACCCAACAGGGGGGATAGGATGCAGTGAGCGGAGGTCTCACGTGTGTAGCCCTGTTGGTGTCGATTGAGGACCAAGCCGTGTGCGGCCCTGCTGGACAAGTTTGAATAGTACCAGATGCATACTGGCATATGGGAACTAGGAAACCGATAATTGGTTAACCTGGGTGCCGAGGCTTACCCAACCATTTTATAGGAGTGGGTTGAGGGTAGCAAGGTCTAAATCTGCCGGTGGGCACAGACAGGCTCCACGTGGGGACCTCTTGCTCGTTACAGATGGACCGGTTCGACATTTGGGTTTCCTTTGAAAGGTTGCTGCATACAACAGAGTAGAAAGGTGTGAAGCACCACACTTCTGAAAGTGGGTGTATGTGACATGTTATCCGGGTGTATATTGATTGCAATAACCGTTCCTTGCGGTTATTTGAGTGCTACTTGTTCACTGCGCTGTGACATAGTAATAATTGAAAGAAGCCAGAATATTATGATGCATTGATCTATTATTGTATTGAAACCATGTATGCTGTAGATGTAGAGCTCATTAATTTATTTTCCACTTTGGGCATAACCACATCGGAGGAAATCATTTCTTGTTTGATTGTGGACTTCTGATGTGAGGGCTGCCTAAGGCACATTAAACTGCAGCTATAAAACTGAAAGTAAGGATTAACATGTAGGCGTGTCTTTATCGCAATGTCATTTCCTTTATTACTAATCCCTGCATGTAGAGTCTCATGTTTAGGAGTGTCGGTTAAGTCTTGCTGAGCCATCATGCTCACGGTTGCTATAATTGAGTTGTTGCAGGTGAGGGTTATGAGGAAGGGTCCGAGGACGAGGCGATGTCCCATTGGAGTACACGGCCGAGCTGGAGCCCTGCACGTCGCCGTGACATTCGTATGAGTGCTGCTAGTGTATAGCGTCCCCGGGCTGGACGGCTACACTTTTTTCTTAGTTAGTATGAGAGTGTAGTTATGAATAATACTTCCGCTGTACATTACTTTTGTAAAAGACTTCTGCTATGTTTTTATGTAAACTAAAAGTTTGTATGTTGTTCTTAATCTTTTGTTGTGTGCTGTTGGGTGCCGCATCGCACGGCACTACCCTCTGCGATCCCGGAGTGGGAAGACCACAGGGTGGATCCCCACATTGGTCAAAGATGATTCTGAGCTGATCATCAAGAAAGTCAAGGGAGAGTGTAGCTGCAACGACCCACAACTTGCAGCTTATATCCTCCAAGTACAGAAGTTGGAGAAGGACTTCTTATCCTTGGACTTGTCCCATGTTTCCCGTGCCAATAACACAATAGCCGACGACCTGTTAACGAAGGCTTCCACTTGGGCTCCGGTGCCAGAGGGGGTCTTTGAAAGGAAGTTACGGCGACCTACCGCCTGGCAGGCCGAACCGGGCGAAGGGGGCGGGACCAGCACTCAAAGCTGGCTGTCCCGGCGGCCATGTTACCATGGCGCCCGTCAAGGATCGTAAGCACCACCAGGGGCTCCGTGCGACCCGACGCTCAAGATCCAAGTGCTCAAGTAGGTCCCGTTGCATGGATCACGAATGTTTGGGGCTACTTGAAAGGCAATTCCTTCCCGATGAACGTGTATCCGCTGAACGGATCGCTCGGTTGGCTAAGAGACACACGCTGGTAGAAGGGAATCTCTATCATGTAAAATCCCCAAGTTAGGCCTTGCTGATGTTCTGTGGAATTCAAATCAGCAGGGTATGCTCCTCCTATTTTTTTTTCAAATTTGAAATTTTGCCACATGAAATAAAGGAAGGGCTACAAAAGAAAACTAGCCAAAAAGGAAATAAACCCAACATTTCAAATGCGAGCACAAACAAGAGTTAACGCCATGGAAATCAAATTCAAATTTTTGGAATTTGCTGCAACTTTTGAATTTGAATTGTGGAGCCACGGCTGTTTGGAGGGGGAGACTTGGTGGGACCCGCACGTCATTGGAACCGAGAACCCTCAGTGTTTCTTTCTCTGCGAGCTTGCCACCGAGGCAGCCACTGAGCTGCTGCTCGTGCCTTGCTCCCGAAGGCAGGCAATTCCACGGCGTTGTTGATCGTTAGCCACAGCAGCTGCACAACTCAATTGCCGTTTCTCTGCTCACATAAACAACCGAAGACTTCCATCCGTGCGACATTGTTTCCACAGTTCGAATCATCCGCAGATGTGAATTTACACAAGCATTTGAAATCGGGGCCGCTGTTGTTTGGAGGAGACCTTGGTGGGACCCACAAGTCAGTGAACAGAGACAGCTCCTGAGTTTGCCTCTGTATCAGCTCGACACCAAGGCGGCTAAAATTTTCCATAGAGCAGTGTGCGCGCTTGCTTCCCACGTCGGTTCCTTCAGCTGCCGGTAACCTCAGTGCCCAAACCGAAGTTTCTTTCCTCTGCTCACATGATCAAAGTCACATACCTTTCTCTCTCGCGCGCGCTCAACCGAGAAAAAAACAGAACACCGGCGCCCGCCTTCTCTGCTCCTATCACCGATCGGCTCCCGGCGTGTTTAGAGGGCCGGTTGAGCTAACCACAAGCTGCACCCAATGTTCCCCGACGTCCTCAATGTGTCCCCAGCTCACCCCGGCCTCCTCCAAGCGGTACCGGGTTCTTCTTCCAGCGAAACAGAGCCACGCCGCCTCCACTGCTCCACGATGTTCAGCCGGTCCAGCGCCTCTCCGGCACAACCAACACGACTCAAAGGTGCGCCTTGGTGTCTAGATCATCATCTCGGACCCCCTTTGCTCCTCCCCACTGCCGGTGCGCCGGAATTTCAGTTTTGACGCTGGTATGTGTGAGAAACTGATGCTGTCCAATTCTTCAAATTCGCCAAAACCGCTTGATCGACGTTCATGCAAATCAAAACACAGATACTAGGGCTCCTAGCGCCCCCCGTGCCGAAGCACGAAGCAAACCGCCCCTCCTACACCCCGGGCGACGTGAATTTGCCGCCGCCGGCCAAAAATGTGCCGGTCCACGGTGACAGCTAGGTTGCCGCCGTTTTCCGCTCGAGTAGGGTATGGATTCACGTTCTACACGTCCTAGTGGCGCTGTACGCCAACTCATCTCGTCGGAAGAGGCAAGGGACACGCCGGAACGCATCGATGTCGTGCCACCGAGCGCCGCCATCGGTGCCGACCCGTTTCCGGCGGTTTTCATGAGGGGAGACTTTGCCCGGCACCTGCGCCACGTTCCAAGGGTCGTGTAGGTCGAAACCGGAGCAAAAATGGTGAAGAAATGAGGGAGAACGGGGCGCGCCATTCCTCTGTCCGGCGTGCGCCCGCGGGCTCTGTACGAGGTTGAAGAAAGAACTGACCCGTGGGCCCCATGTTTGAGTGCTCTGTGTAAAATTCAATCAGAAAGTTGTTCAAACTTTAAAAACCCATAACTCGGGGTAGAAAGCTCCAAAATTAGTGAGACAAGTTTTGCTGGATTCCTCATAAGAAGTACTTTGCAGAGAAACAAACTGCTTGCTATGAAAATGCCCAGGAATTTCTGTAGAATTGTTTTTAGTAAATCCTTTAGCGATTTATTCCAGGAGCAATTCTTTATGAAACATTCCCAATTTTGGGAAGAAAATCTTTCTCATAGTTCCTGAGCTCCAGTAAAAATTTCAGAATTTTTGGATATTATTAAGGTGGCTTAATCAGTAGGTTTTCTCAGTGTTATTTAAATGGGCTGAAAAATCACAGAAACAAATTTCAGAAAAATGGAATGAACTTCAATCCTCCATTCTGGCCAGCAGAAGACTTTGAAAATTTTTGTGGCCAACTCCTTCCTCAGAAGCTTCTGAAAATTTTACCATACTCCTATTATGATATTAGAAAGTTTCTGTAAAAATTTGAATCCTTGAATCCTCAGTCTTCTTAGGTTTTGCTTCTGTAGTTTGTATATAGCACATTATTTCATAATGTGACACATCCTTTATATTGATCATTCCGGTAGAGGGAATTTACACGAAGACTTCGGAGGCTGCTAACTTGCTCCTATTGACAGAAACATTAGTCAGTATCAACACTAAGGCAAGCCCCGGCTTGCATCAAAATTTACAAGTTTCTATTTGTATTCACTTTATAATGTCTAGCATTTTGATTTTTGCACTAAGTCTAGTTTGTATGACACTCCACATGCATGGCTCAATAAATCCTTGGAGTTTGATTTAGAATAGGTTTTTACCTAATCCTTGTGATCAAGTTAAGAAAAATGAATTAAAAGAGGCATAACTCAGGTAGGCCGTTTCCTACTCGTGAACCGGGATTTAGGGGGATCAATTGGAAGAGTTGGGAATTGATCCTCTTAGTTGTGAATAGAGACTGGGCAGTATGGACGGAAGGCTCAAGGACGTGGTCCTGTGAACCTAGTCTCTGTCTGAGTCAATTAAGGTCTGTTCTCGTGTGCGGCCCCGCTGGACAAGTTTGAGTTGTGTACCGGATGCATACTGGCTATATGGGACCCAGGAAACCGATGTAACATGTTAACCTGGGTGTCGAGACAATCCCCACCATCTTATACAGATGCTGAAAGGATAGAGAAGTCGGCTCTACGAGGGTTTGCCGTAATGAGACTTAATCCAAGTCGGTGGGACCGGTTCGATATTTGGATGTCGTGTCAAAGGTTGCCACATACGACGTTGAGGGGATCGGTTGATCACCGGTCTCGGACAGCCGTATGTGTCATGTCAGTCGGGTGTTTTTGATTTGAATCACTGTCACTCGCGGTATGAGCATACTTGTACACTGAGTCGTGACGTAGTAAAAAACTGGGGAAAAGTTAATATGCTTCGTGAGTAATCCTCATATTGGATATGAGGGATGATCAACACCTTCACTAAATTTACTTTCTACCTTGGGCTAGTGGCGTCGAGACAAAGCGTTTCTTGTTTGATTGTGGAGTCCTGGCGTTGATGGCGCAAGGTATGTATGGGTCTAGGGTAGCTCACTAAGTTTACTTTCTCCTCGGACAAGTGGCATCGAGATGAAGCATTTCTTGTTTGATTGTGGAGTCTCGATGTAAATTGTGCGAGGATTATAAAAGTTGCTTAAAACTGGAAGTAAGGACTCTCTGTTAGCTCAATTTCATCTTTTATGTAAACTTCTTTATTCAGCCCTCTATTTCCAGCATCTAGAGTTCCATTTATAGGTTTTCGGTTAAGTCTTGCTGAGCATAAGCTCACGGTTTGTTGATCCATTGTTTTGCAGGTAACGTTGCATAAGGCAACATTAGGGAGGGAGGGAGAGCTGAGCGCGGCAGCACCCAATGAGGGGTGTGAGTCTCGCTTGGAACCCTGCACGCCACCGGGTTTTTGATGTGGTGCTAGTGTGAAGCATCCACGGGCAGGATGGCCTCATTTTGCTTAGCGTAGGCTATAGTCCGTGAGTTTATTCGTATCTTCCGCTGCAATGTACACTTGTACATTATTTGTAGAATGTGACAGTAATATGTATTCAAGACATATACTGTTGTGTATGTGTGTTTTTTGGTGATGTGCTGTTAGGTGCCGTATCGCATGGCACCACCCAATGCGATTCCTGGACTGTCGGAGTGGTGGTCCCCACCGGCGTGGTATCAGAGCCGCATTGGGAATAGCACACCTGAAAAGACACGTATTTTCAAAAACTTAGAGTTTACGAGTCAGAATTTGGTACTAGGCCCACATAATGTTTACTATTAGCCTAAGTGGTGTAAGGTGGCTAACTAACATACTCGTTATTATATTCTGTAACGATGCACCGTCGACCAGGTAACAGGTAGGGTACGCCACCGAAAGCGGATCAATTTCGGTTAGCTCCCCTGATGAGAAAAGTGATTCAGGGAAGAGATCTCACGGCTTGGTGTGAGACGTCAATATGAAACTCTCGAACTCTTCATGTTCCTGAGCTCATATGGAACGCTGATCTCTGGCGTGCATTAGGCAAGAAAGTGGAAACCCATCGTGTGGTCCGTAACAAGATAGTGTGTTCTTTTGGAAATAGCCTAGGAGGACATACACAACGCTTGCCATCGGCGTGCCCTGCAGGGCAGTAGGTGGTATCCGTTGGGTTGATAAAATTCCCAACCGTGACGACCCGTTCGCGCTCTACTCGGGTTCCCCATCGTGTGGTGTGAAAACGCGACCATGTACCTTGAGACGTGGCTTGACTCAAGAACGGCCCGTATGGAAATGATACGGGGCGTATGTTTTTATTATGATATGGACCTGCCTGAAATGACAACCCTATGTGTGCATCATCATTGAGTGGTTTTCTGCAGTTACACTAACCACGTATCCGTATTATGAGTAGAAAACGTTTGCATGTGAACAATTCTAGTGCTACTAATAGAACGTATATGCCGGATGTAATCTGGTTAGGATTTTCTATTTTATGGGGAACATAGTACCGGCATTATCATGGAAATTGCATGAACACCTCGCTCATCTAATAAACTTAAAGATTCGGTAAAATTTTCATGAAGACAGATCAAAGTAATTGGTTAAAACTTGTTTAGAAACCAACTCAAGAATATGTGAGTGTAGAGAGACCCAAAAACAGAGTCCCCTGTTTTGGCAGTGTTTCTGCTGAAACTTGTACAGGGTGTTACTCATTGTAGAAAAAGACCAATGGTAGTGTGTGATACATTTATAGAAAGTTGGAGAAGTCCCCTAAACCTTTTCTAAAAACTTCCAGGACAGAAACACACTTAAAATTAATCAAAAATCTTAGAAATCAACAACGGCTACAAATGGGTAGAACCAAAATAGAGTCTCTGTAATTCCACCATAACTCTCGTTGGAAAATCTCTAAGGGTATTGTGATACATTTCTGGGAAGGTAATGAGATATTCTACAACTTTATAATTCAAAGTTTTGCCAAAACTGGAGAAGAATTAACTGGAATTGTGGATTGAAACTAGGTACCTCTGGGGAGGTGCTGTCAAAATCCTGCCAGAAATTCTGTTAACTTTGAACCATCATATCTTTTTATCCATGAATGCAAAGAGGTCATATAAATACATTTTAAAAATCTTGGTAAGTTCTTTAGAAGGTTTCTGTTTAACCTCAGGGCAGAATCCTCCTGTAAAGGGGTGAAATTCGCAGTACAAGTGAAACTGTCCAGAATACCCAAAATCTGTGCATAGCTCCTGTACTGATGGATTTTTGCTTATAACTTCCTGAAAAGGAATTGTAAAATGTGAAATCTTACAATTATAGAAAGCTTACGAATTGTTCTTCACCTTTTTAATTATGGGTTTGGTCCATATACGTTTCTAACTGTATGGAAAAGTTGACTCAAAGTGAGCACTTACAGGGGAGGTGCTGCTGAAATTCTTCCAGAATTTATGTCGACTCTAAAAGCTCATAACTTTCGATCTAGAACTTAGTTGAGTGCAAATAAATAGTCGTTGGAAAGATATGAAAGTCTTCTCCAACGTTTCTTTTCATTCTCACAACAGATTCACAAGTTAAATTAGGATTTTATACCATAGAACAGAAGCTGGTTCAGTTTCTGTACGTTTCTGTTTATGGATCATCACTTCCTGTATACATTTTACCTATGGTTGGGTGATACATTTATGGAAATCTGTTGATTTAACATACAACTTTGTAGTTGTGAGTTTTGACAAACTGGGTTCTGAACTGTATGAAAAAGTTGAATCAAAGTGGGTACCTCTAGGTGGGGTACTGCTGAAATTCTCCTTGAATTTCTATCAACTTTCAAACTTCATATCTGTTGAACCTGAACTGATATGGAGTCACATAAATAACCGTTGAAAGGATACTGAAGTGATGCAGAACTTTGGTATTCTCCTCTGGTCTTAATTCTGGTGCTATAGAAATTTTAGTGCAGACCGGTCAGTTGTGAACCGAGTTGTCGGGAAGCTGATCAGTCAAGCACCGGATGACTTGTTGTGAGTAGGAGTGTTTTTATACTCTCAGAAGTTCATAACAGACTCTTAGTACTATCCATAGCATCATTGTCAACTTCAACCACAGAAGGTGGTCATTTACAAAACCATCCCTAGAGATGAAGATAAACTACAGCATCACCCCTCTCGGCAATAAAAAATTGGTGTAGTTTCCGCTCTAGGAGGCTAGGGTTGTGCATTACCTTCCCATACGAATATTATGGATTAAGTTCTTGATATCCTACATTGGAACTTAAGGAGGGAGGAGTGCATCCAAGTAAACCGAAGCATGGATCAACCATTTGTTATACACCAAAGTATGACATCACCAAGAAACAAGAGGGAATTACATCTTCAAATAATCAAAGTTAAGTACAAGATTCATCATCATCGAGAAAGATGGTAGATTCAATGTCTTCATCACGCACCCACAAATGCTCACCATAATCGCGAGACTGAAGAGAAGATGAAAATTTAGCAAGTCACGATTGTGACAACTCTAGTAACTTTAATGTAAAAGTCCCAGAACTTCTAAAGGGAAAACTTTAGTGATGAATACAGTTCAGTTGAAATTAAAGAAATGGGACTTGCTAAAACTTTTGTAAAACATGTGAAGATGGTCCTGAGCAAGCCTAGGCCTTCAAGTTTCCTTTTTAATTTCAAATGATCATGCGACTCCAAAGGTTTTCATTTCCAAAATGAGGGTTTCCAAACTGTTGGTTCAAAACCTCATTTGCAGGGACCAACTCAAGGATCAGATGGCATATTTGAATTCATAAGGTCCAAATTATGAGGAAGGCAAATTTTGAGCAAATTTGGAAGTGTTGATATGTATATCAAAGAGACTTGTGAATTTCATCGAAATTTGAATTCAAATTTGAAACTGAGGCAAAACTTGTCAAAATTGCCAAGTGGCTTTTGAATTTGAGCTCCTCATAGCTGAATTTGCACTATGCCAAAAATTGGAGATCTTTTGGAGGAGAGGAGCTGTGGGACCCACATGTCATTGGGAGGAAACTTGCATCTGAAGCAAACCTATTGCTCTGTTCAGACCGAGCCCAAAGCAAACAGCTGCAGCGCGCCACCGAGCTGCTCGGCAAACCGACGTCCCGCTGTTCTCACGATCAGGGCGCCGAGTGGAGAAAAGATCGTCGGGTGCACCCCCTCAGTGGATAAACACTCCCGGTCCTTTCTCTCTTCGCTGCACCGAGTTTTCCCGCGACAGTTTCTGCCGCCCCGAGCTCCGGCGTCCCGCCTTGTCGCCACGGTGCAACCCGAGTTTGACGCCCGGCCGAGTGCACGGGCAGCGTCGCCCGCGGCCCCTCGAGCTTCCTGGATCATTTCCCCGATGTGCTGTGGTCGATAACAACGTCGTCGAGCGCATTTCTTGCCGGAAAACGGACCTAGATGCCTCAACACCACAGCAAGCCCTTGGTGCGTTTCACGAGCAACTAAGCCCCGGCGAAGGTCAGTAATCATCCCCTCGTGCTGTCCCTCCAATTTGGTGCCATCTCGTGGGCGTAGCCGGCCGGATTTTGGTTTTTCTCACCGGCGGGTTCTTCGGGCCGCCGCACCAAAAATCCAAAAATTAGTCACCTATAGTTAGTCGTTTCCAGTTATGATCTACGGGCATGTTCTGTAGACTCCGACTGTTCTCCTCGTCCAACCAGTGCTTGTTTTCATCAACCCTAGCCGTAGAACGCAGTGTTTTTAACTGCCGTCGGAAAAATCCACCTCGGGCGCACGGTGGGGACCTATTTAGAGCCGTTTCTGATCCAAACCAAGTCCATGTAAAGCATGCCCACGATTCACTGATGCTTTAGGAGCAGACGGCGCAGGGTTTCATGCGGCACAGCGCCCTAGCAAAGTCACCGGAGTTGCCGCAGCCACTGTCGCCGTCGCGCCAAGGGTTCGGGCCATCTTCGATCCGAGGTAAGGCCGGCAACGTGTTCCTCGTGCGAAAATGTGCAGTGGCGACGAAAATCAGCAAGTTCCAAGGACCGGAACCCCTTCCCGGCGAGAGCTCCGGCGAGCTCGGCGGCGGGGGTCGCGCGGGAGCGGGAGGAAGATGAAGGGGGGTCGGCCCCACTCGTCAGCGGCTGGAGTTAAACGTGCAGATCTTCTATGGCCTCGGATCGGTCTGTGACAACGCGGGAACGGTCTGTAGCCCCGTGTGGCTCCGTTCCAGCAGCTGACACGTGTATGATGGACCCACGGTCAGAGTTTGAACATTTCCCGATTTAATTTGAATTCCAAATTCAGTTCAAACTATAGAACCTCATAACTTTTGCTAGGAAGCTCCAAATTTAGTGATTCAAATTGGGTTGGATTCAGGGTGAAAAGCTCTATCCAAAATATGCAACCCAATTTTCATGAAAACCAACAGAAAATTCTGGAAAATTCATTGAAGCTTTTCAGCAAAAGAATTTTAGAGGGAGTTTGGTTCATAAAAAAAATCCTCAAATTTTGCCAGAATATTCAAAAAATAGCTTAGGACATCCGGTAGAAGTCGAGTAGACCGAATCTACTCGCGAGTTATAGTCAGGATTACATGGGTGTAGATGGAAAGAGGGGCAAACTAAACTTTACATTTCTAAAAGATGAGACTGGGCAGGATGGTTAGGCAGCGACAAGACGAGGTCTTGGTCGAGTAGCTCTGCCTGTGTCGGTTAAGGACCGATGCGTGTGCGGCACCCAGGAGTAAGTATTGAGTTGTGTACCGGATGCTTACTGATATATGGGAACCAGGAAATAGTTTGTGAAGTTTTAAATGCTGTTATGATAAATGGAAATTGCATGAAAACCATGTTTGAAGTAGAGATAGAGCAAACTAAAGTTATTTTTTCCACCTTGGGACAAGTAACATTGGAATGAAGCGTTTCTTGTTTGATTGTGGAGTTCCAATGTTGCTGGGCGCAAGGTCACTACTATTATGGCAAAAATCTGAAAGTTAAGGATGAACTTGTAGGCGAGTCTTTTCGCAAATTACAGGATTAGATCTTAAGTTACCTCATGTTGGGTTGTATGCTTTAGGAGAGACGGTTAAGTCTTGCTGAGCCTTTGTGCTCACTCTTGCTATATGAGTGGTTTTGCAGGTAAAACTTCGACGCTATAAAGAAGGTCATCCGGTGAGGCTCGGAAACGTCCGAGTCTTGTTACACATGGAGGACCTAGCCGCTGCCATGTCTTCGTGTTGCTAGCGAGAGGAGTCCGCAGGCTGGACCCCTTCTCGAGTGCTTCTTAGATATATGACGTGAGCTGTTTATAGACTTCCGCTGTATCTATTTTATGTAAATTATTTACAACGAACATTTGTAAGCTTCCGCTTTTGATTTATGTAATACATTGTTCCTTATATGTGTGCTGTTGGGTGCCGCATAACATGGCACCACCCAATGCGATTTCCGGGTAAGGTGCCCCGTCCCCGTGAACCGGGACGTCAGGGGCCCCGTCAGCGTGGTATCAGAGCCGCATTGGTAAGAGCACACGGAATAAGGATCGTATTACGACAAAAACTTAGGATACATTGAGGAAACGATATTAGGCCCACATAAGGACTATAGTAGTATAGTTACTTAAAGTGGCAGCACTATCATATTTGTTATAATTCTGAATTTTGATTATGTAACGACGCACCTACGCTCAGGTAAGCATGGTAAGGAACGCCACCGAAAGCGGTTCAATTTTGGTTAGCTCCCCTGACGAGGAATGTGGTTCAGGGCTAGATCTCACAGCTTGGTGTGAGATGTTAATATAAAACTCTTGGACTCTTCATGTTCCTGAGTTCATATGAAACGCTGATCCCTAGCATGCATTAGGCAAGTAAGTGGAGACCCCATCGTGTGGTTAGTAACGCGATTGTGTGTTCGTCTGGAAATAGCCCAGGGGGACATACGCAGCGCTTGCCATCGGCGTGCCCTGCAGGGCAGTAGGTGGTATCCGTTGGGTTGATAAAATTCTCAATCGTGACGATCCGTTCATGATATACTCGGGTTCCCCGTCGTGTGGTGTAGAAACATGATCACATACCTTGAGACGTGGCTTAACTCAAGGATGCCCGTATGGCAATGATACGGGCGTTTGTATTTACTTTCAAATATGGAACTGCCTGAAATGAAACAACCTTTGAGTGCACCACTATTGAGTGTTCTTCTGCAGGTACTAACCACGTACATACTCCGTGTAGTACACATGTGCGAGAGACCGTCTTAGTGCCACTGATCATACGTATATGCCGGTGTAATCCGGTTAGGATTTTTCTTTTGGTGAGGCAACGTAGTACCGGCATGTTTCGTACGGTGCATCGGCACCGTACTAAACATATAATCCTCTTCCCTATGAAGAAATGGTTCATGAATTAACTTTCGACTAAAAATGGAAGTTTGAAACAAATATTAGTTACTGAACTCTTATTTTGAGCTAAGATTCAAATGAGAGAAGGTCTAGGTTTCGAAGATTTCAAAAACAGAGTGCTCTGTTTCTGGCAGGGATTCTTGCTGGACTTTAACAGGGCATAACTCTGAGTAGCTTAAACCAATTAAGGTGTATGATACAGTTCTGGAAATATTTGCAAATGCTCTACAATTTATTTGTATACCTCCAGAGCAAAATCACACATTAAGTTGATGAAAAGTCCAGTTGAAGGCAGACTGTTCTGAACCAGGACAGTACCAAAAACTTTTCTGGACCTTTCTGTTTTTGAGCCATAACTTCCTGTAGGAAAACCCTTAAGGAGCATATAAGTACTCATTGGAAAGATACTGAAGTGTACTAAAACTTTGGTATTGAACTCAAGTCAAGAATCTGTAGATAACTTGAGTAAATTTTGGAGTTTGTGTGAACTGGTTAGGGTAGTCCCGCTGATTAGTTTAGCGTTTTCAAAGATTTGTTTAAACATGAATGTGGTTATGCTTTCATAGAGTTCATGACATGTTCATGTTTTACTTATCTTACTACTGAGATAGAATTTTGATTGACTCAAAAATTTTTTTCGTGCAGTATGGTACGCGCACACTCTCAAATGGAGCTTGGAGGTTCGAGTCGAGGTGGGAATGACTCGACTTCATCACAAGAGTCATCGCCAACCGGATTGGCTGAAATTATGGCAAAGATGAATGAAACTCTCCAAACTCTAGTTCAGCAAGGAATAAATAGAGAAGCTCAACATCACATACCAATCCAGAGCACTTATCTAGATTTCTTGGCGATACAACCGCCAGTATTCTCTGAGGCGGCTTACCATTGTGAAGCAAATCACTGGTTACGTGTCATTGAGTCCAAGTTTGGGTTGATCCAATGTGATGAATTCTCGAAGACTCTATATGCCGCTCAGCAGCTTCACGGCTTTGCTGGAGCATGGTGGGCAGACTACCTTGCTGTCCAACCAGCAGGGCATCGTGTCACATGGGCGGAGTTCCGGGCTGCATTTCGTGCTCGTTTCATTCCTGCGGGCATAATGCAAACCAGTCTGGATGAATTCTGGAGTCTGAAGCAAGGGGACATGAGTGTTATTGAGTATGCGAAGGAATTCAATCGCTTACTCAATATGTCCCCGACTATGTGAAATTACCATCCTTGAAGGGTTATCATTTTTACCGAGGGCTGACCGCTAGGCTGCGATGTGAATTGGCTCAAGTTAGCCAAGAGAATTTTGATGAGTTTTTGAGCTGTGCTATCACTCAGAAATATTATTCCAATCTCTACCTCAAAGAAAAGAGGGAGAGGGACTCATCACAGGATGAATGCAATCATCTACCTCAGAAGTATCGGTGGGTAATCCGTTCACCTTCCGGTTGAGAGGTTCCACAAAAAGTGCAGTCATTCTTGGAGTATGACGACTCGTATACTCCACAGAGATCTTATTCACCTCCACCGCAGCAGCAACTTAATTCTCATGCACCTCAGTATCAACAGGGTGCACCAGAATGCTATTTCCTTCAAGATGCTGAAGATGACTCCGGCGATTTCTCCGCTGAACCGAGTGCTGTCCCACTTCATATTGACAATGAACTCAACGTCAATGAAGCAACTGAACCGAGCAGCAACATTATGTCTGTAGGTCCAGTTCCAAGGAGCGATCTTGGACAGCAAAGAAAAGCCATGTCCAAAGTGGGAACAGTCAATTATGTGTCAGTTGATGATCTGCCAAAGATAGGACCTGTTCTTGCTGGCAGGTTGACCTTAAATGACAAGCCGGTTGTCATTCTATTCGAATCTGGTGCAACACATAATTTCATTAGCAAGACAACGGTGATCCGGGATCAGATCTCCACAACGATCACAAAAGGTTTTTACCTTATTCATTCGCCAGGTGGAGACACATCGACTAATGAAGTCGTTTCACGAGCACCACTTTGTTTGGGTGGAAAAATCTATCCTACCACCCTCATTATTCTCGAAGAACAAGGAATAAATGCCATATTGGGAATATCATGGTTGACCTTCCATAAGGCTATTCTGGACATCAAGAACAGGAGTGTTCACTTGGACTCTCCACTTCACGGGCGTCAAACATTGTATCTAGGCAAAGCGGTTTCCAAAGACCCGGAGGTATGTAATGCCGAGGCTTGCAAGTTAGAAGACATTCCGGTAGTCCGTGAATACCCGGACGTGTTTCCCGAAGATCTTCCAGGCTTAACACCTGAGCGCGAGGTGGAATTCAAAATAGAGTTGATACCGGGAACCACGCCGATCTCTCGGAGACCATACAAAATGGCTCCGAATGAACTGGCAGAACTGAAGGAGCAACTCAAAGATCTGATGGACAAAGGGTTTATTCGTCCAAGTTTGTCACCATGGGGTTGCTCGGCTTTATTTGTGAAGAAGGATGAGACACTGAGGCTATGCATCGATTATCGTCCTTTAAATGTTGTGACAATAAAGAACAAGTATCCACTACCCAGAATTGATATTCTTTTCGATCAGCTGGTGGGTGCTAAAGTCTTCTCTAAGATGGACTTAAGGTCGGGATATCATCAAATCAAGATTCACGTGGAAGATGTCCCGAAAACAGCATTCTCGACAAGATATGGGCTCTATGAGTATCTTGTCATGTCATTTGGGTTGACCAATGCTCCGGCTCACTTTATGTATCTTATGAACTTGGTGTTCATGCCGGAGCTGGATCAGTTTGTCGTGGTATTATCGACGACATCTTGGTCTATTCCAAATCTGAAGAGGAACACGCTAAACATTTGCATATTGTGCTCCAACGACTGAGAGATCACAAGCTCTATGCAAAGTTTAGTAAATGTGAATTCTGGATCAACCAAGTGCCCTTTATTGGACATATTATTTCAGCAAAAGGCATTGCTGTTGATCCAAGCAAGATTGAACAAGTGCTGAAATGGAAGTCTCCAACATCAGTCCATGAAGTTCGTAGCTTCTTGGGTTTGGCGGGATATTATCGGAGGTTCATCCCGGGCTTCTCAAAAATCTCCAAACCTATGACGAAGCTACTGAAAAAGGGCATCAAATATGATTGGAGCAAGCCATGTGAGGAAGCTTTTCAAGCGTTGGTGAAACACCTCACAACAGCCCCGGTTCTAGCTCAACCGGATACAACCAAGCCTTTTGATGTTTATTGTGATGCGTCCGGCATCGGGCTTGGTTGTGTACTCATGCAAGGAGGACGCATGGTCGCTTATGGATCACGGCAATTGCGGAATCATGAGCAACATTATCTAACTCATGATCTCGAACTTGCTGCCATGGTATTAGCTTTGAAGATGTGGAGACATTACCTATTGGAAAATCTGGTTTATCTCTACACCGACCACAAAAGCTTGAAGTACATATTCACTCAAAAAGAGTTGAATATGTGGCAACGGCGATGGTTGGAGCTGATCAAAGACTATGAGATTGAAATTCATTATCATCCGGGCAAGGCAAATGTGGTTGCCGATGCACTCAGCCGGAAGTCTCATACTCATAACCTGACCATGACGCCAATAGAAGAGGAAGAACCAAGTCTCTAAGTGGTTCCATATGGAGCCCTACATAATCTAGCTCTCATACCCACAATAAGAGAGGAGGTGATGGAAGCTCAAAAGAAAGACAAGGGCATGGCTCATATCAAAAGGAGGTTGAAGAACGGGGAGATGAAATGTTTCCGGTTAGATAATGAAGATACCTTATGGTTCAAGGACCGGATAGTCGTACCCCATGATATGAGGCTGCGGAAGAAAATTTTGGATAAGGCTCACTTATACAAATTTTCTATTCATCCTGGCAGCAATAAAATGTACCAAGACCTCCGGAAGAAGTTTTGTTGGACACGTATGAAACGTGAAGTTGCCAAGTACGTTTCAGAATGTGATACGTGTCGAAGAGTTAAGGCCGACCATGTGAAGAAGTCGGGCCTGTTGCAACCACTACAAATACCGGCATGGAAGTGGGAATACTTGAGTATGGATTTCATCGTTGGGTTGCCGATGACCTCCACCACCATGACTCGATTTGGGTAATCGTTGACCGATTAACCAAATCGGCACGTTTCATTCTGGTGCATACCAGATACACCGCCAAGCAGTATGCGGAGTTATACATAGCACGGATCTTGTGCCTACATGGAGTTCCCCGGACGATCATCTCCGATCGAGGCGCGTTGTTTGTTGCTCGTTTCTGGGAGCAGCTACACGCATCCTTGGGAACCGAATTGATTTGAAGCTCCGCGTATCACCCTCAAACCGATGGGAAAACTGAGAGGGTGAATCAAATACTTGAAGATATGCTGAGAGCATGTGCCATCCACCATGGTAAGAGCTGGGATGAACACTTACAGTTGGCGGAGTTCTCATATAATAATGGGTATCAATCAAGTATCAAAATGGCGCCTTATGAAGCTCTCTACGGCCGAAAGTGCCGCACACCCTTGAACTGGTGTGAATCCGGCGAGAGGGTTATTTACGGGATTGATCTCGTAAATGAGGCTGAAGAGCGGGTAAGGCTTATTCAAGCAAATCTTAAAGCCGCTCAGTCCAGACAAAAGAGCTATGCGGATAGGAGATGATGTCCTCTGGATTTCCATGTTGGGGACCACGTATACCTCCGTGTATCTCCTATGAAGGGCATTCACCGATTCGGAGTGAAAGGGAAATTAGCTTCGCGCTTTATCGGTCCCTTCGTCATCATTGAAAGATGTGAACCCGTGGCATACCGTTTGGAGCTACCGGCAGCTTAGACGGAATTCATAATGTCTTCCACATATCTCAGTTGAGGAAGTGTTTGAAAGTTCCAACGGAGGTTCTCACGGAAGGCTTAGCAGATTTGAAGCTGGACCTTACTTATGTTGAGCGACCAACCCGGATAATTGATGAAAAGACTCGCGAGACCAGAAACCGGACGCTGCGATTTTTCAAGGTGCTATGGGAAAATCACACGTCCGATGAAGCTACATGGGAAAGCGAGAAATATTTACAATGCAATCATCCGGAGTTATTAGAGGCTTATGTTTGATAGTTGTCCTCCCCGCATTGTTCTTAATCATGAATCTTAGGACGAGATTCTTTTTAAGGGGGGAGGAATGTAAAAGTACCAAAACTTGTAAAGGGAAAACTATAGTGATGAACGAAGTTCAGTTGAAATTCAAGAAATGGGACTTGCTAAAACTTATCTAAAACATGTGAATATGGTCCTGAGCAAGCCTAGGCCTTCAAGTTTCCTTTTTATTTCAAATGATCATGTGACTCCAAAGGTGGCCATTTCCAAAATGAGGGTTTCCAAACTGTTGGTTCAAAACCTCATTTGCAGGGGCCAACTCAAGGATCAGATGGCATATTTGAATTCATCAGGTCCAAATTATGAGGAAGGCAAATTTTGAGCAAATTTGGAAGTGTTGATATGTATATCAAAGAGACTTGTGAATTTCATCGAAATTTGAATTTAAATTTGAAACTGAAGCAAAACTTGTCAAAATTGCCAAGTGGCTTTTGAATTTGAGCTCCTCATAGCTGAATTTGCACTATGCCAAAAATTGGAGATCTTTTGGAGGAGAGGAGCTGTGGGACCCACATGTCATTGGGAGGAAACTTGCATCTGAAGCAAACCTATTGCTCTGTTCAGACCGAGCCCGAAGCAAACAGCCGCAGCGCGCCACCGAGCTGCTCGGCAAACCGACGTCCCGCTGTTCTCACGATCAGGGCGCCGAGTGGAGAAAAGATCGTCGGGTGCACCCCCCTCAGTGGATAAACACTCCCGGTCCTTTCTCTCTTCCCTGCACCGAGTTTTCCCGCGACAGTTTCTGCCGCCCCGAGCTCCGGCGTCCCACCTTGTCACCACGGCGCAACCCGAGTTTGACTCCCGGCCGAGCGCACAGGCAGCGTCGCCCGCGGCCCCTCGAGCTTCCTGGATCATTTCCCTGACGTGCTGTGGTCGATAACAACGTCATCAAGCGCATTTCTTGCCAGAAAACGGACCTAGACGCCTCGACACCACAGCAAGCCCTTGGTGCGTTTCACGAGCAACTAAGCCCCGGCGAAGGTCAGTAATCATCCCCTCGTGCTGCCCCTTCAATTTGGTGCCATCTCGTGGGCGTAGCCGGCCGGAATTTAGTTTTTCTCACCGGCGGGTTCTTCGGGCCGCCGCACCAAAAATCCAAAAATTAGTCGCCTATAGTTACTCGTTTCCAGTTATGATCTATGGGCATGTTCTGTAGACTCCGACGGTTCTCCTCGTCCAGCCGGTGCTTGTTTTCATCAACCCTAGCCGTAGAACGCCGTGTTTTCACTGCCGTCGGAAAAATCCACCTCGGGCGCACGATGGGGACCTATTTAGAGCCGTTTCGGATCCAAACCAAGTCCATGTAAAGCATGCCCACGATTCACTGATGCTTTAGGAGCAGACGGTGCAGCGTTTCATGCGGCACAGCGCCCTAACGACGTCGCCGGAGTTGCCGCAGCCACTGTCGCCGTCGCGCCCAGGGTTCCGGCCATCTTCTGGGGGGACCACCCCGTGGTTCACCCACTCCAGGATCGCATAGGGTGGTGCCGTGCGATGCGGCACCCAACAGCACACACGAAAAGAATTAAGAACAACATACAAACTTTTATTTAATATAAAACAGCGGAAGTCTTTTACAAAACCTATTCATACAGCGGAAGTAATATACATAAGTAGCCTCTCATGCTAACTATGCAAAAGTGCAGCCGTCCAGCCTGGGGACGCTACACACTAGCAGCATTGAACCGGAGAATCACGGCGGCGTGCAGGGCTCCAGCTCGGCCGTGTACCCCGACGGGGGCATCGCCTCGTCCTTGGAACCTTCCTCATAACTCTCACCTGCACACAGCTCAAATATTGCAACCGTGAGCACGAAGGCTCAGCAAGTCTTAACCGTCAACCCTAGGCATGGAACTCTACGTGCAAGGATGTGTAAGGTAGGAAGGACTTTGCAATAAAGACACGCCTATAAGTTGATCCTTGCTTTCAGTTTTTATAGCAGCGGATTTGTATGCCTTAGGCAGCCCTCACATCGGAAGTCCACAATCAAACAAGAAACACTTTCCTCCGATGTGGTGATGCCCAAAGTAGAATATAAACTTAATTAGCTCTATAACTACAACACTCAAGGTATTCAAGACATTAATAGATCAATACAGCATTTTCAGTTGGCTTATTTCACTTCTTACTACGTCACAGCGCAGTGAACAAGCGGGTACTCAAATAACCGCGAGGGACGGTGATTGCAATCAAGACACACCCGGATAACACGTCACATACACCCACTTTCAGAAGCGTGATTCCACACCCCTTCCTACTCTGTTGTATGCGACAACCTTTCAAAGGCAACCCAAATGCCAAATCGGTCCATCCGTAACGGGTAGGAGGTCCCCGCGTGGAGCGTGACTGTGCCCACCGGCAGATTTACACCTTGCTACCATCAACCCACTCCTATTTACGGTTGGGTAAGCCTCGGCACCCAGGTTAACCAATTACATCGGTTTCCTGGTTCCCATATGCCAGTATGCATCCGGTACTGTTCGATACTTGTCCAGCAGGGCCGCACACGGACGGTCCTCAACCGACGCCAACAGGGCTACGCACGTGAGACCTCTGCTCACTGCTTCCTATCCCCCCTGCTGGGTGTCATATTCATATCTTAGGCCATTTGCTACCTCTTTTCATCCCGTGTAATAAGTACTATCTCGCGAGTAGCTTCCAACCACTCGACTTCTACTGAGATCCTAAACATTAGCATGGCATTCTCTACTTGTCGAGTCTGTAAACTACCCAACCCTTTATAGGATTTAAAAGGCTATGCAAGTGGGGTTTCAATCACCCTAACTCTAATGCATACATTTCAACCTAGACATAAGTGATACAAATGAAAAGCTTTATAAAAGGTACTTAAGTGCAAACCGGGGCTTGCCTGGTTGCGAGTTAAAGGGAAAGTCAGCTTCTGGTGGGAGGACGTCCAAAGGCTCCGGTGCGTCCTCAACTTCGGTCACTAAATGAAATGTAGCAAAATAGATGTATAAGTATTAAGGCTTTATAAGAATTGAACTTCTATTCATAGCTACTGCTATTTAAAATCCTTAATTGGCTTTGGGAATTTTACAGTGGATACTAGACTCTCTAAGGATGATTTGAGTCAAATTTGGAGACATGTCATTGCACAATGTAGTCTTTAAAATTCCTACAAGTACAATGCTTCTCTGAATTTTGAGCCCAATTCAGGAGCTTTGACATAGCTAATGGTGGAAGATTTGATTAGGGTAAGTCTCCATGGTTCTAACAAAATTTGTTTCACCATTTTTGGAGCTACCATCAGAGAGAGATGAATTTTTGAACTTAGACAGGAGTTCTGAAAAAGCTTCTGTTTAAATTTGAATTTCCAAATAAAGGCTGAACTTGGGAAGGCAGTGTAGCCTAGCAAATGATCTCCAATGAAGCCCAAATTTTTACTGGAGATCAGTAACTATGGAAAGGATTTTCTGCCCAAATTTGGGACTATTTCATAAAGAATTGCTCCTGTAATAAATCCCTAAAGGATTTACTAAAAACAATTCTACAGAAATTCCTGGACATTTTCATAGCCTAAAATTGGTTTCTCTGTGAAGTACTCCTCATGAGGAATCCAACAAAATTGGTCTCATTCTTTTTGGAGTTTTCTACACAAAGTTATTGGCTTGCAAGGATCAGCTAATTCCTGGAATTATTTCTCTAATACTAACTTCAAATAATTGGGCTGGGCCCACTGTTTCAATTCAGACCAGTCAGATTTTGGCAACACTGGGGGCTACGGGGTTATTCCCGCGCGGCCGCACTGGATCCGGCGCCACAGGCCGGTCCCCGCGCGAACACGGAGGCTGACCGGTGGGACCCGGCCCTCCTTCGTCTTCCTCGCGCTGCCCGCGCCCCCCGCGGCGGCGCACGCCGGCGAGGCTCGCCGGGACGGGGTTCCTGTGGTCCAAACTTCGTCAAACTCACCGCCTGTGAGTTCTACACCGTGCTGAACACGATGGTGGGGTCGGGGGCCGATGACAACGGCCGGAAAGGTGCTTGCACCGGCGACCATGTCGAACCTTACTTCGGCGACCTCGCTCTCCCTCAACCGTGGGTCTTTCGGGCTAGGGTTTGCTCCAAAAGCACCAGTGTCCCATGGACATACTCGACCCATAGCTCTCTCTCCCTGAAACCCACCGGAGAGGGGACCTCACCGGCGACCCGAGCCCGCAAAACTCCGGCGGCGACAAAAACTCGAAGAACTCCTTCAGTTCTTGATGGTTTCCGGCGCCGTTTGAGCGAGCAGGATCGCAGGGATCTAACAAAGCTTCTCCTAGACCAGGATGAGCTCTAGCTATCGCAACACGAAGAATTTGATTGTAGACCGAGGAGTGTTTCTATGAACTAGGGTTTGGTAAAACCCGAAACTCTCACTACCCGGTTGATCAATCATCCTGAGGCTTTTGGTAACACGATCTACGTACAACAACACACCTTTCTTGTGCAAGGAAGGGGTGGTGAAGCTGGCCGTAGCGCGCTGTCCACGGTGAACCGAACGGGGTTCTGCCGAGCTCCTCCGATCGCCGGCGCCAATCTCTGGTTTGCGCGTAGCACGAGCTAGGAAGCTTATGGAAAAGAGAGGTGGAGGCTGAAGCACTCTCTTGCGCTTCTTTTTGCTATTTGGGGCTCGATCATCCGAGCTCAGGCGAGCGTGGGCGAGGGAGTAAACAGCGACGGCGCTGAGGCGGTTGCTCGCGGGAGAGAACGAAAGGAGCGGCGAGTTACTGAGGGAAACGAAGACCGACTTCGTTGCTGCGACCTGGGGTGATGAAGCGGCTGGCGATCGAGGAACCAGGAGGTGGCGCGGTGGAATTCCTCGGGAGCGGGTTTCACCGGGCGCTGGCGGCCTCTCGGCGATCAGCCGATGAAAACAGAGGCGGTAGCTCTGTTGGGAGGCTGACTGCTGGGCCCCACCTCCCTCTCTTTTAATCCAATAATTCCCTGATATTTTACCCCAGCAACTCAACATTTAAGACTAGACTTTCACCCCAAGTAAGGTTTGAATTTGCTGAATTCAAATGGTTTGAATTCTGGTGTAAAATTTGAATTGTGTTTGATCATTTGAATTTGAAATGGAGTTTGAATTCTCCATTTGTATTGTCCCAAAAACATAGCAAACAAGCTCCAAAGTTTCCAATTTTTGGCATGGCTGCTCATTCAAAGGTGGAGGACACATTTGTGAACCCAAATTTTGAAATTGAGGGAATTGAGATTTGAAACTGAATTTGAAATTCAGATTGGAAGGCTTTTCTTTTAATCCCAAACAAATATGAAAACTCCTCCAAATGAGCTGAAATTTGGAAGGTTGAATATTTGGACTATGAAGATCCAAGTTGTGCATTTAGATCTCCATGTTTGAAAGTTTTGGGAAGTCTAAACCCTCACTTTGAACTCACACTTGTTATAATTCAAAGTTTTTAATTCCCCTCATTTTTCATAAGTGTATATGAGCTCAATTTTCTTGCTACCACTTTTGGGGATTTTACATCCCTCCCCCCTTAAAAAGAATCTCGTCCTGAGATTCAAAAGGAAAAGCAAAGTGGGGGGAAACTTTACCGGGTATATGATGATAGCAAGTCCGGATAATAGGTGCGTAGATAATCCTCGCTTTCCCATGTCGCCTCATCAGCGGTATGGTTACTCCACAAGACCTTGTAGAACCATAAGGTCCGGTTTCTTGTGGCGCGAGTCTTTTCATCGATGATCCGGATGGGATACTCCGTGTACGTGAGGTCCGGTTGAAGAACTTCTATGTCTTCTGTACGGATTTCAGCAGAGGGTTTGATGCACTTTCTCAGCTGAGAGATGTGGAAGACGTTGTGAATGCCTGCTAGCGACGCCGGTAAATCCAAGCGATAGGCCACGGGTCAGCATCTTTCAATGACGGTGAACGGACCAATGAACCGCGGCGCAAGTTTACCCTTCACTCCGAAATGGTGGACACACGGACATAAACATGGTCCCCAATGTCGAAGTGGAGAGGGCGGCGTCTCTTATCCGCATAGCTCTTATGACGAGATTGAGCAGCCTTGAGATTGGCTTGTATTACTCGCACTCGTTCTTCAGCCTCATTCACAAGTTCGATGCCGTAGATAACCCGCTCGCCGGACTCGCACCAGTTGAGAGGTGTGCGACATTTCTGGCCGTAGAGAGCTTCATACGGCGCCATCTTAATGCTAGCTTGATAGCCATTGTTGTAAGAAAACTCCGCCAACGGCAAATGATCGTCCCAATTCTTGCCGTGGTGGATGGCACAAGCGCGTAGCATGTCTTCAAGCACTTGATTCACCCGTTCAGTTTGAGCATCCGTCTGCGGGTGATACGCGGAGCTTCGGATCAGTATGGTCCCCAACGATGCGTGCAGCTGTTCCCAGAACCGAGAGACGAACAGCACACCGCGATCTGAAATGATGGAGCGGGGAACACCGTGCAAACACAAGATCTTTGCAATATACAGCTCCGCATATTGCTTGGCCACGTACTTTGTATGTACGGGGATAAAATGAGCCGACTTGGTTAGTCGATCGACTATCACCCAAATCGAGTCATGTTTGTGAGATGTGAGAGGTAAACCAACAATGAAGTCCATGCTGATATCCTCCCACTTCCACGCCGGAATGTTCAATGGTTGCAGCTGTCCGGCTTTACGCATATGGTCGGCTTTCACACGCCGACACGTATCACATTCAGATACGTACTTTGCGATTTCTCTTTTCATCCGTGTCCACCAAAACCTGGTTTTCAGATCCTGGTACATCTTGTTGCTGCCCGGATGAATAGAATACTTGGACAAATGAGCCTCGTCCAAGATTTTCTTCCGAAGCTTCATGTCACGGGGTACCACTATACGGTCTTTAAACCATAGAGTGTCGTGTTCATCTCTTCGGAAGCACTTCATTTCGCCATTCTCCATCCTTTTCGAAATGTGCGACATTCCCATGTCCTTCTTCTGAGCTTCCATAATCTCCTCTCTTATGGTTGGGATGAGAGCAAGATTATATAATGCCCCATATGGAACCAAGTACAGACTCGGCTCCACCTCTTCAAGTGGGGTGATGGACAGACTGTTGACATGGGATTTGCGGCTTAAGGCATCGGCAACCACGTTTGCCTTCTCGGGATGGTAATGAATCTCGATCTCATAGTCTTTGATCAGTTCTAGCCATCTCTGTTGCCGCATATTCAACTCCTTTTGAGTGAAGATATACTTCAAACTCTTGTGGTCAGTGTAGAGGTGCACTAAGTTCCCAAGCAAATAGTGCCTCCACATCTTCAAGGACAATACCACAGCAGCAAGCTCGAGATCATGAGTCAGATAGTGCTGCTCGTGGTTACGGAGTTGACGTGAGCCATAGGCGACCACTCTTCCTCCTTGCATCAGTACACAGCCAAGCCCGATACCGGACGCATCACAATATACGTCGAAGGGCTTGGTTGTATCCGGTTGAGCTAACATCGGGGCTGGTGTAAGATGCTTCACTAATGCCTGGAAAGCTTCTTCACAAGCTGAGCTCCAAACATATTTGATCCCCTTCTTCAACAGTTCAGTCATCGGCTTAGCAAGCTTGGAGAAGTTTGGTATGAATCTCCGGTAATATCCTGCTAATCCGAGGAAACTCCTGACTTCGTGGACTGATATGGGGGACTTCCATTTCAGCACTTGTTCGATCTTGCTGGGATCAACTGCAATGCCTTCTGCAGAAATAATGTGACCAAGGAATGGCACTTGGCTGATCCAAAACTCGCACTTGCTGAACTTGGCATAAAGCTTATGGTCTCTTAATCGTTGAAGTACGATATGCAAGTGTTTGGCGTGTTCTTCTTCAGACTTGGAGTAAACCAAGATGTCGTCTATGAACACCATCACAAACTTGTCCAACTCCGGCATGAATACTGAGTTCATGAGATACATGAAGTGTGCCGGGGCGTTGGTGAGACCAAAGGACATGACGAGGTATTCATACAACCCATATCTCGTCGAGAAGGCCGTCTTTGGAATATCTTCCGCTCGGATCTGGATTTGATGATACCCTGAGCGAAGATCCATCTTTGAAAACACACTTGCACCCACAAGTTGATCGAATAATATATCGATGCGGGGCAGTGGATATTTATTCTTGATGGTGACGGCGTTGAGAGGTCGGCAGTCCACACACAACCTCAAGGTTTCATCCTTTTTCTTCACAAACAGCGCCGAGCATCCCCATGGCGAGGAACTCGGTCGAATGAAACCCTTCTTCATCAAATCGTTGAGCTGCTCCTTCAATTCAGCCAGCTCATTCGGAGCCATCTTGTACGGTCTCCGTGAGATCAGTGTCGTCCCGGGTACAAGTTCGATCTTGAACTCGACATCCCTTTCGGGTGGCATGCTCGGGAGATCATCTGGAAAGACATCCGGGCATTCACGGACCACACGAATATCCTCAAGTTTCGTGGCTTCCGTGTTATATGTGGCTGGGGTTTCTTGAACCAAACGGTAAAGAAATAGAACATGTGGTTCATGAAGTGGAGAGTTTAAACGAACCACACGTGGAATGATGTCAAGAACAGCACCATGGCGATGTAGCCATGACATTCCTAAAATGACATCAAATTTTTGACTCTCTAACATGATTAGAGAAGTCGGATATAGATTCCCACCCAACTGTAATGGTGCTCTATAGACCATTCTATCAGCTGTTATTTTCCCACCCGGAGAACATATCAAATATGAATTATTTGTGGGAATGATAGGCAGTTGATATTTAATAACATAAGACTGACTTATGAAATTATGGGTGGCACCGGAGTCAAAAAGTATGACTACGGGATGATCTAGGTAAGAGAACGTACCCGCGAGGACGGGTTCGCCTCCCGGCACGTCTTCGATAGCTAAGTGATGGACGTTGCCGGGTTTTGGTGCTGGTTTCTTGGGCTGATTGCGGGGCTGATTAGAACCCTGATATGGTGCTGCACCCCTGCCCTGTCGTGGCTCGCGGCAATCCCTCGAAATGTGCCCGACACGGCCACACGTATAGCACGTGTAAGGTGTCGGGGTCCCGCCGACTTGAGGACGGAATCCCGGTGCATGCTGTTGAAACTGGGGCGCACGCGGGACCATCCTTTGCTGCTGCTGTTGCTGTGGTGGATACGTCGGTCGAAAGCCCAGCGCATTATATTGCCGACCGTGAAACTGAGGCGGTCGCGCCGGTGGCTGCCATCTCTGACCGGATGATGAACGATATACCACGCGGTATTTCTATGGCGTTCCACCACTGCTGCTCATCAGCACGCTGCGTTTCCTCTTGTCAGAACCACGCTCGCGCTGAGCATTCTCCTGTAGAATCGCGGCATTAACTAGGTCGTTGAATGTGCCGCGATTGCTCTGGGCGAGATGGACCTTCATCTTGGAGTTCAGGCCCCGGAAGAACGCATTGCGCTTGTTGTCTTCCGTGCCCACAAATCCCGGCGCATACTGCGCCAGCCAGTTGAATAACTTGGAGTACTCATGATCACTCCTCTCGCCTTGTCGTAGCGCCAGGAACTCCTGGAGCTTCATTTCCATCACACCGGGAGGTATATGATAGGCGCGGAACGCCTCCCGGAACTCCGTCCATGTGATGGCATGGCCAGCCGGTAAGGAGGCGGTGTATGTATGGAAATAGGGATGCGCTACTCTAGCAATTCGACCGTATCACCCAGGAAACATGCGAGTAAGAAGGTCATGGATCGTTACCATTAGACGCGCAGCGCAGCGGATCATAGATGCGCGTCGTAGCCGATCAGCGCAGCAGTAACAGCAGCGCCTCCACGGAGTCCACACGTACAGGGAGGAATGCCATGCGTCGGTGTGCTAGCACCGTTCACGCGGCAGGGGTTTCGGCGGCTGACCTGTGAGGGGCGGCGGCTGGGACTGCTATCTCGTGGAGTCCTCTGTCCCTAACCCTACCCCTCATATTTATAGGCGCGCTAATGGGCTTTTAGGTCACAGGCCCATTAGTACCCTAATTTCATATGGATCAAATATCCATCAGGCCTTTATCCGAATTGTTATGATTGCCTCTTGGGCATATCACCAACAATCTCCCACTTGCACTAGAGACAATCATATAGCGAAGTTTTTCAATATTCCATCCCCTTAAGTGTTTGACCCGTTAGGTTCATGTACAGTCGGTTATGAATGAAAACCGTTTTCAAACACAAGTCAGTAGAGGTACCTAGCAGGACATACTGACTCCCGAATGTACATAAAGATCATATCGGCTGACCTAGATACATTCACATGCTAATTCCTTTGCCACACGATACCAGTCAAGCTCAAGGTGAGATACGTGCCATCCTTGTGATAGCTCGACCATTCACTCGATCAAATAGTGGATTCAATCTATGACTAACTTTTAGTCATAATGATTAACTCTTTAATCATTTTGGCATGGCCATGCACTTTCAATCCAACTATCTCGAGGGGCCCAGAGATATCTCTCCTGTTATTTAGGAGGGTCAAATCCCATCTTGATCCGCACACATCTCATTCCATGCTTCATCATGCACCTGAAGACTATTTTTATGACCACCCAGTTACGGAGTAGCGTTTGATAGTTTCAAAGTGCACAACTACACATAGTGAGAAACAATGGCGATCTCAGGTCAAAGAATCTAGCAGGTGTATCACTCAAGACCAACTGATGGCACATATGTAAATAACAATCCCAACAGTGTCTCGGAATGGGTCTATCCAACACCATGTTCACTAACATGTGTTCACATTATTAATTTGATATCTCCATATCTATGATCCGTGAAACGTGATCATCAATTAATACATGTGCTAGTCTGCGTACTATCATTATCTCATATAACGATGTAGACTAGGGATCATTTTGAGTAACATTATAATTAACAAAGAGTCTCACGAACAAGTCACATACTTGATGATCAATGTGAATAATAGTTACTCAAATAGTACATAAACATAGCTATGACACATGTCTCCCACTACACACAAGGATCACTGATGTAAGTATCTAATACCCATAGATCTCGTGTGCGTCTCATGCTTTGATTGTGGAAGAGGCTTTGTCAACGGATCTGCCATATTCAAATCCATATGCACCTTGCATATATTCACATCACCTCGGTCGATAATCTCTCGAATCAGGTGATAGCGCCGTAGTATATGTTTGGATCTTTTGTGTGATCTAGGCTCCTTTGCCTGTGCAATGGCTCCATTATTGTCGCAATAGAGATCCACAGGTCCGGACGCACAAGGAACAACACCCAACTCAGAAACAAATTTTCTGATCCAAACAGCTTCCTTTGCAGCTTCAGAAGCTGCAATATACTCCGCCTCCGTCGTTGAGTCTGCTACTGTCTTGCTTGGAACTTTTCCAGCTCACTGCCCCTGCATTGAGGCAGAACACAAAACCGGATTGCGATCTAGAGTCATCCTTGTCTGTTTGGAAGCTAGCATCGGTGTAACCTCTTACAACGAGCTCTTCTTCACCTCCAAACACTAGGAATACATCCTTAGTTCTTCTCAAGTACTTAAGAATGTTTTTGACAACTGTCCAATGAGCCTCACCATAATCTGATTGATACCTGCTCGTAACACTTAGAGCATAGGATACATCTGGGCGTGTACACAACATGGCATACATGATAGATCCAATAGCCGAAGCATAAGGAATCGCTCTCATCCTCTTTTGCTCATCAGGCGTCGAAGGACACTGACTTTTGCTTAGAGTGATGCCATGTGACATTGGCAAGAAACCTTTCTTAGAATCTTGCATATTGAACCGATTCAATATCTTGTCAATATATGTGTCTTGGCTTAATCCAATTAACATTTTAGATCTATCTCTATAGATCTTTATGCCCAAAATGTACGCTTCCTCTCCTAAATCCTTCATTGAGAAACTTTTCCTTAATGAGGATTTAACAGCATCTAGTACTGGTGTAAGGGCCTCAGTTTTTGACACCCAATTGTAGTGTTCATCACCACACCACACACCTCATTTGAGCAAGAATGATGAACACAAATGAAGAGCAAGTAACAATTATCAACATGCTCATTAGAGAACAAACTCACACATTGCAAAAGTGGTATTTCCCACATGTGATATAGATGGGCTGGACATATGAAAACTCCTACACTTTGCTAAGGATGTCCATGCCAAGTTTCACCCAAATTCAAAACCTTTTTGAGGTCATTTTGGGTATAGATAGGAGGAGGGCAGTTTGAAACCACATTCAAATTCAAACTGTTTTCACCCACTGAATTTAAAAGTGGAAGGCATATTCTCACTCAGCATATTTTTGTGAGCTCCCACACCAAGTTTCACTCCATTTGGAGTTGATCTTGACATGAGCTAAGGGGGAGAAATTCAAACTTTATTTGAATTTCAAACTGAACTTGTGCTGAAATTCATTCAAACCAAACCTCATTTGAACTTTGATCAATTCAAATGGCTCTTGGGTGAATAATTTGAATTGCCAAGGGTAGAATAGGGTTCACTGTTTACCACAGCTGTTAGGAGTAAATTTCAGAGGTTAAAAGAGGGGTGGGACCCACCTGTCAGCCTCTGCCTCAAAACAAACCGACTGAAACACAGTTCAGTCGGTTCCCGGCTGCTGTGCGCGCGCGCCACCGAAGGGGGGCAGCCGGCGCCAGCTCCTGCTGCGCGCCCCAAGCCGGAGACCAGCCGCCGGGCTATTTATTCCCTCCCCGGCGTGCTTCAGTCGCCATTCCCCGAGCTGCCGACGTGCACGACCTGTTTTTCCACTGCCATCGCCGCCGCCCGAGCTCCCGCTTGATCAAGCCGATCGCTCGCAAAGCACAGCCTCCTCCACAGCAAAACGGCACCAAGGGATCGTGAGCAACTTCCCACACTCCGTGTTGGCCAGTGAGCAAGCTTCCTCGAGCTGTACGAGCCATTTCTCCGGCGAGCCGAACATCGCCGCCGATCGGGCTCCCGTGGACAGCACGGCACAGCCGTTGTCACGCCCTCTTCTCTACACAAGAAAGGTGCGTGATTGTATGTAGATGGAGTAGCCGAAAGCCGTTTGGCGATTGATCAACCCTCGGCAGAGAATTTCCAGATTTACTCTTGATCAGTTCATAAGAACCGAGCTCACCTTCGGGTGAAATTCGTGCTCTATGCACGAAGGTTGGACGAGCTCGTTGCCTAGTGGCTTCTACGCACGATAGCGGCCACGCTCGGACTGGAATTGGAGAAAACCATCGAGAATCGGCCATGATATGGCTGTTTTCCCCGCCGCCATGGCTGAACACCTCGGCTCACCGTCGAGAGCCTAGTTGCCGGTACTTCTAGCTTCCACCCAGCCCTAGTTCGTGTTTCCCATGCCCTACTGATGCTCTCCGACCGATTTCCGGTCGATTTGGTGCACGGGAGAGCGGGACCGACCTCACCGGAACCCTAGCAGGTGCTGTCACCGGTGCGCACGGGTTTCCGGTCATCGCCGGCGGCCGGCGACCCTACCATCGAGTATAGGGGGTCGGAAAAGGGGCAGGCGGCAAGTTTCGGGCCAGGGGGTGGCCGGGAACTCAGTTCCGGTGAGGGTCGCCGGAGAACGCCGCCGCTGCGCAGTTGGCGCGAGGAGGAAGACGACGCACTGTGTGCGGGGCCCACAAGCCAGAGTTTAAACTTTTCGCCGAATTTCAGTTTTAGCTCAAACTTCAAATCCTTATAACTTTGGCTAGAAAGCTCCAAATTGAGTGAACCAAATTTTGCTGGATTCAGCTCTCTGAGTACTTTCCAGAAAATCAAGTTTCACTTCATGAAATTCCTTAATTCTCCAGAATTAATTCCTTAAAGTTTAAACTGTTAGGAATTTTAACTGGAGAATCCTTTGGAGGAAATCCTGAAATTTTGCTGAGATGTTCACCAAAATATCCTTGAACTACCATAAAAATTTCAGATCCATTTGAGCTCATTTAGTCCACCTAATGGTGTGATTAGCAAAACTGTTCCAGAGAAAATAGAAAATGTTCAGAAACATTTTCAGAATTTTCTCTGAAATTGTTTAGCTCATATCTTTAGTTAGAGACTTCCAAATTAAGTGAAACCAACTCCATTAGAACCCTCTGAAAATCTAGTTTTCAGAAAGTCATAGTTTGTCTCATGAAAATTCCTAGAACACCCTAAGACTTCCAATTAAGGTCAAGGACATAATTATTTGTGGAGGGCTCAAATGAGCTTTGCTGCAACTAAAACTTGACCAAGTCTCTGTTTAGGTTGTAACCAAGCCACAGTAAAAGTTTCACAGTCTTTAGGTCTGTCTAGCAAAGGTTGTAGACTTCACAACTTCAAAGTTAATACAAATGCATTTAAATTAATACATACATTGTTCTTATCATGTAGTCGCTAAGGTCGAGGAGGAACCCGAAGTCCTAGACTTCGTTACTCCGGAGGAACAGCTAGCCTACGACCAAGAGCAGCAAGGCAAGCCCCGGTTTGCATTAACCTTTTTACAAATTTTTATTGTTTTGAGCACATACTTGTTTCCTTTGTTCTGTGCATTAGAGTCTTGTTTGGAAACCCCACTGCATAGCCAAGAAAACCATGGGTTGGGTTTAGGAGTGCAAACCCCGTTAGCCACTGCATTGCTAGGATAGAGTAGGATTCGGTACAAGTCGAGTAGTTGGAACTACTCGCGAGAATAGGCTAGAGGCACATTGCTCGGGTAGAGATAGCACATGATACACATGGCAAGAAAATGAGACCGAGCGGAGAGTAAGGGCAGCAGGACTTTGGGGCCTGTGTGCTGTAGCTCCGCTTGTGTCGATTGAGGACCGAGCCGTGTGCGGGCCTGTTGAACAAGCTAGAACAGTACCGAAGACCTACCGGCTATATGGGAACCGGGAAACTGATGTAACTCGGGTAGCTGGGTATTGAGGCATTGCCCGTCGTTCAGAGGGTAGGTTGAGAGCTCGAGGTGTAAATCAGCTGGCGGCACAGAGATGCGCGTGCAGGGACCTCTTTCTCGGGACGATGGGACCGGTTCAATATTTGGCTGACGGGTGAAAGGTAGTCGCGTACGGCGTCCGTGATGGTTGTTGTAGGCAACATCGAGTACGGGCGTACGTGACGGGTTGTTCGGGTAACCCTGCAGGTGTAAATCGATTATAATCGCCGTCCCTCGCGGTCAGTGAGTACCACTTGTTCACTGTACCGTGACGTAGAAAGAACAGGCTAGTTACATGTTAAAATGTTGCTGATTGAAAGCTGGACATTGATTGTTAATGATATGCTGTAGCTTAGTGCTAACTAAAGTTCTTTTCAACTTTGGGCAAAGTACATGAGAGAAATGCGTTTCTTGTTTGATTGCGGCTCTCTCATGTGCCTTAGCGTAAGGTTCTCCACAACCTGCTGCTAAAACTTGAAAGTAAGGCTCCACTAATTAGGCGAGTCCTTGCAAATGATTTTTGTTCCCTCAAGCAACCCATTACCCTCATGTAGAAGTTCCATGTTTAGGTGAGACGGGTCAGACTTGCTGAGCCTTCGTGCTCACTGCTTGTGTTTGAAGCTTTTGCAGGGTTCTATGAGGAAGGGACTCCCGAAGAGGAGACGGAACCCCAGGAGGGGGACCCCGTCGAGTGGGAGTCGTGCACGCCGCAGAGTTAGTGTGCGTGTGTGCTAGCAAGGACACGTTCAAGGGCGGAACGTGCACTTGATGCTTAGTCTACGCCCGCGAGTGTGGACTAAACTTATTTTGATGTAAACATGTTGATAAACTTGTTTATGTAATAAAGCTTCCGCTTCCGCTTTGTACCTTTGACGTGTGTTATACGGTGCTGTGCAACGCAGCACCCCTCAGCGTGATCCTGGCTCGACAGGACCAGTGGGGTCGTGTCAGCGTTGGTATCAGAGCTCGCTTGAGGTTTAACACAGTACAAAGGTCTTCTTTTTCAAAAATCCAGTGAGGAACGAGTTAGTAGCCCGTATAAGGATGTTATTAGCATATAGAAAGTGGCATATTAACCTATTTGTTATGTCGGAAAATCGTGCATCTCGGGACGTTCATGTCTTGGGGGGTGCACGTAAGCGCTGTCCACCAGTGCGCACAAGCTGAAGGGTGGAGCCCCACGGGTGGCAGGTAACCCGACCCGCTTTAGTATCCTCTACGACTCTTCATGTCGTTTGGGGTATTCGAGCAACGTCTGTCCCTGGCGTGCGTGGTGCAACGTGGGAGACCCCGTCACGTGGTCTGAAACGTGAACACGTAACTCAAGGCGTGTTTGGCTTGAGAACATCCGGGCGAGTGATGACGGCCGGGTGTACAAACTGTATGGATTCCGGGCTCGGTGTGCAGCCGAGTCTGATGATTGGTTGAATTTCTGCAGGTAGCCTTACCACGAAACGGTAGACGTGTAGCATTCGTGTGCGAGTGACGTTTAGTGCCACTGAACTAACGAAGCCGGCTAAGTCCGGTATAGGTTTTTCTTTGTGAGGACGTAGTACCGACATAATCTGGTGACGCATCGACGTCACACCCAACTAAATGAACAACTTCATTTAAAAACTTGAAGGTTTTGATCCAAAGAAGTAAAATTTGATGTAACTCCTTCCCTTGAACAGGATATTCAAAGCTAATAAGTTTTCAACTTATAGGATGTTAAGGACAGAGCACTCTGTTTTCAGCTGAATCAAGGCTGAAGTTAATCAGAGGCTAGAGGTCGAGTTCTTTCAAGGTTGGGGTCGTATGATACATTTCTGGAAAGATTTGGAGGAGCTTTACAACTTTTCTGTTGAGTTCCAGAGGTGTTTCATCCCTTAACCACTCGAAAAATGCAGTAGGGTTGAAACTGTCCAGAAAACAGGACGGAGCAAAGACTCTCTGTAAACTCTCTGTAAATTAAGCATAACTTCCTGCATAAAAATCCAAAAAAATAGGAAATGAGGTAGTTCTGGAAAGCTTATGAGATGGGTTACAAATTTGTAACAGAAAGTTTTGTCAGATTAGGAACAGAAGTAACTGAGATTGTTGGATCAAATCAGTACCTAAGGCAGGGAGGTGCTGTCCAATTGTTCCCAGAAATTCTGTTAACTTTGACATCTCATAACTTTTGAACCAGGACAGATCTTAGGCCAACCAAATACTTTCTGGAAAGCTATTGAAGTTAACTTTAACTTTGATGTTGAGCTCCAGGACTGGTTTTGCTTTTAACCTGGCCTAAATCAGATTGATATGGAAACTGGTCAGGGCTGTCACGGTAACAGCAGATCAGCAGTCAAATTTGTTTAAAAATTTGAACTATGTTTCCAAGTGTTATGGGTTCAATGACATATCTTATGTTATAACTCAATGGTTTACTGTTTAAATAAATATTTGACATTTCTCAAATATATTTTTACAGATGGCAGCAGATAAACGGTGGGAGAACAGGTGGGTAGTTTCCCACTGCTCTGACCGTAGCGGCTACCCGGAAGCATTGTGGCAAATGCTCCAATATTTCCGGTATAACCAGATGCCGCAATACTTCGCCAAGGAAGAAGGCGAAGAGGGGAACAAGACGTGGACGATCCATGTCGAGGTTTCCGCAGGACCTACGCCACCCGGTTGGGTGCCATTCACCGTCACGGTGAGAGGAAGACAACCGGAAGGGATGTGGCAAGTGGCAGCCCGTGACACTATGTCACGTTTCTGCCAACTACACGTGCAGGCTATGGAGGGCACACCATACGCACTCGTTCCGGTGGAGGGGCGAGCTCAGCATGTGTGGGAAGAGAGGTACCTGGAGGCAACGGACCCGACTTGCCCAAGGTACAACCCCGCGGAGGCAAACCTCAGCCTCCAAATGAGGGCGGGAAACGCTGTGATGGACAGCCAAGCTGTTCATACGGAGCATCTCGCCGCCAAGCTCAAGGAGAGCACAAGCCGTGGAGATTATTTTGAGAGTGCTCACAGTGCACTCCGCAATGTGCTCCTTCCGACGATCAAGCGACTGAATGAACAACACAATCAGTTGCGTCGTCTGAAGAAGGCAAAGAAAAAGGGCCGTGTTGACATCGCGGCGTTGCAAGAGCTGGTGCAGACCCTGACCCAGGAAAATGAGGACCTTGCTCAAGAGCGGGACGACGCTATTGAGGAAGGACAAGGCTGGGAAGAGGACTACAACCAGGCTATGGACGAGGTGCATGCATTGCAGGACCTCGTGCCCCCGGTATTGGGCGTACCGGTAGTCTTGGGTCTTCCAGCCATGGGAGAACCCGGAATGGGAGAAGAGGTGGTAGACCCCGAGCCACCAGCCGAGGTACCGGAGGAGGACGACCCACAGGAGGTCGAGTTCTACTCCGAGTAGGGGGTTACGGTTGCCAAGTAGGGCAGCTAGGGTAGCGTAACCCAACTTTTGTAATCGGTGACATGTCGTGTAGACAGTAGCGTATGTATAGGTAGTGACGACATGAGCACGACTTCTCGGAGATCCGAGAATAATGTATCTTGTATAAAGTTTATGCTTTATCAATATATGTGAATGTTGTGCAAGTTAATCATGCGTCGCTTCAATACTTACTGCTGTTATGGAATTTTGAGTAAGACATGTGCTAATTGCTGCTGTGTTGAATTTCAGAATGACGCGTACTCGTGCCAACCCTGATGTTGGAGGTACTAGCCAAGGGGGAGAGACCTCCCAACCGCCTCCCGAGGACTCCTCGGGACAGCAGCAGCAACAGCAACAGCAAACACCGCCACCGCCACTGCCAACGGTTACATTGGCCGACATTGTCGCGGCAATGGCGGGTTCACATCAGCAGCACACAGAGCTGCTGCAAACGTTAATTGCGAATACGTCTCGCCCGGAGAGACGTCAAGATCGTGAGGAGCGCCAACAGAGCTCCTACTCCAACTTCCTGGCGACTCATCCCCCTGTATTCTCAAGGGCGGATGAACCACTTGACGCGGACAACTGGCTCCGCGCCATAGAGATGAAGTTCGGGCTGCTCCAAATCAGCGAGCAGCGCAAGACTCAGTTCGCGGTCCAGCAGCTCCAAGGATCCGCAAGCGCGTGGTGGGCCAACTTTTGTGCTTCACAACCCACCGACCGAGTGATGACCTGGGCGGAGTTCCGGACGGCCTTCAGGGCCTATCATATACCGCCCGGTTTGATGAAGAGGAAGACGCAGGAGTTCCTACACCTGCAACAAGGGAGCCGGAACGCGCTGGAATATTCCAGGGCGTTCAACGATCTCGCGCTCTACGCGTCGTATCACGCAGATACGGACGAGAAGCGGCGGGACCACTTTTACCAGGGGCTTAAGCCGCTCCTGAAGGACAAGCTGGCGATGTTCAATCGCGGCAGCCTCAACGACATAATTGATGCTGCGATTGTTCAGGAGGACTCCGGCAAGGAGTTGGCGGCGGCAGAGCGAAAGCGAAGCGCGCCGCAGAGCAGCGGAGAAGGAGGCGGTCCTTCTCAGAAGTTTCGGATGGTGAATCGCCCACCATCAGGTCCACGCTGGCAACCACCACAGCGGTCGATGCCGTTCCGCAGTCGGCCGTACTCTTCACCGGCATTCCGGCCGGCACTGCCAGTACCACCGCAACAACAAGAGCAGCAGCGGGCGATGCCGCGTGCGTTTGCACCTCCGCAACGCATGCCGGGCTTTCGTCCCCCGAGTACTCCAGCAGCAGCGGCCACATGTTACAAGTGTGGTCGTCCAGGACACTTCGCGAGCAGTTGCCCGGAGAGGCAAGGCGGCGGAGTGGCACCACAGTTTCCGGGGAGGAATCAACCCCGGAACCCTACTAATGCGCGGCGGGCAAACCCTAGGCCCGGTACTGTCCACCAGCTTGCCATTGAGGACGTGCCGGAGGGCGAGCAAATCCTTGCGGGTATGTTCCAACTCCACCAGCATCCCGCTATAGTACTATTTGATTCAGGCGCCACGCATAATTTTATTAGCCAAGCTTTCATTGCTAAACACAGCTTGCCAATATTACCCACCGATAGTCCATATTTAATTTGTTCACCGGGTGGGAAGATTTCAGCAAGCGTAATGGTCTCCAAAGCACCATTATGCTTAGCGGGTAGAGTGTACCCCACGTCTCTCATTATCTTAGAGGGGCAGAAGGTCGATGTCATCCTAGGGATGTCGTGGTTAACCCGCCACGGCGCTGTTTTAGACACCGTCCTTCGAGTCGTGCACTTAAACTCAAAGGTGCACGGTTCTCACTCATTATTTCTGGACAGTCCAGAAATAAAACTTCCAAGTGTCTATCAAGCCACAACCATCAGATTGGAAGACATTCCAGTGGTCCGAGAGTTCCCGGATGTGTTCCCGGACGATTTGCCGGGGATGCCACCCGATAGAGAGGTGGAGTTCAAGATTGAACTTGCACCGGGAACCATGCCAATATCCCGAAGGCCGTACAAGATGGCGCCCAAGGAGTTGGCTGAACTGAAGACTCAGCTCACGGACCTTCTGGAGAAGGGTTTTATTAGGCCGAGCTCCTCGCCATGGGGCTGTTCGGCGTTATTTGTCAAAAAGAAGGATGAAACGTTGCGGCTTTGCGTGGACTAGCGTCCATTAAATGCCGTAACCATCAAGAACAAGTACCCGTTGCCACGGATCGACATGTTGTTTGATCAGTTGGTCGAAGCGAAGATCTTTTCCAAGATGGATTTAAGATCCGGGTACCATCAGATTAAGATAAGGGCGGAGGACATTCCAAAGACAGCTTTCTCGACAAGGTACGGACTTTATGAGTACCTGGTCATGTCCTTCGGCCTCACCAATGCTCCAGCTCACTTCATGTACTTAATGAACTCGGTGTTCATGCCGGAGCTGGACAAGTTTGTCGTGGTCTTCATCGACGACATCCTGGTATACTCCAAGTCGGAGGAAGATCACAAGAAACATCTGCGTATAGTCTTGCAACGGCTGCGGGATCACAAGTTATACGCAAAGTTCAGCAAATGCGAGTTTTGGATATCGCAAGTGCCTTTCCTCGGGCATATCATCTCAGCGGAGGGTATCGCTGTGGACCCGAGCAAGATCACGCAAGTGCTGAATTGGAAATCCCCGAGAACTGTTCATGAGGTACGGAGTTTCCTCGGACTCGCGGGATATTATCGGAGGTTCATCCCGAACTTCTCGAAGATTGCCAAGCCAATGACAGAGCTGCTGAAGAAGGCTACCAAATATGTTTGGAGTCCAGCATGTGAAGCAGCATTCAAGGCTTTAGTCAAGCACCTGACATCAGCACCGGTTTTGGCGCAGCCGGACACAACAAAACCGTTCGATGTGTACTGCGATGCATCCGGCATTGGGCTCGGATGTGTGCTGATGCAAGACCGAAGAGTGGTCGCGTATGGATCACGGCAGCTTAGGAATCATGAGCAAAATTATCCAACTCACGACTTGGAGCTCGCTGCCGTGGTACTTGCACTGAAGATGTGGAGGCACTACCTACTCGGTAACCTCGTACATTTACATACCGACCACAAAAGCCTCAAGTACATATTCACTCAGAAGGAGCTGAACATGAGGCAACGAAGGTGGTTAGAACTGATAAAGGATTATGAGATAGAGATCCATTATCATCCGGGCAAAGCAAACGTTGTGGCAGATGCGCTGAGCCGCAAGTCACACGTCAATAATCTGACCATCACACCGTTGGAAGAGAGCGAACCACCACTACATGTGATTCCACACGGGGCTCTCTACAACCTAGCTTTGATCCCCACCATCCGTGAAGAGATAGCGGCAGCCCAGAAGAATGACAAGGGCATGTCACATTTGCGGAGACGTGTAGACAGTGGGGAGCTGAAATGTTTCCGGAAAGACGGAGACGGCATCCTATGGTTCAAGGACCGGATCGTCGTACCCCGAAACCCGGAGTTACGGAAGAAAATATTTGATGAGGCTCACTTATCAAAATTTTCTATTCACCCCGGCAGCAACAAAATGTATCAAGAACTCAGAAGAAGGTTTTGGTGGACACGGATGAAGCGAGAGACTGCCAAATACGTGTCCGAGTGTGATACATGTCGAAGGGTGAAGGCAGACCACATGCGAAAACCGGGACTGCTGCAACCACTAGGCATTCCTGCCTGGACGTGGGAGGACGTGAGCATGGATTTCGTCGTCGGTTTACCCACCACCTTACAGAAACATGATTCTGTGTGGGTGATCGTCGATCGGCTCACCAAAGTTGCCCATTTCATCCCGGTCAACACCAACTACAACGCCAAGAAGTACGCTGAACTGTACATCTCACGGATTCTGTGCTTATACGGCGTACCCCGTACCATCATATCGGACCGGGGCACTTTATTTGTGTCCCGTTTTTGGGAGCAGCTACACGCTGCCTTGGGGACGAAGCTGATCCGTAGTTCAGCCTACCACCCGCAAACGGATGGGCAAACTGAGCGGGTAAATCAAATCCTAGAAGACATGCTACGAGCTTGCGCTATCGACCACGGCAAGAATTGGGATGATCACTTGCCGTTAGCCGAGTTCTCGTACAACAACGGGTACCAAGCCAGCATCAAGATGGCGCCCTACGAGGCGCTATACGGCAGGAAATGCCGCACACCACTGAATTGGTGTGAGTCTGGCGAGAGGGTTACCTTCGGGATTGACCTTGTCAACAACGCGGAAGAAAAGGTTCGACTGATTCAAGCGAACCTAAAAGCCGCTCAATCCCGTCAAAAACAGTATGCGGACCGGAGAAGGCGCCCATTACAATTCGAAGTTGGGGACCACGTATACCTACGAGTGTCTCCAATGAAGGGCGTAAACAGATTTGGGGTGAGAGGAAAGTTGGCACCCCGATTCATCGGTCCATTCCAGATTACCGAAAGATGTGGATCAGTAGCATACCGGCTGAGATTACCAGAAGCACTTTCCGGTGTGCACGACGTCTTTCACATTTCCCAGCTGAGGAAGTGTCTCAAGCTATCAACTACCGTTCAGCTGGAAGACATTGAAGAACTGCAACCGGATCTCACCTATCGGGAGGAACCGGTGCAGATTATTGATGAAAAGGCCCGAACCACACGCAACCGTACGTTGTGGTTCTACAAGGTTCTGTGGAGTAATCACTCCATGGACGAAGCGACATGGGAAAGCGAAGAATTCCTTCGCACTAACTACCCCGATTTTCTCACGTCGCATATCCGGTAATTTCTCCACCGTCCTCTCTCTCATTTTCACCTTATAATCTCGGGACGAGATTCTTTTAAGGGGGGAGGAATGTAAGGGCCTCAGTTTTTGACACCCAATTGTAGTGTTCATCACCACACCACACACCTCATTTGAGCAAGAATGATGAACACAAATGAAGAGCAAGTAACAATTATCAACATGCTCATTAGAGAACAAACTCACACATTGCAAAAGTGGTATTTCCCACATGTGATATAGATGGGCTGGACATATGAAAACTCCTACACTTTGCTAAGGATGTCCATGCCAAGTTTCACCCAAATTCAAAACCTTTTTGAGGTCATTTTGGGTATAGATAGGAGGAGGGCAGTTTGAAACCACATTCAAATTCAAACTGTTTTCACCCACTGAATTTAAAAGTGGAAGGCATATTCTCACTCAGCATATTTTTGTGAGCTCCCACACCAAGTTTCACTCCATTTGGAGTTGATCTTGACATGAGCTAAGGGGGAGAAATTCAAACTTTATTTGAATTTCAAACTGAACTTGTGCTGAAATTCATTCAAACCAAACCTCATTTGAACTTTGATCAATTCAAATGGCTCTTGGGTGAATAATTTGAATTGCCAAGGGTAGAATAGGGTTCACTGTTTACCACAGCTGTTAGGAGTAAATTTCAGAGGTTAAAAGAGGGGTGGGACCCACCTGTCAGCCTCTGCCTCAAAACAAACCGACTGAAACACAGTTCAGTCAGTTCCCGGCTGATGTGCGCGCGCGCCACCGAAGGGGGGCAGCCGGCACCAGCTCCTGCTGCGCGCCCCAAGCCGGAGACCAGCCGCCGGGCTATTTATTCCCTCCCCGGCGTGCTTCAGTCGCCATTCCCCGAGCTGCCGACGTGCACGACCTGTTTTTCCACTGCCATCGCCGCCGCCCGAGCTCCCGCTCGATCAAGCCGATCGCTCGCAAAGCACAGCCTCCTCCACAGCAAAACGGCACCAAGGGATCGTGAGCAACCTCCCACACTCCGTGTTGGCCAGTGAGCAAGCTTCCTCGAGCTGTACGAGCCATTTCTCCGGCGAGCCGAACATCGCCGCCGATCGGGCTCCCGTGGACAGCACGGCACAGCCGTTGTCACGCCCTCTTCTCTACACAAGAAAGGTGCGTGATTGTATGTAGATGGAGTAGCCGAAAGCCGTTTGGCGATTGATCAACCCTCGGCCGAGAATTTCCAGATTTACTCTTGATCAGTTCATAAGAACCGAGCTCACCTTCGGGTGAAATTCGTGCTCTATGCACGAAGGATGGACGAGCTCGTTGCCTAGTTGCTTCTACGCACGATAGCGGCCACGCTCGGACTGGAATTGGAGAAAACCATCGAGAATCGGCCATGATATGGCTGTTTTCCCCGCCGCCATGGCTGAACACCTCGGCTCACCGTCGAGAGCCTAGTTGCCGGTACTTCTAGCTTCCACCCAGCCCTAGTTCGTGTTTCCCATGCCCTACTGATGCTCTCCGACCGATTTCCGGTCGATTTGGTGCACGGGAGAGCGGGACCGACCTCACCGGAACCCTAGCAGGTGCTGTCACCGGTGCGCACGGGTTTCCGGTCATCGCCGGCGGCCGGCGACCCTACCATCGAGTATAGGGGGTCGGAAAAGGGGCAGGCGGCAAGTTTCGGGCCAGGGGGTGGCCGGGAACTCAGTTCCGGCGAGGGTCGCCGGAGAACGCCGCCGCTGCGCAGTTGGCGCGAGGAGGAAGACGACGCACTGTGTGCGGGGCCCACAAGCCAGAGTTTAAACTTTTCGCCGAATTTCAGTTTTAGCTCAAACTTCAAATCCTTATAACTTTGGCTAGAAAGCTCCAAATTGAGTGAACCAAATTTTGCTGGATTCAGCTCTCTGAGTACTTTCCAGAAAATCAAGTTTCACTTCATGAAATTCCTTAATTCTCCAGAATTAATTCCTTAAAGTTTAAACTGTTAGGAATTTTAACTGGAGAATCCTTTGGAGGAAAATCCTGAAATTTTGCTGAGATGTTCACCAAAATATCCTTGAACTACCATAAAAATTTCAGATCCATTTGAGCTCATTTAGTCCACCTAATGGTGTGATTAGCAAAACTGTTCCAGAGAAAATAGAAAATGTTCAGAAACATTTTCAGAATTTTCTCTGAAATTGTTTAGCTCATATCTTTAGTTAGAGACTTCCAAATTAAGTGAAACCAACTCCATTAGAACCCTCTGAAAATCTAGTTTTCAGAAAGTCATAGTTTGTCTCATGAAAATTCCTAGAACACCCTAAGACTTCCAATTAAAGTCAAGGACATAATTATTTGTGGAGGGCTCAAATGAGCTTTGCTGCAACTAAAACTTGACCAAGTCTCTGTTTAGGTTGTAACCAAGCCACAGTAAAAGTTTCACAGTCTTTAGGTCTGTCTAGCAAAGGTTGTAGACTTCACAACTTCAAAGTTAATACAAATGCATTTAAATTAATACATACATTGTTCTTATCATGTAGTCGCTAAGGTCGAGGAGGAACCCGAAGTCCTAGACTTCGTTACTCCGGAGGAACAGCTAGCCTACGACCAAGAGCAGCAAGGCAAGCCCCGGTTTGCATTAACCTTTTTACAAATTTTTATTGTTTTGAGCACATACTTGTTTCCTTTGTTCTGTGCATTAGAGTCTTGTTTGGAAACCCCACTGCATAGCCAAGAAAACCATGGGTTGGGTTTAGGAGTGCAAACCCCGTTAGCCACTGCATTGCTAGGATAGAGTAGGATTCGGTACAAGTCGAGTAGTTGGAACTACTCGCGAGAATAGGCTAGAGGCACATTGCTCGGGTAGAGATAGCACATGATACACATGGCAAGAAAATGAGACCGAGCGGAGAGTAAGGGCAGCAGGACTTTGGGGCCTGTGTGCTGTAGCTCCGCTTGTGTCGATTGAGGACCGAGCCGTGTGCGGGCCTGTTGAACAAGCTAGAACAGTACCGAAGACCTACCGGCTATATGGGAACCGGGAAACTGATGTAACTCGGGTAGCTGGGTATTGAGGCATTGCCCGTCGTTCAGAGGGTAGGTTGAGAGCTCGAGGTGTAAATCAGCTGGCGGCACAGAGATGCGCGTGCAGGGACCTCTTTCTCGGGACGATGGGACCGGTTCAATATTTGGCTGACGGGTGAAAGGTAGTCGCGTACGGCGTCCGTGATGGTTGTTGTAGGCAACATCGAGTACGGGCGTACGTGACGGGTTGTTCGGGTAACCCTGCAGGTGTAAATCGATTATAATCGCCGTCCCTCGCGGTCAGTGAGTACCACTTGTTCACTGTACCGTGACGTAGAAAGAACAGGCTAGTTACATGTTAAAATGTTGCTGATTGAAAGCTGGACATTGATTGTTAATGATATGCTGTAGCTTAGTGCTAACTAAAGTTCTTTTCAACTTTGGGCAAAGTACATGAGAGAAATGCGTTTCTTGTTTGATTGCGGCTCTCTCATGTGCCTTAGCGTAAGGTTCTCCACAACCTGCTGCTAAAACTTGAAAGTAAGGCTCCACTAATTAGGCGAGTCCTTGCAAATGATTTTTGTTCCCTCAAGCAACCCATTACCCTCATGTAGAAGTTCCATGTTTAGGTGAGACGGGTCAGACTTGCTGAGCCTTCGTGCTCACTGCTTGTGTTTGAAGCTTTTGCAGGGTTCTATGAGGAAGGGACTCCCGAAGAGGAGACGGAACCCCAGGAGGGGAACCCCGTCGAGTGGGAGTCGTGCACGCCGCAGAGTTAGTGTGTGTGTGTGCTAGCAAGGACACGTTCAAGGGCGGAACGTGCACTTGATGCTTAGTCTACGCCCGCGAGTGTGGACTAAACTTATTTTGATGTAAACATGTTGATAAACTTGTTTATGTAATAAAGCTTCCGCTTCCGCTTTGTACCTTTGACGTGTGTTATACGGTGCTGTGCAACGCAGCACCCCTCAGCGTGATCCTGGCTCGACAGGACCAGTGGGGTCGTGTCAACTGGAATGTCATTTCCGATCAACAATATGTCATCTACATATAGGACCAGAAATATAAGTGCGCTCCCACTAACTTTCTTGTAAATACAAGGTTCTTCTACGTTCTTGATGAAACCAAACCCTTTGACCACTTCATCAAAACGTAGATTCCAACTCCGAGATGCTTGCTTCAATCCATAGATGGACTTTTGAAGTTTGCATATTTTTCTAGCATTTTTAGGATCGACAAAACCCTCAGGTTGTGTCATGTACACATCCTCAGTCAGACTCCCATTAAGAAAGGCTGTTTTGACATCCATCTGCCATATTTCATAATCAAAATATGCAGCAATTTCTAGGAGAATCCAAACAGACTTTAGCATAGCGACGGGCGAAAATGTTTCATCATAATCAACACCTTGAATTTGTTTGAAACCTTTCGCCACCAATCGTGCTTTATAGATGTGAACTTTTCCATCCATATCAGTCTTTTTCTTGAAAATCCATTTGCAATCAATCGGTCTCACACCATCGATTGGATCAACCAAGTTCCAAACTTGATTCTCATGCATGGATTCTATTTCGGATTCCATGGCTCCAAGCCATTTCTCAGAGTCAGGTCCCATTGTTGCTTCAGTGTAGGTCACAGGCTCATTATTGTCCAATAATACCATGTCCCGTGGTTCCGTGGTTAGGAGTGTCAACTTTTCAGTTGCACGACGTACTCTTGTAGACCTTCGTGGGGCTGGTGTTTCATGAAGTGGTTGTACAACATCTTGTACATCCTGTATAGGATTAGAGTGTGCCGAAACATTTTCAGATATTTCTTGAATTTCTTCAAGATGCACCTTGCTCCCACTAACTCCTTTTGAGAGAAACTCTTTCTCCAAGAAGACACCATTGCGAGCAGTAAACACTTTACCCTCCGTTTTATTATAAAAATAATATCCTTTGGTTTCCCTAGGATATCCCACAAAGAAGCATTTGTCTGATTTGGGAGTAAGTTTGTCTGACGTCAAACGTTTGACATAAGCATCACATCCCCAAACTTTGAGGAAAGACAATCCGGGACGTTTCCCGGTCCACATCTCATATGGTGTCTTCTCAACAGACTTAGTTGGGACTCTGTTTAGTGTAAACGCAGCAGTTTCAAAAGCATAACCCCAAAAGGATAGTGGAAGATCAGTTTGGCTCATTATCGATCTAACCATGTCTAACAAGGTTCGGTTCCTCCGCTCGGACACCCCATTCCATTGGGGCGTTCCAGGTGGAGTCAACTGTGGAACAATTCCACATTGTTTTAAATGATCATAAAATTCATGGCTCAAATATTCACCCCCACGATCAGATCCTAGAAGTTTGATTGTCTTGCCCAACTGATTTTGTACTTCATTCTGAAATTCTTTGAACTTTTCAAAAGATTCAGACTTGTGCCTCATTAGATAGACATATCTATATCTACTAAAGTCATCGGTAAAAGTAATGAAATACTGAAAACCACCTCTAGCTACCGAACTCATTGGTCCACATACATCAGTATGTATTAGTCCCAACAAGTCACTTGCCCTCTCACTTTGACCAGTGAGGGGTGCTTTGGTCATCTTCCCAAGCAAACAAGACTCGCATGTGTCAAGTGATTTAAAATCAAACGAACTTAACAAACCATCTTTATGGAGTTTCTCAATGCGTTTCTCATTTATATGACCTAAGCGACAATGCCAAATAAAAGTGGGATTTAGATCATTTCGTCGAGCCCTTTTTGTATTAATGTTATAGACTGTTTTATCCTCAAGATCAAGAACATATAATCCATTCACTAATGGACATTAAGCATATAAAATATTATTATAATAAATAGAACAACATTTGTTCTTGATTATAATCTCATAACCATTAACTTCTTCCAAACATGAAGAAGATATAATGTTCTTGCTCAAAGAAGGAATGCAATAACAATTATTTAATTCCAAAACTAATCCTGAGGGTAATGACAAGTGATAAGTTCCGACAGCTATGACAGCAACCTTTGCTCCATTGCCGACCCGAACATCCAACTCGCCTTTTGCAAATCTTCTAGTCTCACTTAGACCCTGCAACGATTTGCAAGTGTGAATCATTGATCCGGTATCAAATACCCATTATTCACTAGAAGATGTAGCAATATTGATTTCTATAACATTTATACCTGAAGTGGAAGTCTCACTCCCTTTCTTCTTCTTATCCTCCAAGTACTTCTTGCAGTTCCTAGACCAATGCCCCTTAGCATGACAGTGGAAGCATTCATCATTAGGAGAAGGGCCTGATTTGCCCTTTGGCTTTGAGCTAGAAGACTCATTGGGAGCCTTTCCCTTGCCTTTAGGATGCATCACACGCTTCCTCTTTTTATTCTCCTTTTGAACCATCATCTGTCACACCCGGTTTTTCCGAAGAAACAACCAAGTGAATATCACATGTATGCCAGGATCATTTTCTCATACATGGGATGACAAATAGTGAAGCATCATTTATTACAAGCCAGGTGTCGAATATAAATAAGTCTTACATCGCAAATGTCTCAATGGACACTAATGCTTCATTACAAGTAAATAAACTAGCAGCGGAATATTATTCTTTAGGGCTCCATCACAGGCGTTGCCCGGGGGTCTTCATGAACCTAAAAGCCTTCCTCGGGTCCAAAATCTTGGTCATTATACACCACCTCATTATCCTGACCTGAGCAGCAATATAAACCAACAAATATGCAAGGTTGAGTACCAATGGTACTCAGCAAGTGTGGGAAAATTATATCATGCATGGCTAGAACAAGGAGAGGTTGAACTCATGGTTAAAGCACTACGCAATTAATACCTATCACCTTAGCTTATTAAGCACCTTCATTACTACATAGGTGAAATGGTCCCAATCTCCCATCCCATCATCATAATCCAATAACCATAACCATCATTTCCAATGTTAAGCTCCCCGCTTAACTTCCAAAACCATCAATCCTCTAATCATGAATAAGTCCAGGCCGCTCTTAACCGTGAGCACGGCTGTCAAGACAGTTTTGACTCTGCAGAGTTTGTACCACTGTACCCACAAGTAGTGATTTCATCCCCCGTTGCCGGGTGGACTAAAAGAACCTCCATTATGCCAGTGGCTACGATCCACATTCACACTTCCCAGGTGTGCGGCCAAGAGATCACTACGAAGCCTTTACAAAGGGATTCCCGACGAGCGTGGGCCCACTGAGATTTCACCCCTAACAGCATACAAGAGGCTCCAACCCCGCTGCAGTGGCCCCCTCTTGAGCCTTGCGGTTCATATGGTAGTCCAGCTGACACCTACTCCCCGCACCATCCAACACACCCATACTACGCCGGGGATACACCTAATTAATTGGCCAAGCTGCCCCATCTCAGCATGTGGTTGGCACTGTAAAGCCGGGTTACATGCTCCATGAACCGGTCCTTAGGATCCAGGCAAGTACTAAACACAAACCCAAGTCTCGTGCACCCAGCACACAACCAAAACATCCAACTTGCCTTGATCCCTACCTCTACATAACTCACAATAGCTCATTCAAGAGTATGGTATAATAAACTGATGATCTCATATCCCAAATATCCCATTCTAAGCATGGCTAAGCATATGCATGTAAATAAATGACATGACAAAATAAATCCCAACCCAAGCTTCAAGGAAACAAGGTAATGCAATTCTAGGGAAACTTCCTAGCATGGGTTTCATATTTCATTTGACAATGCAAATAATTCTATCTACACATCCTAGCATAGGATCAAAGTGGTCAAGGACACTTGCCTCCTTCTTGCTGCTCTTGAAATTGGTAGTCCTGATCTTGGAAAGGGTTAACTTGCTCTTGAACAGGCTCTACTTCATACCATCACACATAGCAAAAGAAAAACAACAATCCATAAGACATAGTTCACACTTCTACTTTATACAAACCACACATTCACATTTATGAAATTCATTCACCATTATATGTGTTGTGGTTACTTTATGTGTGTTAAGTTGTGACTTGCATGCACTTTTAACCATGTATATATGATTTCTACTTTTGTGTCCACATTTATACTTGCATACAATGTGCCTTCACAATTTCTATCAACCCTAAACTGAATTCTTTGTATTTTAGAAACTCCATTTATCATTTACTAGTTTCTATATTTTCAGATTTATATTCCTATGCATAATTGTGTATTTTATTATTAAATTAGTAATACACATCACCTAAACAGATTAGGTTCTGGTCCTAAATAATTTAAAATCATATTTTGACCATGGCTTATGATGTATACTATTTCATAATTATTTTCCCTATTTTTCTTTAACTATTCTTTACTTAAAAATGTGTCCCTATACTATTAAATGTGAATAATAGATGAAACAGATTCATTTCAGCCCAAAAATATATTTTTATCTCACTCCAAAGTTTTCTAAGTACTGAGAAAATTTTTAGTTAATTTTGACAATTATGTTTGTCCCACTTTTTAATTTTTAAACACTAGTTACATATTCAATTTTCTAAATTAATTACTAAACAGGGTTAAAATAATGAACTCACCCCATTACAGGGTCTATAATATTATTTTCATAATTTCCAGGGGTCTAGCTACACTTATCAGAGGTGTTTTTCTTAATTTCTATTAAGTCCAGGGGCTAAAACTAATTTTTAAATGAATTTACATGATTTTCTGGAGTTCTAGGGGCTAGATCTGAAGTTTCCGGGGCTAGCTCTCAATTCCAGAGAACCCCAGGGGGTAGCACGTAAGAACTCCAGTCTTTATAACACGGGGTCGACGTGGACCGTCCGATTTTAAACCGACGGCTGAGATTATAAGATCGAACCGGTACGCAGGGTTTTAAAGTCTACCGTGCGATTTAAAATAAACGGCGCACATGCGGCCACGTCGCTCTGATCGAACGCGGGCGGCGCTGCCAGCGGCGCACGGCGGCGGGAAGCGGCGATCTCGCCGGAAAGTTTCGGGTCCTCGAGAATTCTGCCTAGAACTGTGATCTTATGGCCTAGATCGGTAGAGGGGAGGTCAGGGATCTCACCTCGGGGGTTTTCTCGAGCTCAGGGGTCCTGGAAAGTGATCGGCGGCGAGGTCCGAGGCAAAACCACGGCGAAGCTCGTCGGTGTTGTGTTTGCACCGCAACTCTCAGAGTTTTCTGCACCTGCAAAGTTCCCCGGAGGCGGTGGATCAAAACCAGCGAGTTAGATCAGAGTTTCCGAGCTTAGATCGGCCAGAATTCACCGGCGAAGTCTCGGTGCTCACCGGAGTGAAAATCGGCGATCGCGTGAGGAAAACTGATCGGAGCTGGAGTTTTTATAGCCGGGGGAGGGCGGTGGGTCTGTTGTGATCGAGTTGGAGTCCGCTGGGACCGGAATTCGGCTGCGGGAACGGGTTTCCCGATCGGTTGCGATCGCGCGCGGGGGAGAGAGTCCGGGGTCTCGGGGTTAGGGATGACATGTGGGTCCCACCCATCAGCGAGGGGCAGCGCGGCGCGCGCGGGGGCGGGCTGGTGCGGGGGTTTTCTGGGCCGGCTGGCGGTTTCGGCCCACTGGCCAGTTTTTTCCCGATTTCCTTTTTCTTTTTCCATTTCTTTTCTGTTTTGGGTATAATTTGAATTCCAGTTTGAATTTGAATTTTTGCAAAACATGCAACACGTCCAAAAATTTCTAAATTCCCCTCTGAACATGGTTTAGGGTTTTAAATCAAAATTTGGGTTTTGACTAAAAATTTGGGGTGTTACAGCTCTACCCCCCTTAAAAGAAATCTCGTCCTCGAGATTGGTGTTTCTAAGAAAACAATTCCAGAAATTGTGCCTTGAGCTCATCTTCCCGTTCCCAGGTGGCTTCCTCTTCGGAGTGATGCTTCCACTGCACCTTGCACATCCGGATTCTTTTATTTCTGGTGAGGCGTTCCATTGTCTCCAAAATCTTGTATGGTTGCTCGGCATAAGACAAATCCTCAGCTACATCCACTTCATTCATGGGTAACACCTCTTCAGGCGTCCTCAGGCATTTCTTGAGTTGTGACACATGGAATACATCGTGCACGTCCGATAGATGAACCGGTAACTCTAGTTGGTACGCCACTTCGCCTTTTCTTTCCAAAACTTGAAAGGGTCCGATGTATCGAGGTGACAACTTCCCTTTCACCTTGAACCGACGAAGTCCTCTGATAGGGGACACCTTGAGATAAACATAGTCTCCCACGTTGAAAACGAGCTCTCTTCTTCGTACATCAGCATAACTCTTCTGGCGTGTTTGTGCTATCCTCAAGTTGTTGCGAATCTCCCTCACCTTCGCCTCGGCTTCTTGTAGCACTTCTGGACCAAACACTTTACTTTCTCCTGTTTGGTTCCAAAATAGGGGAGTTCTGCACTTCCTTCCATACAAAGCTTCAAACGGTGACATCTTCATACTAACTTGATAACTGTTGTTATAGGAAAACTCCGCATACGGTAAGTTCTTGTCCCAACTCCTATTGTTTTTGAGTGCACATGCCCTTAACATATCTTCAAGGATCTGATTGGTTCTCTCCGTCTGCCCGTCAGTTTGGGGATGATAGGCAGAGCTGAAGTTCAGATGGGTTCCCATGGTTTCATGCAACTTTTGCCAAAACCTCGAGGTGAACTGTGTCCCTCGGTCCGACACTATCTTCTTTGGCACTCCATGGTAACACACAATCCTTGACATGTACAATTCTGCCAATTTGGATCCGCTGTAGCTTTCTTTCACAGGAATGAAATGAGCTACCTTGGTTAGCCGATCAATAATGACCCATATTGAATCATACCCGGATTGGGTCCTAGGCAATCCCACGACAAAATCCATGCTGATTTCTTCCCATTTCCATTCAGGTACTTTGAGTGGTTGCAATAATCCCGCGGGTCGTTGATGTTCTGCTTTCACCAACTGACATGTGTCACATAGGGCAACATGTTCCGCGACATCTCGCTTCATGCCATACCACCAATACCTGCTCTTGAGGTCCTGGTACATCTTCGTACTCCAAGGATGAATGGAATAGTCAGAATCGTGAGCCTCCTTCAAAATTAATTCACGGATCTCTTTTACTTCTGGCACACAGATCCTTTTCCCGTGCCACACCGTTCCTTGTTCATCCTCTCTAAAACCAGGAGCTTTATTTTCCTTAATGAGCTGTCTGATCTCTTGTATCTTCTCATCATTCTTTTGGCCCTCGCGTATGTCTTGCTCGAGTGTGGAGTCCACTTCCATGGCTATGGCTTCACCACTATTTACTAGACATAGATTGAGCCTTATAACCTCGTCCTTCAATTCTGCAGGCATGTCCTTCAAACTCAACTTATTGACCTGCACTTTCCGACTCAAAGCATCGGCCACGACGTTTGCTTTTCCGGGATGATAGTTGATGCCCACATCAAAGTCATTGATTAGCTCTAACCATCTCCTTTGTCTGAGGTTGAGATCTGGTTGTGTGAATATGTACTTCAAACTCTTATGATCCGTATATATCTCTGTCCTCTTCCCCATCAAATAGTGCCGCCAAATTTTCAACGCGTGTACCACTGCAGCTAGTTCTAGGTCATGTGTAGGATAGTTCTTCTCGTGCTTCCGAAGCTGCCGGGATGCATATGCCACGACATGTCCTTCTTGCATGAGAACACATCCCAACCCATTTCCAGAGGCATCGCAGTACACTGTGAAATTCTTCTGCATATCTGGCATAACCAGCACTGGGGTTGTTGTCAATCTCTTCTTTAGCTCCTGAAAGCTCGTATCGCACTGTGGCGTCCAGGTGAATGTGATTCCCTTTTTCAACAGTTTGGTGAGAGGTCTCGAGATCTTGGAGAATCCCTCAATAAACCGTCGATAGTATCCCGCCAATCCCAAAAAGCTTCGAACTTCCCCGACATTTTCAGGGGTTTTCCACTTCTGGATATCCTCGATTTTGGCGGGATCTACGGAGATTCCTCCCTCCGAGATTATATGTCCTAAAAAGGGAACTCTCTTCAGCCAAAACTCACACTTGCTCAACTTGGCATATAGTTGGTGTTCTCTCAGCCTCTGTAACACCAACCTTAGATGTTTCTCATGTTCTTCTTCATTTTTGGAGAAGACGAGAATATCATCTATGAAAACCACCACAAACTTGTCCAAATATTCCATGAATACCTTGTTCATGAGGTACATGAAATATGCCGGGGCATTGGTTAGCCCGAAAGGCATGACAGTGTATTCATACAGTCCGTACCGAGATACGAAAGCTGTCTTGGGAATATCTGATTGCCTTATCTTGAGTTGGTGGTACCCCGACCTGAGATCAATTTTCGAGAACACACAAGCTCCCCTCAACTGATCAAACAAGTCTTCAATGCGAGGCAATGGGTACTTGTTTTTGATGGTTACCTCATTCAAGGCACGGTAATCCACGCATAACCTTTGGGTTCCGTCTTTCTTGGGCACAAATATCACCGGAGCTCCCCATGGTGAGGAACTAGGGCGAATATACCCCTTCTCCGTCAATTCTCTCAAATGATCCTTGAGCTCTTCTAGCTGCTTGGAGTCCATTCGATAAGGTCTCTTGTATATCGGGGCTGTTCCCGGTACTAGCTCAATTGCGAATTCCACGTCACGGTCGGGAGGCATACCTGGTAATTCCTCCGGAAAAACATCTGGATATTCCCTGATAGTCCTGATTTCCTCAACTTTCACTTCCACTTGATTTAATTTAATGTCCCTCCTAGGCTCGTGTATCGTTATGAACTTTACTCTTGTGCCATTGGGGTGAGTTAGTTCCACCGTTCTGGTCGAACAATGGATGATTCCTTTATGTTTGGTCAACCAATCCATACCCAAAATAATATCTATCCCTTGTGAATCTATCACTATGAGGTTAGCAGTAAATACTACCCCATTAATGTCTAGGCTCACTTTGGGACACACTTGTCTTGTCCTTATTTCTCCACCTGGAGAGTTTACGGCTAGCATATGGTTCATTTGTGTGGTTGCTAGGTCATGCTTCTTAACAAACCCTTGAGCAATGAACGAGTGGGTAGCACCAGAATCAAACAGCAGAGTTGCAAGGTGTAAATTGGCAGGAAACTTACCAACTACCACGTCGGGCGCCTCTTGTGCTTCCTCCATAGTGACGTGGTTCACCCGTCCTCTCACTACATTCTGCTGTTGTGGCGGCGCAGGCTTCTTCTTCGGGCACTTATGGGCATAGTGCCCCACTTCACCACAGCTAAAACATTGCACCCCAACCTTAGGTGCTTGGCCTTTGTTGTCTTGGGGTTGGTTCGGGGGTCCTTGTACTGCTGGTCGAGGTGGATATGCGGGGCGAGGCTGCTGCACAAACTGACGTGGCGGCTGTGCAGGTGCTACGGGTGGCCTGTAGTTTGGGTTGTACCCTCTTGGTGCTGAATAGGGTACCGCAGCACGGCTCGTCTGCCCCGTAGGTTGCTGCATCATACATGGGCGGGTGTTGCTCCCTGAGGCCTGATGTGACCATCCCGCCTTCCTCTTATTCTCATTTTCCAGGGCCTTTAGCTTCCTTTCCACCACAAACGCTCTGTCCACCATCTTTTGAAAACTTTCATACTGATTGGAGGACATGGCACACTGCATCTCTGCGGTAAGTCCTTCCACGAAACAATCTTGTTTCTGCTCATCAGTCTCTATATCTCGTGGAGCATAACGGGATAGTTGAGTAAATTTAGTGAGGTATTCCCTCACCGTCATGTTTCCCTGCTGCAGTCCCAGAAACTCCTTTCTCTTGTTTTTGAGTTCACCTCTTGGGATGTAATGGTTGCGGAAGCTACGCTTGAACTCGTCCCAAGTGATGTTCTCAGGGTCATGATGGGCGGCCACGTAGGCGGTCCACCAATCAGCAGCAGGTCCCTGCAATTGATGAGAGGCAAACAGCACCCTCTCATACCCTTGGCATTGTATTATCCTCATCTTACTTTCAATGGTCTTCAGCCAATCATCTGCCTCCAGAGGTTCAGCAGCACTTGCAAACTTTGGAGGTTGAGTTCCTAGAAACTCACTCAACCTTGGTTGGCGTGGTGCAGCTTGTGGAGGTGGAACTTGATGCAAGTTGGCCACCACTTGAGTCAAGTTCTGGATGAGTTGATTTTGATTCTCCAGCATTTGGTGGAGAGGATCAACTTCTTCACGGCGACCACCCCTATCCTGGCCTCCAGAAAGATGAGGGTTGCATGCCTCATCATTGTTGTTGGCGGGGTTGGTAGCACGTCCTTTTCCTCTTCCGGCCATCTGGCAGAATCAACAAATGTTAATTTGATACCATTTAGTATCATCTTACTACTTTCATTTGTTGGTACTTTGAGATGTTGAGGCTTTGTTAAAATTTTTACGAGGGTTTATATCTCACACCAAATAAATGCACTATTATTTCCTGTGGGTTCACACACCAAAGCAAAACAATCTGAATACGAGGCTGTGGACAATTGCTCATGGCTTCCACAACTCACGTCACACACCAAGCATTATCACACCATTAACTACGTAACGACTCGACTACTTGACCTCTTGCTAGCTAGGGGAAAGACTCTACACTACTCGTCCTCTTGAGCTGGCTCCTCGGGATCTTCCTCCTCATTTCGGCTACCTTCTGACTCTGCTTTGGGTGGGGAGGCTGCTGGTGGAGAAGTGCGACGACGCCTGATCGCTCGGCGATCCGGGGAGTCGGGAGTCCATGGATCACTCACGGTGACACACAGTTCATTCCCATCTCCTCTTTCTCTCGCCTTTAAGCAAGCTCGCAGCAACGCCTCCGTTTCCTTCAGGGTGTCTCGGACATCCTGAAGCTCTTGTTGACACTCCTGCAGTCGGGTGCTGAGCATAGCAGCATCCTCCAAGCACAAGTCCATGTGCTCATGGGAAGTCCCTTGCTGCACCGGTGGGTACTTGTACTCCGTGGTACCACTCTCACGTTGGAGGACATACATGTACTCAGTTTTGTCCAAGTGGCGACGATAGATGTGACTCTGGCAGGTGATGGCCTCCGAGGTGACATCTCTCTCCGCGTCAACTTGTGTTGCTCGACAAGCTGGAGAGTGGTGAATCTTAAGCAGCTGATTCTCGTGTATAATCCTCATCTCCGAACTCCATTCTTCCCTCTTCTCACGGATGGTCCTGGTGGAGTTATAGTGGATGATGAGCTTGCCCGTATTGCCGGCGGCTTCGAGCATACGTCGAAGACGGCGCAACAAATCTCCTACTGCCAATCCGTAGGAAAGGTACGTCACTGGACGACTCTCCTCTCTTTCAGCAAGGGCAACTACGGGAACTCTCCCTCCTGTGGACTTACGAGCGGTGCGAATCATACGAACCATCTAAAAACAAAAGAATTTAAAATTATGTTAGATAAATTCTCAAACAAAAATCCTATTTTGAATGAAAGTTGGGTAAGATGAAGAAAATGACTCCTTTAATAACACTTTTCCACCCACACCTTGGAAAATAGTTTTTAAGAAAATAGGGCCCTTATCTACGTCCATTTCTACCTAGGTCCACGTTCCTACGGGCAACCTTGGCTCTGATACCACCTCTGTCACACCCGGTTTTTTCGAAGAAACAACCAAGTGAATATCACATGTATGCCAGGATCATTTTCTCATACATGTGATGACAAATAGTGAAGCATCATTTATTACAAGCCAGGTGTCGAATATAAATAAGTCTTACATCGCAAATGTCTCAATGGATACTAATGCTTCATTACAAGTAAATAAACTAGCAGCGGAATATTATTCTTTAGGGCTCCATCACAGGCGTTGCCCGGGGGTCTTCATGAACCTAAAAGCCTTCCTCGGGTCCAAAATCTTGGTCATTATACACCACCTCATTATCCTGACCTGAGCAGCAATATAAACCAACAAATATGCAAGGTTGAGTACCAATGGTACTCAGCAAGTGTGGGAAAATTATATCATGCATGGCTAGAACAAGGAGAGGTTGAACTCATGGTTAAAGCACTACGCAATTAATACCTATCACCTTAGCTTATTAAGCACCTTCATTACTACATAGGTGAAATGGTCCCAATCTCCCATCCCATCATCATAATCCAATAACCATAACCATCATTTCCAATGTTAAGCTCCCCGCTTAACTTCCAAAACCATCAATCCTCTAATCATGAATAAGTCCAGGCCGCTCTTAACCGTGAGCACGGCTGTCAAGACAGTTTTGACTCTGCAGAGTTTGTACCACTGTACCCACAAGTAGTGATTTCATCCCCCGTTGCCGGGTGGACTAAAAGAACCTCCATTATGCCAGTGGCTACGATCCACATTCACACTTCCCAGGTGTGCGGCCAAGAGATCACTACGAAGCCTTTACAAAGGGATTCCCGACGAGCGTGGGCCCACTGAGATTTCACCCCTAACAGCATACAAGAGGCTCCAACCCCGCTGCAGTGGCCCCCTCTTGAGCCTTGCGGTTCATATGGTAGTCCAGCTGACACCTACTCCCCGCACCATCCAACACACCCATACTACGCCGGGGATACACCTAATTAATTGGCCAAGCTGCCCCATCTCAGCATGTGGTTGGCACTGTAAAGCCGGGTTACATGCTCCATGAACCGGTCCTTAGGATCCAGGCAAGTACTAAACACAAACCCAAGTCTCGTGCACCCAGCACACAACCAAAACATCCAACTTGCCTTGATCCCTACCTCTACATAACTCACAATAGCTCATTCAAGAGTATGGTATAATAAACTGATGATCTCATATCCCAAATATCCCATTCTAAGCATGGCTAAGCATATGCATGTAAATAAATGACATGACAAAATAAATCCCAACCCAAGCTTCAAGGAAACAAGGTAATGCAATTCTAGGGAAACTTCCTAGCATGGGTTTCATATTTCATTTGACAATGCAAATAATTCTATCTACACATCCTAGCATAGGATCAAAGTGGTCAAGGACACTTGCCTCCTTCTTGCTGCTCTTGAAATTGGTAGTCCTGATCTTGGAAAGGGTTAACTTGCTCTTGAACAGGCTCTACTTCATACCATCACACATAGCAAAAGAAAAACAACAATCCATAAGACATAGTTCACACTTCTACTTTATACAAACCACACATTCACATTTATGAAATTCATTCACCATTATATGTGTTGTGGTTACTTTATGTGTGTTAAGTTGTGACTTGCATGCACTTTTAACCATGTATATATGATTTCTACTTTTGTGTCCACATTTATACTTGCATACAATGTGCCTTCACAATTTCTATCAACCCTAAACTGAATTCTTTGTATTTTAGAAACTCCATTTATCATTTACTAGTTTCTATATTTTCAGATTTATATTCCTATGCATAATTGTGTATTTTATTATTAAATTAGTAATACACATCACCTAAACAGATTAGGTTCTGGTCCTAAATAATTTAAAATCATATTTTGACCATGGCTTATGATGTATACTATTTCATAATTATTTTCCCTATTTTTCTTTAACTATTCTTTACTTAAAAATGTGTCCCTATACTATTAAATGTGAATAATAGATGAAACAGATTCATTTCAGCCCAAAAATATATTTTTATCTCACTCCAAAGTTTTCTAAGTACTGAGAAAATTTTTAGTTAATTTTGACAATTATGTTTGTCCCACTTTTTAATTTTTAAACACTAGTTACATATTCAATTTTCTAAATTAATTACTAAACAGGGTTAAAATAATGAACTCACCCCATTACAGGGTCTATAATATTATTTTCATAATTTCCAGGGGTCTAGCTACACTTATCAGAGGTGTTTTTCTTAATTTCTATTAAGTCCAGGGGCTAAAACTGATTTTTAAATGAATTTACATGATTTTCTGGAGTTCCAGGGGCTAGATCTGAAGTTTCCGGGGCTAGCTCTCAATTCCAGAGAACCCCAGGGGGTAGCACGTAAGAACTCCAGTCTTTATAACACGGGGTCGACGTGGACCGTCCGATTTTAAACCGACGGCTGAGATTATAAGATCGAACCGGTACGCAGGGTTTTAAAGTCTACCGTGCGATTTAAAATAAACGGCGCACATGCGGCCACGTCGCTCTGATCGAACGCGGGCGGCGCTGCCAGCGGCGCACGGCGGCGGGAAGCGGCGATCTCGCCGGAAAGTTTCGGGTCCTCGAGAATTCTGCCTAGAACTGTGATCTTATGGCCTAGATCGGTAGAGGGGAGGTCAGGGATCTCACCTCGGGGGTTTTCTCGAGCTCAGGGGTCCTGGAAAGTGATCGGCGGCGAGGTCCGAGGCAAAACCACGGCGAAGCTCGTCGGCGCTGTGTTTGCACCGCAACTCTCCGAGTTTTCTGCACCTGCAAAGTTCCCCGGAGGCGGTGGATCAAAACCAGCGAGTTAGATCAGAGTTTCCGAGCTTAGATCGGCCAGAATTCACCGGCGAAGTCTCGGTGCTCACCGGAGTGAAAATCGGCGATCGCGTGAGGAAAACTGATCGGAGCAGGAGTTTTTATAGCCGGGGGAGGGCGGTGGGTCTGTTGTGATCGAGTTGGAGTCCGCTGGGACCGGAATTCGGCTGCGGGAACGGGTTTCCCGATCGGTTGCGATCGCGCGCGGGGGAGAGAGTCCGGGGTCGCGGGGTTAGGGATGACATGTGGGTCCCACCCGTCAGCGAGGGGCAGCGCGGCGCGCACGGGGGCGGGCTGGCGCGGGGGTTTGCTGGGCCGGCTGGCGGTTTCGGCCCACTGGCCAGTTTTTTCCCGATTTCCTTTTTCTTTTTCCATTTCTTTTCTGTTTTGGGTATAATTTGAATTCCAGTTTGAATTTGAATTTTTGCAAAACATGCAACACGTCCAAAAATTTCTAAATTCCCCTCTGAACATGGTTTAGGGTTTTAAATCAAAATTTGGGTTTTGACTAAAAATTTGGGGTGTTACATCATCACATGAGTGGTGTTTTTCTTAATGCTTTCCTCGGCTGTTTTAAGCATCCCATGCAATTCAGCCAACGTTTTCTCCATGCCATTCATTTGATAATTCAATATAAATGGCTCATAACTCGGTGGGAGTGACTGGAGAATAACGTCAATAGCCAGGTCATCCTTGACTTCAGAACCAAGTTTGTCCAAAGTCTCAATGTAATCAATCATCTTGATTACATGGGGACTGACCGGGCTACCTTCTGCCAGCTTGCATGAGAACAAGGACTTTGAGATGTGGTACCTCTCAGCCCTTGCTTGGTTCTCAAACATTCCACGTAGTCCCTGAATCATAGAATAAGCATCTGCATGCTCATATTGTTTCTGTAGATCAGGGGACATTGTGGCAAGGATGAGGCAACTTGCATTAAGCGCATCATCGCAGTGCTTCTCATAAGTCCTGCGAGTTGCGGCATTTGCATCATCGGGGAGGTCATTGGGGTATGGTTGCTCAAGAACATACTCAATTTTCTCTTGCCTGAGAACAATTCTCAGGTTGCGGTACCAATCAATAAAGTTAGCTCCATTGAGCTTTTCTTTCTCAAGCACATATCGCAAATTGAAACCGGAATTGTTACTAGCAGACATGATCTACAATAGAAAATAAATATGCAAGGTTTTAGCACTATGTTATGTACCAATCTTTTATTAACAGTTTAATAAAAGACACCACCACTATATGAGCATCGTCCTCCCTCTAACGACATATAGTGGTCCAAGATCCATATTCACTAATTCCTAGTGAGCTTTGGCTTCACTACTAGAAAATTAGTGACATAGGTAAACAACCATTGTTAATCATATCTCTATATGATTCTTGTTTGTTGGGTGACATCCAATGCCCCGGCTCCCAACACTATGCCATAAAACCCAAAACCGTTTTGATAGCTTTGTTGAGTAAACCAATACTATGCATGTGAATGTCCAACATTCACCCTATTCATTATGATAGATGACGGTATTTTGCTTTGGCAAACCTACCATACAACGATCAAAACAACATAGGTGCAGCTATAGGTAAATGTCATCAAATACTAATCTTTTCCGAGGGAAGCTATTCTATCATGACAAAACATCCACCATATGAAAAGCATGAAAAGAATAGTAAAACATCACAGGCATACGATCATATCATATATGTGAATAGTATGGCCTTTAGGATCATAGTGGTCTCCATCACCATGGTTCCATCATGATCTACACCGCCATGTCTCCCTTCTTATGGTAATCACCATCGCCATCATGCTTGAGGTTTCTCAATGAATATAAAAGAAGCTAATACATCTAATAGCTATCAAATAAATTACATGAGAGATCAGGCATCACAGGGCGACACGCAGGTCGTTATACAAATATGTGACAACCTCAACCCGGTTGTGTTAAATTTGCAACACGCAGGCTGCACGAATTTTACACACAGATTATCACATCATATTTAGGCCATACCATTTACATCATTCACTGCAAAAACAAGTTAAGCGTAGAACGATGTCTATCGTGAAACAACTTAATGATGTCACTATAGCAGATAGTAACGGCGGTCCCGCTAGCCGGTTAGCGGGCGGGGGGTCGAGGGGGGAGCCGCCCCCCGCGGGTTTCACGGCAGCGCCCTGAACACCAAACGGAATTACATAGATCGCACCTATGAAATCACTATGAAAATCTCATCGAATTGATCAGATCAACCCGAATCTGAGCCATTCAGAATGCCTCAATTTTCATTGTGACTGGTTATTCACGAGAAGATCGCGAAACATGACCGTGATCTGTTGGCTCAATCTGTTAGCTATGTACACTATTAGTCCCGATGGTGATTCCAGCCGGTAGGGACAGGTTGCGCACACAGTAGAGAAGGAGCACGAACTAATCCTTTAGTCATATGATGGCAATCTACTCTAACCAATTCCAAACCCCGAAAGCCGAACTATAAAAATTCATCATATGAACTTGTCTCAGTAGATCGCATCTAAGATCCAGACCAAAAACTACGCAAGTCGGCTCTGATACCACTGTAGGGAAATAGGGATGTGGTACTCTAGCAATTCGACCGTATCACCCAGGAAACATGCGAGTAAGAAGGTCATAGATCGTTACCACTAGACGCGCAGCGCAGCGGATCGTAGATGCGCATCATAGCCGATCAGCGCAGCAGTAACAGCAGCGCCTCCACGGAGTCCACACGTACAGGGAGGAACGCCGTGCGTCGGTGTGCTAGCACCGTGCACGCGGCAGGGGTTTCGGCGGCAGACCTGTGAGGGGCGGCGGCTGGGACTGCTATCTCGTGGAGTCCTCTGTCCCTAACCCTACCCCTCATATTTATAGGCGCGCTAATGGGATTTTAGGTCACAGGCCCATTAGTACCCTAATTTCATATGGATCAAATATCCATCAGGCCTTTATCCGAATTGTTATGATTGCCTCTTGGGCATATCACCAACAGTGTAGTTCGCCCACCAGGTACCGGCTTCTCCTTGAAGCTGTTGCGCTGCATACAGCGCCTTCTGATGTTCGATGCACCGTAGCAGCCCGAACTTCGCCTCTAGAGTGCGGATAAAGCTGTCCGCCTCCAAAGGTTCCTCGGCCTCCGTGAAGACCGGTGGATGGGTCGCTATGAATTCTGAATATGAACTTTGTTGGGGCTGGCGTTGCCCATTGTCTTGGCGTCCTCCCTGATGGGACGCATTCTGCTGCACTAGCATCCGCAGCAATGTCACACCCGGTTTTTCCGAGAAAACAACCAAGTGAATATCACATGTATGCCAGGATCATTTTCTCATACATGTGATGACAAATAGTGAAGCATCATTTATTACAAGCCAGGTGTTGAATATAAATAAGTCTTACATCACAAATGTCTCAATGAACACTAATGCTTCATCACAAGTAAATAAACTAGCAGCGGAATATTATTCTTTAGGGCTCCATCACAGGTGTTGCCCGGGGGTCTTCATGAACCTAGAAACCTTCCTCGGGTCCAAAATCTTGGTCATTATACACCACCTCATTATCTTGACCTGAGCAGCAATATAAACCAACAAATATGCAAGGTTGAGTACCAATGGTAGTCAGCAAGTGTGGGAAAATTATATCATGCATGGCTAGAACAAGGAGAGGTTGAACTCATGGTTAAAGCACTACGCAATTAATACCTATTACCTTAGCTTATTAAGCACCTACATTACTACACAGGTGAAATGGTCCAAATCTCCCATCCCATCATCATAACCAAATAACCATAACATCAATTCCAATGTTAAGCTCCCCGCTTAACTTCCAAAACCATCAATTCTCTAATCATGAATAAGTCCAGGCCGCTCTTAACCGTGAGCACGGCTGTCAAGACAGTTTTGACTCTGCAGAGTTTGTACCACTGTACCCACAAGTAGTGATTTCATCCCCCGTTGCCGGGTGGACTAAAAGAACCTCCATTATGCCAGTGGCTACGAACCACATTCACACTTCCCAGGTGTGTGGCCAAGAGATCACTACGAAGCCTTTACAAAGGGATTCCCGACGAGCGTGGGCCCACTGAGGTTTCACCCCTAACAGCATACAAGAGGCTCCAACCCCGCTGCAGTGGCCCCCTCTTGAGCCTTGCGGTTCATATGGCAGTCCAGCTGACTCCTATTCCCCGCACCATCCAACACACCCATACTACGCCGGGGATACACCTAATTAATTGGCTAAGCTGCCCCATCTCAGCATGTGGTTGGCACTGTAAAGCCGGGTTACATGCTCCATGAACCGGTCCTTAGGATCCAGGCAAGTACTAAACACAAACCCAAGTCTCGTGCACCCAGCACACAACCAAAACATCCAACTTGCCTTGATCCCTACCTCTACATAACTCACAATATCTCATTCAAGAGTATGGTAATATAAACTGATGATTTCATGTCCCAAATACCCCATTCTAAGCATGGCTAAGCATATGCATGGAAATAAATGACATGGTAAAATAAATCCCAACCCAAGCTACAAGGAAACAAGGTAATGCAATTCTAGGGAAACTTTCCTAGCATGGGTTTCATATTTCATTTGACAATGCAAATAATTCTATCTACACATCCTAGCATAGGATCAAAGTGGTCAAGGACACTTGCCTCCTTCTTGCTGCTCTTGAAATGGGTAGTCTTGGTCTTGGAATTGAATAACTTGTTCTTGAGCAGGTTCTACTTCATACCATCACACATAGCAAAAGAAAAACAACAATCATAAGACATAGTTCACACTTCTACTTCATACAAACCACACATTCACATTTATGAAAGTTTCTTTACCATTTTATGTGTTGTGGATACTCTATGTGTGTTGATTTGGGGCTTGCATACACTTTCATTTACATGTGTAGGATTCCTACTTTGGTGTTCATATTTATACTCACATACTATATATATATATACATGTATATATGTGTGTTTCAGTTTTAAATAAATTTCTTATATATTAAACTACCAAGTATGTATGAAAAGTATTTTTCTTCTCCATATGTGCCTTCATAATTTCTATCAACCCTAAACTGAATTCTTTGTACTTTAGAAACTCCATTTATCATTTACTAGTTTCTATATTTTCAGATTTATATTCTTATGCATAATTGTGCATTTTATTATTAAATTAGTAATACACACTACCTAAACAGATTAGGTTCTGGTCCTAAATAATTTAAGATCATATTTTGACCTTGGCTTCTGATGCATACTATTTCATAATTATTTTCCCTATTTTTCTTTAACTATTCTTTACTTAAAAATGTGTCCCTATACTATTAAATGTGAATAATAGATGAAACAGATTTATTTCAGCCCCAAAAATATATTTTTATCTCACTTCAAAGTTTTCTAAGTACTGAGAAAGTTTTTAATAATTTTGACAATTAGGTTTGTCCCCCTTTTTAATATTTAAACACTAGTTACATACTCAATTTTCTAAATTAAATACTAAACAGGGCTAAAATAATGAATTCACCCCATTACAGGGTCTATAATATTATTTTCATAATTTCCAGGGGTCTAGCTACACTTTTCAGAGGTGTTTTTCTTAATTTCTATTAGGTCCAGGGGTTAAAACTGATTTTTAAATGAATTTACATGATTTTCTGGAGTTCCAGGGGCTAGATCTGAAGTTTCCGGGGCTAGCTCTCAATTCCAGAGAACCCCAGGGGGTAGCACGTAAGAATTCCAGTCTTTATAACGCGGGGCTGACGTGGACCGTCTGATTTTAAACCGACGGCTGAGATTATAACATCGAACCGGTACGCGGGGTTTTAAAGTCTACCGTGCGATTTAAAATAAACGGCGCACAAGCGGCCACGTCGCTCTGATCGAGCGCGGGCGGCGCTGCCGGCGGCGCACGGCGGCGGGAAGCGGCGATCTCGCCGGAAACTTTCGGATCCTCGAGAATTCTGCCTAGAACTGTGATCTTATGGCCTAGATCGGTAGAGGGGAGGTCAGGGATCTCACCTCGGGGGTTTTCTCGAGCTCGGGGGTCCTGGAAAGTGCTCTGCGGCGAGGTCCGAGGCAAAACCACGGCGAAGCTCGTCGGAGCTGGATTTGCACCGTATATCTTCGGGTTTTCTGCACCTGCAAAGTTCCCCGGAGGCGGTGGATCAAGACCAACGAGTTAGATCAGAGTTTCCGAGCTTAGATCGGCCAGAATTCACCGGCGAAGTCTCGGTGCTCACCGGAGTGAAAATCGGCGATCGCGTGCGAAAAACTGATCGGATCGGTTGTTTTTATAGCCGGGGGAGGGCGGTGGTTCTGTTGTGATCGAGTTAGAGTCCTCAGGTTCCAGAATTCGGCTGCGGGACGCGGTTTCCCGATCGGTTGCGATCGCGCGCGCGCGGGGAGAAGTCCGGGGTCGCGGGGTTAGGGATGACAGGCGGGTCCCACCCGTCAGCGAGGGGCAGCGCGGCGCGCGCGGGGGCGGGCTGCGCGGGGGTTTGCTGGGCCGGCTGGGGTTTCGGCCCACTGGCCAGTTTTTTTCCGGTTTTCCTTTTTCTTTTTCCATTTCTTTTCTGTTTTGAGTCTAATTTGAATTCCAGTTTGAATTTGAATTTTTGCAAAACATGCAACACGTCCAAAAATTTCTAAATCCCCCTCTGAACATGGTTTATGGTTCTAAATCAAAATTTGAATCTTGACTAAAAATTTGGGGTGTTACAGCTCTACCCCCCTTAAAAGAAATCTCGTCCTCGAGATTGGTGTTTCTAAGAAAATAATTCCGGAAATTGTGCCTTAAGCTCATCTTCCCGTTCCCAGGTGGCTTCCTCTTCTGAGTGATGCTTCCACTGCACCTTGCACATCCTGATTCTCTTATTTCTGGTGAGGCGTTCCATTGTCTCCAAAATCTTGTATGGTTGCTCGGCATAAGACAAATCCTCAGCTACATCCACTTCATTCATGGGTAACACCTCCTGAGGCGTCCTCAGACATTTCTTGAGTTGCGACACATGGAACACATCGTGCACGTCCGACAGATGAACCGGCAACTCTAGTTGGTACGCCACTTCGCCTTTTCTTTCCAAAACTTGAAAGGGTCCGATGTATCGAGGTGACAACTTCCCTTTCACCTTGAACCGACGAAGTCCTCTGATAGGGGACACCTTGAGATAAACATAGTCTCCCACGTTGAAAACGAGCTCTCTTCTTCGTACATCAGCATAACTCTTCTGGCGTGTCTGTGCTATCCTCAAGTTGTTGCGAATCTCCCTCACCTTTGCCTCGGCTTCTTGTAGCACTTCGGGACCAAACACTTTACTTTCTCCTGTTTGGTTCCAAAATAGGGGAGTTCTGCATTTCCTTCCATACAAAGCTTCAAACGGTGACATCTTCATACTAGCTTGATAACTGTTGTTATAGGAAAACTCTGCATACGGTAGGTTCTTGTCCCAACTCCTATTGTTTTTAAGTGCACATGCCCTTAACATATCTTCAAGAATCTGATTGGTTCTCTCCGTCTGCCCGTCAGTTTGGGGATGATAGGCAGAACTGAAGTTCAGATGGGTTCCCATGGTTTCATGCAACTTTTGCCAAAACCTCGAGGTGAACTGTGTCCCTCGGTCCGACACTATCTTCTTTGGCACTCCATGGTAACACACAATCCTTGACATGTACAATTCTGCCAATTTGGATCCGCTGTAGCTTTCTTTCACTGGAATGAAATGAGCTACCTTGGTTAGCCTATCAATAATGACCCATATTGAATCATACCCGGATTGGGTCCTAGGCAATCCCACGACAAAATCCATGCTGATTTCTTCCCATTTCCATTCAGGCACTTTGAGTGGTTGCAGCAATCCCGCGGGTCGTTGATGTTCTGCTTTCACCAACTGACATGTGTCACATAGGGCAACATGTTCCGCGACATCTCGCTTCATGCCATACCACCAATACCTGCTTTTGAGGTCCTGATACATCTTCGTACTCCCAGGATGAATGGAATAGTCGGAATCGTGAGCCTCCTTCAAAATTAATTTACGAATCTCCTTTACTTCTGGCACACAGATCCTTTTCCCGTGCCACACCGTTCCTTGTTCATCCTCTCTAAAACCAGGAGCTTTATTTTCCTTGATGAGCTGTCTGATCTCTTGTATCTTCTCATCATTCTTTTGTCCCTCGCGTATGTCTCGCTCAAGTGTGGAGTCCACTTCCATGGCGATGGCTTCACCACTATTTACTAGACATAGATTGAGCCTTATAACCTCGTCCTTCAATTCTGCAGGCATATCCTTCAAGCTCAACTTATTGACCTGCACTTTCCGACTCAAGGCATCGGCCACGACGTTTGCTTTCCCGGGATGATAGTTGATGCCTACATCAAAGTCATTGATTAGCTCTAACCATCTCCTTTGTCTAAGGTTGAGATCTGGCTGTGTGAATATGTACTTCAAACTCTTATGATCCGTATATATCTCTGTCCTCTTCCCCATCAAATAGTGCCGCCAAATTTTCAACGCGTGTACCACTGCGGCTAGTTCTAAGTCATGTGTAGGATAGTTCTTCTCGTGCTTCCGAAGCTGCCGGGATGCATATGCCACGACATGTCCCTCTTGCATGAGAACACATCCCAACCCGTTTCCAGAGGCATCGCAGTACACCGTGAAATTCTTCTGCATATCTGGCATAACCAATACGGGGGCTGTTGTCAATCTCTTCTTTAGCTCCTGAAAGCTCGTATCGCACTGTGGCGTCCAGGTGAATGTGATTCCCTTTTCCAACAGTTTGGTGAGAGGTCTCGAGATCTTGGAGAATCCCTCAATAAACCGTCGATAGTATCCAGCCAATCCCAAAAAGCTTCGAACTTCCCCGACATTTTCAGGGGTTTTCCATTTCTGGATATCTTCGATTTTGGCGGGATCTACGGAGATTCCTCCCTCCGAGATTATATGCCCTAAAAAGGAAACTCTCTTTAGCCAAAACTCACACTTGCTCAACTTGGCATATAGTTGGTGTTCTCTCAGCCTCTGTAACACCAACCTTAGATGTTTCTCATGTTCTTCTTCATCTTTGGAGAAGACGAGAATATCATCTATGAAAACCACCCCAAATTTGTCCAGATATTCCATGAATACCTTGTTCATGAGGTACATGAAATATGCCGGGGCATTGGTTAGCCCGAAAGGCATGACAGTGTATTCATACAGTCCGTACCGAGATACGAAAGCTGTCTTGGGAATATCAGATTGTCTTATCTTGAGTTGGTGGTATCCCGACCTGAGATCAATTTTCGAGAACACGCAAGCTCCCCTCAACTGATCAAACAAGTCTTCAATGCGGGGTAATGGGTACTTGTTCTTGATGGTTACCTCATTCAAGGCACGGTAATCCACGCATAACCTTTGAGTTCCATCTTTCTTAGGCACAAATATTACCGGAGCTCCCCATGGTGAGGAACTAGGGCGAACATACCCCTTTTCCGTCAATTCTCTCAAATGATCCTTGAGCTCTTCTAGCTGCTTGGAGTCCATTCGATAAGGTCTCTTGTATATCGGGGCTGTTCCCGGTACTAGCTCGATTGCGAATTCCACGTCACGGTCGGGAGGCATTCCTGGCAACTCCTCCGGAAAAACATCTGGATATTCCCTGATAGTCCTGATTTCCTCAACTTTCACCTCCACTTGATTTAATTTAATGTCCCTCCTAGGCTCGTGTATCGTTATGAACTTTACTCTTGTGCCACTAGGGTGAGTTAGTTCCACCGTTCTGGTCGAACAATGGATGATTCCTTTATGTTTGGTCAACCAATCCATACCCAAAATAACATCTATCCCTTGTGAATCGATCACTATGAGGTTAGCGGTAAATACTACCCCATTAATGTCTAGGTTCACTTTGGGACACACTTGTCTTGTCCTTATTTCTCCACCTGGAGAATTTACCGCTAGCATATGGTTCATTTGTGTGGTTGCTAGGTCATGCTTCTTAACAAACCCTTGAGCAATGAACGAATGGGTAGCACCAGAATCAAACAGCAGAGTTGCAAGGTGTAAATTGGCAGGAAACTTACCAACTACCACGTCGGGTGCCTCTTGTGCTTCCTCCATAGTGACGTGGTTCACCCGTCCTCTCATTACGTTCTGCTGCTGTGGCTGCGTGGGCTTCTTCTTTGGACACTTATGGGCGTAGTGCCCCACTTCACCACAGCTGAAACATTGCACCCCAATCTTAGATGCTTGGCCCTTGTTGTCTTGGGGTTGGTTTGGGGGTCCTTGCACTGCTGGTCGAGGTGGATATGCAGGGCGAGGCTGCTGCATAAACTGACGTTGCGGCTGTGCTGGTGCTGCGGGTGGCCTGTAGTTTGGGTTGTACCCTCTTGGTGCGGAATAGGGTACCGCAGCACGGCTCGTCTGCCCCGTAGGTTGCTGCATCATACGTGGGCGGGTGTTGCTCCCTGAAGCTTGATGTGACCACCCAGCCTTCCTCTTATTCTCATTTTCCAGGGCCTTTAGCTTCCTTTCCACCACAAACGCTCTGTCCACCATCTTTTGAAAGCTTTCATACTCATTGGAGGACATTGCACACTGCATCTCTGCGGTAAGTCCTTCCACGAAACAATCTTGTTTCTGCTCATCTGTCTCTATGTCTCGTGGAGCATAACGGGATAGTTGAGTGAATTTAGTGAGGTATTCCCTCACCGTCATGTTTCCCTGCTGCAGTCCCAAAAACTCTTTCCTCTTGTTTTTGAGTTCACCTCTTGGGATGTAATGGTTGCGGAAGCTACGCTTGAACTCTTCCCAAGTTATGCTCTCAGGGTCATGATGGGCGGCCACGTAGGCGGTCCACCAATCAGCAGCAGGTCCCTGCAATTGATGAGAGGCAAACAGCACCCTCTCATACCCTTGGCATTGTATGATTCTCATCTTACTTTCAATGGTCTTCAGCCAATCATCTGCCTCCAGAGGTTCAGCAGCACTTGCAAACTTTGGAGGTTGAGTTCCTAGAAACTCACTTAACCTTGGTTGGCGTGGTGCAGCTTGTGGAGGTGGAACTTGATGCAAGTTGGCCACTACTTGAGTCAAGTTCTGGATGAGCTGATTTTGATTCTCCAGCATTTGGTGGAGAGGATCAACTTCTTCACGGCGACCACCCCGGTTCTGGCCTCCAGAAAGATGAGAGTTGCATGCCTCATCATTGTTGTTGGCGGGGTTGGCAGCACGTCCTTTTCCTCTTCCGGCCATCTGGTAGAATCAACAAATGTTAATTTGAAAGCATTTAGTATCATCTTACTACTTTCACTTGTTTGTACTTTGAAGTGTTGAAGTTTTGTTAAAATCTTACGAGGGTTTTATATCTCACACCCAATAAATGCACTATTATTTCCTGTGGGTTCACACACCAAAGCAAAACAATCTGAAGACGAGGCTGTGGACACTTGCTCATGGCTTCCACAACTCACGTCACACACCAAGCATTATCACACCATTAAATACGTAACGACTCGGCTACTCGACCTCTTGCTAGCTAGGGGAAAGACTCTACACTACTCATCCTCTTGAGCTGGCTCCTCGGGATCTTCCTCCTCATTTCGGCTACCTTCTGACTCTGCTTTGGGTGGGGAGGCTGCTGGTGGAGAAGTGCGACGACGCCTGATCGCTCGGCGATCCGGGGAGTCAGGGGTCCATGGATCACTTACGGTGACACACAGTTCATTCCCATCTCCTCTTTCTCTCGCCTTTAAGCAAGCTCGCAGCAATGCCTCCGTCTCCTTCAGAGTATCTCGGACATCCTGAAGCTCTTGTTGACACTCCTGCAGTCGAGTGCTGAGCATAGCAGCATCCTCCAAGCACAAGTCCATGTGCTCATGAGAAGTCCCTTGCTGCACCGGTGGGTACTTGTACTCCGTGGTACCACTCTCACGTTGGAGGACATACATGTACTCAGTTTTGTCCAAGTGGCGACGATAGATGTGACTCTGACAGGTGATGGCCTCCCAGGTGACATCTCTCTCCGCGTCAACTTGTGTTGCTCGACAAGCTGGAGAGTGGTGAATCTTAAGCAGCTGATTCTCGTGTATAATCCTCATCTCCGAACTCCATTCTTCCCTCTTCTCACGGATGGTCCTGGTGGAGTTATAGTGGATGATGAGCTTGCCCGTATTGCCGGCGGCTTCGAGCATACGTCGAAGACGGCGCAACAAGTCTCCTACTGCCAATCCGTAGGAAAGGTACGTCACTGGACGACTCTCCTCTCTTTCAGCAAGGGCAACTACGGGAACTCTCCCTCCTGTGGACTTACGAGCGGTGCGAATCATGCGAACCATCTAAAACAAAAGAATTTAAAATTAGGTTAGATAAAATTTCAAACAAAAATCCTATTTTTGAATGAAAGTTGGGGTAAGATGAGGAAAATGACTCTTTTGATAACACTTTTTCACCCACACCTTGGAAAATAGTTTTTAAGAAAATAGGGCCCTTAAATACGTCCATTTCTACCTAGGTCCACGTTCCTACGGGCAACCTTGGCTCTGATACCACCTCTGTCACACCCGGTTTTTCCGAGGAAACAACCAAGTGAATATCACATGTATGCCAGGATCATTTTCTCATACATGTGATGACAAATAGTGAAGCATCATTTATTACAAGCCAGGTGTTGAATATAAATAAGTCTTACATCACAAATGTCTCAATGAACACTAATGCTTCATCACAAGTAAATAAACTAGCAGCGGAATATTATTCTTTAGGGCTCCATCACAGGTGTTGCCCGGGGGTCTTCATGAAACTAGAAACCTTCCTCGGGTCCAAAATCTTGGTCATTATACACCACCTCATTATCTTGACCTGAGCAGCAATATAAACCAACAAATATGCAAGGTTGAGTACCAATGGTACTCAGCAAGTGTGGGAAAATTATATCATGCATGGCTAGAACAAGGAGAGGTTGAACTCATGGTTAAAGCACTACGCAATTAATACCTATTACCTTAGCTTATTAAGCACCTACATTACTACACAGGTGAAATGGTCCAAATCTCCCATCCCATCATCATAACCAAATAACCATAACATCAATTCCAATGTTAAGCTCCCCGCTTAACTTCCAAAACCATCAATTCTCTAATCATGAATAAGTCCAGGCCGCTCTTAACCGTGAGCACGGCTGTCAAGACAGTTTTGACTCTGCAGAGTTTGTACCACTGTACCCACAAGTAGTGATTTCATCCCCCGTTGCCGGGTGGACTAAAAGAACCTCCATTATGCCAGTGGCTACGAACCACATTCACACTTCCCAGGTGTGTGGCCAAGAGATCACTACGAAGCCTTTACAAAGGGATTCCCGACGAGCGTGGGCCCACTGAGGTTTCACCCCTAACAGCATACAAGAGGCTCCAACCCCGCTGCAGTGGCCCCCTCTTGAGCCTTGCGGTTCATATGGCAGTCCAGCTGACTCCTATTCCCCGCACCATCCAACACACCCATACTACGCCGGGGATACACCTAATTAATTGGCTAAGCTGCCCCATCTCAGCATGTGGTTGGCACTGTAAAGCCGGGTTACATGCTCCATGAACCGGTCCTTAGGACCAGGCAAGTACTAAACACAAACCCAAGTCTCGTGCACCCAGCACACAACCAAAACATCCAACTTGCCTTGATCCCTACCTCTACATAACTCACAATATCTCATTCAAGAGTATGGTAATATAAACTGATGATTTCATGTCCCAAATACCCCATTCTAAGCATGGCTAAGCATATGCATGGAAATAAATGACATGGTAAAATAAATCCCAACCCAAGCTACAAGGAAACAAGGTAATGCAATTCTAGGGAAACTTTCCTAGCATGGGTTTCATATTTCATTTGACAATGCAAATAATTCTATCTACACATCCTAGCATAGGATCAAAGTGGTCAAGGACACTTGCCTCCTTCTTGCTGCTCTTGAAATGGGTAGTCTTGGTCTTGGAATTGAATAACTTGTTCTTGAGCAGGTTCTACTTCATACCATCACACATAGCAAAAGAAAAACAACAATCATAAGACATAGTTCACACTTCTACTTCATACAAACCACACATTCACATTTATGAAAGTTTCTTTACCATTTTATGTGTTGTGGATACTCTATGTGTGTTGATTTGGGGCTTGCATACACTTTCATTTACATGTGTAGGATTCCTACTTTGGTGTTCATATTTATACTCACATACTATATATATATATACATGTATATATGTGTGTTTCAGTTTTAAATAAATTTCTTATATATTAAACTACCAAGTATGTATGAAAAGTATTTTTCTTCTCCATATGTGCCTTCATAATTTCTATCAACCCTAAACTGAATTCTTTGTACTTTAGAAACTCCATTTATCATTTACTAGTTTCTATATTTTCAGATTTATATTCTTATGCATAATTGTGCATTTTATTATTAAATTAGTAATACACACTACCTAAACAGATTAGGTTCTGGTCCTAAATAATTTAAGATCATATTTTGACCTTGGCTGTAAAAGCCCAAGAAAAGGGACTTGCAAAAACTTTTCTTCACCTCACAACACCACAGTTTTTATTGTGGACACCATAGGAAATGTTGTGAAGAGCAAGTAACCTCCATCAAAAGAATGATTAGAGGGGAAAGCCTTCACTTTCATAATGTAGGGTTTCTACAAATGAGCATGAGAGGTTGAGCTCACCCCTAGGATTTAAAAAGTCTTGGGAAGGTTCAGTCCAAAGCTCATGCAAATTCAACAATTTTTGAGGCACTTTTGGGTTATTTCAAAAAGAGGCCAATTTGAATGTAAATTCAAATTGCAGCAACTTTCATCACCCAAATTCAAAAGTTAGCTCCATATCTATACTCAGCACATTTTTCTGAGTGAACCCACCAACTTTCATCTCCATTGGAGCTCATCTTGTCAAGAGCTAAATTTGCAAGAATTCAAAACTGAATTTGAATTTCAGTTTGAATATGAAGCAAATTTAACCAAACAAAGTTTGAATTTGAGAATTCAAATTCAAACAAAGGCTTGGTGACTAAGTCTCACATTAAATTGTGAGTAGCTGAGGATATTTTGGCACAACAGAATTCAGAAAATTGGAAAAAAACAAAAGAGTTAGAGGGGAGGCCCACTGGTCAGTAGACTTAGCACCGAAGTCTCTTCAGCCGACTCCTCGACCGAGCGCGCTCGCCAGCTGCAGCCAGCGGCGGCGACCGACCACCTCGGCCGGCCAGCTCCTGCTTCGGCAGAGGAGGTGGCACAGCAGGTGTCGCGCTCTCCCCTGGCCTCAGGAGCCTATAAAAGGCCCGAGACCGCCGGCGAGTTACTGATTCTCACGAAGTTCTGTAACCAGCAGCCTAGTCGCCCGAGCTCCGATCGTGTGCCACCCCAGCTGTGATCATCTTCCGGCTTCGACCTCCATAGGAAAGTAAAGCGCTAGCTCGTCCTCAAGACCACCGCGCAAACCGTTCCAAGGTTCGACCTCTGTGCGCGGAGAATTTCTCAGTTTAGGGCGAGTAGCTCCTTTCGGGACCCAATTAGGTTTAGCAGAAATTTGGGAAGCATAGTGGGTGGGAGGCCGAACGGAGCTGTGAGAGAGTATCTAGAGGTTCTGGCGACCCTTCTCGTTCGAAAACCGGAAGGAAATCACCGCCGGAACCCTAAGTTCACCCTAGGACAGTATGGCGGAGGAGGGGGTCGCCGGTGAGGTCTGGGTTGCCGGCCGTTTAGGGGCCAACAGAGCTCATGCCGAGTTTCCCGAGGTTTCCCTGAGTGTGGCGACGCGATTAGCGCACGAAGAAAACGGTCAGAAGGACGGGAACACATTGCCGAGGTAGCACAGAGGCATAGGGCTCGTCGCCGGCGAGCTATGGCGGTTAGCCGGCGGCGACATGGTGTCCAGCGGGTTCAGCACCCGAGATTACGTGGGGGCGGCGAGTCTCGTCGGCTCCGGTGAGCTAGATCGCCGGGAACGCTGACCTCGCCGGAGCTCCGGCGGCTCGGGGCGGCGACGTCGGGAGGTAGACGAAGGGCGCGGCCCCACCTGTCAGCCCCTGTGTTAATCGCGCGCGAGCGCGCGGTTAGTTCAATTTAAATGGGCGGGCCCCGCTGTCAGCCTCTGGTTTAGCGCGGGAGGGGATTTTCTGTAGGAAAATAATTCAGGGATTAGCTCAAACTTTAGAAATCCATAACCGTGGCTAGGAAGCTCCAAATTTAGTGATTCAAGTTGGGTTGGATTCATCTTGCCTAGCTCTGTCCAGAGATACAACCCAATTTGTATGAAACCCATTAATTAATTCTGGAAAATTCTTTAAAGCTTTTCAGCAAAAGAATTTTAGAGGGAGTTTGGTTCATCCAAAAATCCCCAAATATCACCAGAATGTTCTTTAGGACATTAGTAAACCCCTGTAAAAGTTTCAGACCATTTGGAGTCGATTTGGTCAGAGCAATTCAAATTGGAAAGTGCTGTGTTCATTTGAATGCAGAAACATTTTCAGAGAATTTCCAAAACTTGGAAATTCAATTCTGGGCAAACCTTGAATCCAAAAATGCTAGGAAAATTCATGCAAACTCTATGAGCTATAATTGAAATTCTAGATCATCAAGTTGAGCATGAACAGGGGTCTGACCTCAGAATTAATTCCTCCTTGCTTATTTGCTAAAGAAATTACTCTGAGCAAACCATTCCATGAAAAGTGCTAAGGTTTGGTCCAGAGAGTTTGCTTGTGACAAGGAACTCACACAAAAATTCTCAGCTCCATTGGAGCTCTAGATCACCCCTGTCCTGTTTACCCACTTAAGGTATTAAGATGGAAAAGGGGGAAAACCACTTAGCACTTAACCATGTGACTAAGTCCAAGCCAAACCACCAACACCAGTTCATCTTTAAAATTCTTAAACAAAGTTCCAGGTGATAGAGGCTAGGTATTAGAACTAATAGTAGAAGTCTTACTCTAAAACTCACCTGTGCATATAAATTAACATGTAGTATTTCATTAACGTGTAGCCGTTGAAGAAGAGACTCCGGAAGTGCTGGACTTCCTCCTTCCGGACGAAGAACTAACTCCTGACCAGCAGCAACAAGGCAAGCCCCGGTTTGCATTAACCCTTTTCAAGAGTTTTACTTTGTTTACATGTGTCATATGAAGTATGTATGTGCATTAGGTATAGGATGAATGAAACCCCACTTGCATAACCAAAGTTTCCTAAAAGAGTGAGGGTAGTGTCAAGGACCTCGAGTAGACAGGCTATGCTTAATGAGTCATAGGACTTCGGTACAAGTCGAGTAGTTGGAATCTACTCGCGAGATAGGCATTGGGACACACGGGTTCGGTTGAGTGATGTGAGATCACTTTAGTAATGAAAATGAGACTAGGCAGGGGCTAGGGCGCAGCAAGGGAGAGTCTTGTGTGCGCAGCCCTGTCCGTGTCGATTGAGGACCGATCCGTGTGCGGCCCTGCTGAACAAGTATTGAACGTACCGAAGGCATATCGGATATATGGGCCCCGATAAACCGATGTAGCCTAAACCTCCGGGCGTCGAGGCATAGCACACCGATTTATAGGTGTAGGTTGAGGGCAGCAAGGTGGAAATCTGCCAACGGGCATAGAGAGATGCTCCGTGTGGGGAACCTCCTGCTCGTTTCGGTGCGACCGGTTCGACGTTTGGGCTGTTGGGTGAAAGGTTGTCCCGTACGACATCGAGTGAGCGTGCTGTGCAGCTCCACGGGTGGGCGTACGTGACGTGCTCTTTGGGTTTTCCCTGCAGGTGTATATCGAGTCGATTCGCCGTCCCTCGCGGTGACGAGTACTGCTTGTTCACTGCGTCGTAACGTAGACTAATGGATGAAATATGTTGATTCAATGATGCTGATTGATATAATTGTATTGCTACATGTGTGCCACCAAATACTGCTTACTAAATTTCAGATTTCATGAACTGTTAACTTGTTGCTAAAAGATGAACTAAGGATGAACTTGTAGGCGTGTCGTTTTGCTGAAATGTTAATATCCTATGTCCATTGTACACCTCATGTAGAGTTTCATGCTTAGGTGAGTCGGTTAAGCCTTGCTGAGCCTTTGTGCTCACAGTTGCTGCTTAAGTGTTTTTCAGGTGAAGAGCCACCCACGGACTCGGAGTACGAGTCCACCGGCGAGGGTTACCCTCCGTCGGGGACCACGGCTGAGTGGGAGCCGTACACGCCGCGCTGAGCTGAGGCGTGCAGCTAGTGTGGGTTGCCCTAGGGCTGGGCAACCGACTTTTGCTAAATAGGCAGGCGTGAGTTGTATAGTGTAGTCTTCCGCTGTGTAATAGAACAATAATTGTAACTGAAGTTTGTACTTGTTTGTACAGTTTCAGCTGTCTTTCCCATGTAATATATATTGTGTTCTTATGACGTGTGCTGTCGGGTGTCGCATCGCGCGGCACCACCCTCTGCGATCCTGGATGAGCGGATTCCGGTCCGCCACAGCCTGGTATCAGAGCTGCAGTGGGGATAGCACAGTACTAAAGGACTGCATTATGGGAAAAAAATTTAGGTGTACGGTGAGGAATCGGTAGTTGCCCAAGTAAGGACTATATTAGACTAGTTACTTAAAGTGGCAAAGACTAACTTATATGTTATAATTCTGAATTTCAATTATGTAACGACGCACCTACGCTCTGGTAAGTATGGTAAGGAACGCCACCGAAAGCGGTTCAATTTCGGTTAGCTCTCCCTGACGAGGAACATGGTTCAGGGATTGATCTCACAGCTTGGTGTGAGATGTCAATATGAATCTCTTGGACTCTTCATGTCCCTGAGTTCATATGAAACGCTGATCCCTAGCGTGCATTAGGCAAGTAAGCGGAGACCCCATCGCGTGGTCAGTAACGCGAAAGTGTGTTCGTCTGGAAATAGCCCAGGAGGACATACGCAGCGCTTGCCATCGGCGTGCCCTGCAGGGCAGTAGGTGGTATCTGTTGGGTTGATAACATTCCCAACCGTGACGACCCGTTCATGGCATACTCGGGTTCCCCGTCGTGTGGTGTTGAAACACGATCACGTGCCTTGAGACGTGACTTAGCTCAAGGACGGCCGTATGACAATGATACGGGCGTTTGTATTTACTTTCAAATATGGAACTGCCTGAAATGAATAACCATTGAGTGCACCATTATTGTGTGGTTTTCTGCAGGTACTAACCACGTATGTATCCGTGTAGAAAACGTGTGCGAGAGACCGTTTAGTGCCACATTTGAGACGTATATGCCGGTATGATCCGGGTAGGATTTTCTTTTGTGAGGAACGTAGTACCGAGATATGGTAGGCATATGCATGAGAATAATGATAACAAAGAATTAAAATCTATAGGTTCAACATTTAGGACCCTGGTTGGGTATAAGAATGGGATAGTGGAGCAGTATAGCCAGAAGAGACTGAAAAACAGAGTGCTCTGTTTTGGGCAGCATGTTTGCTGATCTTCAACAGGGCATAACTCACAGGTCTTTTAGCCCAGGGAGGTGTGCTATATAGTTCTGGAAAGGTATTCAAGTACTCTACAACTTTGTTGTAGACTTCCAGAGCTGAAACTCGCCTTAAGATGGCTGAAATCCCAGAGGAATGTAAACTGTCCAGAATCAGGGCAGAGTAAAACACCCTCTGAACTGATCTTTTTTTTTAAATATAACTCCCAGTAGAAAAATCTAAAATTGTCATATAATCCATCCTTAGAAAGAGTAGAAGATGTTTGACATCTTTGCAATTCAAAGTTTCTGAAGTTTCAGCACAGAATTTAGTGGAAATCAGGATTGGAAACAGCCACTTCCAAGGGAGGTGCTGTTAAAATTCTTCCAGAAATTCTGCTAACTTTGAATTAACATAACTTTTTAATCCAAGCTGATCTGGGGGCAAATGAGTACTCGTTGGAAAGATACTGAAGTTAACTTGAACTTTGGTATTCAACTTGAGTCATGAAAATGCCCAGAACCAGATCAAAAACTTGGAATAGGTAGCAACTGGTCATTCTGACAGAAGAATGACAGTTGAACTCATTGAAAAGGGTGTTGTACCCTAAGGGTGTTATACGTGATGACAACGCAATAATAATGTCTCGTAGAGACCAAACCCAGTTATGGTGAGCTTCCAAAGAGGGGGTTCATCAAGTTGGATTAAACTAACTTGTGTTTGGTCTGGTAATGGTGTAGCTTGTGCAAAGTTATTACATTATCTGCTTACGAGATATTTCGCATGTTTTGTTGTCATAATGTTTTTCCGCCCAGTTCTATTGGACTGCATGCCAAATGTTGCGGGACTGATGTTTAATGTCGTATGGTTGCAGATGGTTCGTACTAGGACCACGCACGAGGTTGGTGGCTCTAGCCAAGGTGGAGGCGATGACTCCCAGCCACCGGCCTACGACAGCACCCCGCAGCAGCAGCCACCACCGCCGCCTCCGCTTACTCTAGCGGATGTGATAGCGGCATTGGTGGGAGGTCGTGAGGAGCAGACCGACCTGCTCCGCACGATCGTGCAGAATACGTCCCAGGCGGGAGGACGCCAAGAGCGAGGGCCTCGTGAGCCCCGCGAAGTGTCGTACTCGGATTTCATGAGTACGCACCCTCCAGTGTTCACCGAAGCTGAAGAACCACTGGAGGCGGACAACTGGCTGCGGACTATCGAGTCCAAGTTCGGGCTGCTCCAGTGTACGGAGCGGCAGAAGACGCTGTTCGCAGCACAGCAGCTCCACGGTGCCGCTGGTGCGTGGTGGGCGAATTATGTCGCCTCACGTCCGGCTGGCCATGCCGTGGAATGGCAAGAGTTCCGGGAGGCGTTCCGCGCCTATCACATTCCTCCCGGGATCATGAAGAGAAAGTTCCAAGAATTTTTGGAACTGAAGCAGGGCGGGAGGAGTGCCCACGACTACTCCCGTGCCTTCAACCATCTGGCGCAGTATGCGTCAGACTACATCTCCACGGAGGAGAAGAAGAGGGAGCACTTCTATCGGGGGTTACATCCCGAAATGAAGACCCACCTCGTACAATGGAACCGCGGCACATTCAACGATCTAGTCAATGCCGCCATCATGCAAGAGGACGCTCAGCGGGAGTTAGCAGTTGAGCAGAGGAAGCGTAGCGCTCCACCTAGCAGCGGTGGGAGTGGCGCTCCCCAGAAGTACCGTATGGTGTATCGGACACCATCCGGGCAGCAGTGGCAACCACCGGCGCGACCGCAACGGTTCGGGGGACGTCCCTTTCAGGCACCTCCGTTCCGTCCGCCGATGCCACCACCAAGACAACAGCAGCAGCAGACGGTACCCCGGGCGTTTCCACCGCCACAACGCGCCCCAGGTTTTCGTCCACCGATCAGCGGGGGACCGCCCCGTTTCACCTGCTTCACGTGTGGCCAAGCGGGCCACTTTGCGAAGGACTGTCCCCAGGGGCAGCAGAGCAGCGGACAAGCCCAGTTTCAGGGCGGTGCTCGTGGCCGACCTCCGGTGAAGAAGGTTGGTCAGCGGACTGGAGGCGTCCGCAACCTCGACAATGAGGACGCCCCAGAGGGAGACAACGTGCTGGCGGGTACGTTTACTCTCAACCATCAAGCCATAGTCATATTATTTGATTCGGGTGCAACCCACAGCTTTATAAGTGCATCCTATGTGGCTAAACATCAATTGCAAGTCTTCCCAACCGACTGCACTTATATGATATGCTCACCGGGAGGGAAGATTTCAGCTAATATGATGATTCCAAAGGCACCTCTGTGCTTAGGTGGGAAGCTATATCCCACCACCTTGATAATCCTTATGGGACAGAAGATTGATGCAATCTTAGGGATGTCATGGCTGCAATACCATGGCGCTGTCCTAGAGACTCGGACACGGACGGTCCACTTAAATTCTCCATTCCACCGTCCGCATTCCATGATGTTAGACACGCCAGTCCGGGAAGTTTTAGCAATTAATAATGCTGAAGTTCTCAAGTTAGAAGACATCCCCGTAGTCCGGGAGTATCCCGACGTGTTCCCGGATGATCTTCCGGGCATGCCACCTGAGCGGGATGTCGAGTTCAAGATTGAACTTGCACCCGGGACTACGCCCATCTCACGGAGACCATACAAGATGGCTCCAAATGAGCTGGCTGAACTAAAAGAACAGCTCAATGATCTGTTGAGCAAGGGTTTCATTCGGCCGAGTTCCTCGCCTTGGGGATGCTCGGCGCTATTCGTGAAGAAAAAGGATGAGACCCTGAGGCTGTGTGTGGATTACCGGCCGCTCAACGCCGTCACCATCAAGAATAAGTACCCACTGCCCCGTATTGACATCTTGTTTGATCAACTTGTGGGGGCAAGTGTATTCTCAAAGATGGACCTTCGCTCTGGATATCACCAAATCAAGATCCGGGCGGAGGATATCCCGAAGACGGCGTTCTCGACGAGATACGGCTTATACGAATATCTCGTCATGTCCTTTGGTCTCACAAATGCTCCAGCCCATTTCATGTATCTCATGAACTCGGTGTTCATGCCGGAGCTGGACAAGTTCGTGGTAGTGTTCATCGACGACATCTTGGTTTACTCCAAGACCGAAGCTGAACATGCCGAACACTTGCGGATCGTTCTTCAACGATTGCGAGACCACAAACTCTATGCTAAGTTCAGCAAATGCGAATTTTGGATCAGCCAAGTGCCATTCTTGGGACATATCCTCTCAGCTGAAGGCATTGCGGTTGACCCAAGTAAAATCGAGCAAGTGTTGAAATGGAAAGCTCCCACTTCAGTTCATGAAGTCAGAAGCTTCCTCGGGTTAGCGGGATACTACCGGAGATTCATTCCAAGTTTCTCCAAGCTCGCTAAGCCGATGACAGAGTTGCTGAAGAAAGGGACAAAATATGTTTGGAACACGGCGTGTGAAGGAGCGTTCCGAACACTGGTGAAGCATCTCACAACAGCCCCGGTATTAGCTCAGCCGGATACAACAAAGCCCTTCGACGTGTATTGTGACGCGTCCGGTATTGGACTCGGCTGCGTGTTGATGCAGGAAGGACGCGTGGTCGCTTATGGCTCACGCCAACTTCGGAACCATGAGCAGCACTACCCGACTCACGATCTTGAACTTGCTGCCGTGGTGTTGGCGCTGAAAATGTGGAGGCACTATCTCCTGGGGAACTTGGTGCATCTCTACACCGACCACAAGAGCTTGAAATACATTTTCACCCAGAAGGAGCTGAACATGAGGCAGAGGAGGTGGTTAGAACTGATCAAAGATTATGAGATTGAGATCCATTACCACCCCGGCAAGGCGAATGTGGTTGCCGACGCGCTGAGTCGGAAATCGCATGTCCATCACCTCACCATTACACCGGTGGAGGAGGAAGAGCCAAGTCTATACTTGGTTCCTTATGGATCGCTGTACAACCTTGCCCTCATCCCTACTATTAGGGAGGACATCATTGCAGCTCAGAAAACGGATAAAGGCATGGCACATCTCCGGAGACGGATAGACATTGGAGAAATTAAATGTTTCCGGAAAGATGGGGAGGGGACGCTGTGGTTCAATGACCGCATAGTCGTACCCCGGGATATGGAGTTGAGGAAAAAGATCCTCGATGAAGCTCACTTGTCTAAATACTCCATTCATCCGGGCAGCAACAAAATGTACCAAGATTTGAAAAAGAAATTTTGGTGGACGCGGATGAAGCGGGAGGTAGCTAAGTACGTATCCGAGTGCGATACGTGTAGACGAGTGAAAGCTGACCATATGAAGAAATCAGGGCTGCTGCAACCCCTGAAGATCCCGGCATGGAAATGGGAAGATGTGAGCATGGATTTCATTGTGGGATTACCCCTAACAGCCAACAAGCATGATTCCATATGGGTAATCGTTGATCGGTTAACCAAGACGGCTCACTTCATTCCGGTGAATACACGTTACAATGCCGGCAAATATGCGGAGCTATACATAGCGAAGATTCTATGCCTATACGGGGTACCCAAGACCATTGTCTCAGATCGAGGTGCATTATTTGTATCTCGCTTTTGGGAGCAGCTACACGCTGCATTGGGTACTAAGTTGATCAGGAGCTCCGCCTATCACCCTCAGACCGATGGTCAGACAGAAAGGGTGAATCAAGTCCTGGAAGACATGTTGAGAGCATGTGCCATCCACCATGGTAGGAATTGGGATGATCACCTACCATTGGCGGAATTCTCGTACAACAACGGTTATCAGGCGAGTATCAAAATGGCACCCTATGAAGCTCTCTACGGTCGTAAATGCCGCACCCCATTAAATTGGTGCGAGTCCGGTGAAAGGGTCACATTCGGAGTTGATGTGGTGAACGACGCCGAAGAGCGCGTTCGGACAATTCAAGCCAATTTGAAGGCCGCTCAATCCCGACAAAAGAGCTACGCTGACAAGAGGCGTAGGCCGTTGCACTTTGACGTTGGGGAACACGTGTACCTCCGCGTGTCTCCAATGAAGGGCGTGCACCGATTCGGTGTGAAGGGGAAGCTCGCTCCCCGTTTCATTGGACCCTACGCTATCACCGAGAAGTGTGGACCAGCAGCGTATCGATTGGAGCTACCGGCATCTCTGGCTGGTGTCCATGATATTTTCCATGTTTCGCAACTGCGAAAATGCTTGAAGCATACAGCTGCTGTTCCTACCGAAGACATCGGCGAGCTGAAACCGGATTTAACCTATGATGAATATCCGGTGGGAATTCTTGATGAGAAAGCCAGGACCACACGCAGCAGAACATTGTGGTTCTACAAAATACTCTGGAGCAACCACACCGCCGAAGAAGCGACGTGGGAGAGCGAGGAGTTCCTTCGCTCAAATTACCCGGAGTTTATGGCTTCTCAACACGGGTAAATCCCTATTACATCGGTATCTCTTCTTTTATAATCTCGGGACGAGATTCTTTTAAGGGGGGAGGGATGTAAAAGCCCAAGAAAAGGGACTTGCAAAAACTTTTCTTCACCTCACAACACCACAGTTTTTATTGTGGACACCATAGGAAATGTTGTGAAGAGCAAGTAACCTCCATCAAAAGAATGATTAGAGGGGAAAGCCTTCACTTTCATAATGTAGGGTTTCTACAAATGAGCATGAGAGGTTGAGCTCACCCCTAGGATTTAAAAAGTCTTGGGAAGGTTCAGTCCAAAGCTCATGCAAATTCAACAATTTTTGAGGCACTTTTGGGTTATTTCAAAAAGAGGCCAATTTGAATGTAAATTCAAATTGCAGCAACTTTCATCACCCAAATTCAAAAGTTAGCTCCATATCTATACTCAGCACATTTTTCTGAGTGAACCCACCAACTTTCATCTCCATTGGAGCTCATCTTGTCAAGAGCTAAATTTGCAAGAATTCAAAACTGAATTTGAATTTCAGTTTGAATATGAAGCAAATTTAACCAAACAAAGTTTGAATTTGAGAATTCAAATTCAAACAAAGGCTTGGTGACTAAGTCTCACATTAAATTGTGAGTAGCTGAGGATATTTTGGCACAACAGAATTCAGAAAATTGGAAAAAAACAAAAGAGTTAGAGGGGAGGCCCACTGGTCAGTAGACTTAGCACCGAAGTCTCTTCAGCCGACTCCTCGACCGAGCGCGCTCGCCAGCTGCAGCCAGCGGCGGCGACCGACCACCTCGGCCGGCCAGCTCCTGCTTCGGCAGAGGAGGTGGCACAGCAGGTGTCGCGCTCTCCCCTGGCCTCAGGAGCCTATAAAAGGCCCGAGACCGCCGGCGAGTTACTGATTCTCACGAAGTTCTGTAACCAGCAGCCTAGTCGCCCGAGCTCCGATCGTGTGCCACCCCAGCTGTGATCATCTTCCGGCTTCGACCTCCATAGGAAAGTGAAGCGCTAGCTCGTCCTCAAGACCACCGCGCAAACCGTTCCAAGGTTCGACCTCTGTGCGCGGAGAATTTCTCAGTTTAGGGCGAGTAGCTCCTTTCGGGACCCAATTAGGTTTAGCAGAAATTTGGGAAGCATAGTGGGTGGGAGGCCGAACGGAGCTGTGAGAGAGTATCTAGAGGTTCTGGCGACCCTTCTCGTTCGAAAACCGGAAGGAAATCACCGCCGGAACCCTAAGTTCACCCTAGGACAGTATGGCGGAGGAGGGGGTCGCCGGTGAGGTCTGGGTTGCCGGCCGTTTAGGGGCCAACAGAGCTCATGCCGAGTTTCCCGAGGTTTCCCTGAGTGTGGCGACGCGATTAGCGCACGAAGAAAACGGTCAGAAGGACGGGAACACATTGCCGAGGTAGCACAGAGGCATAGGGCTCGTCGCCGGCGAGCTATGGCGGTTAGCCGGCGGCGACATGGTGTCCAGCGGGTTCAGCACCCGAGATTACGTGGGGGCGGCGAGTCTCGTCGGCTCCGGTGAGCTAGATCGCCGGGAACGCTGACCTCGCCGGAGCTCCGGCGGCTCGGGGCGGCGACGTCGGGAGGTAGACGAAGGGCGCGGCCCCACCTGTCAGCCCCTGTGTTAATCGCGCGCGAGCGCGCGGTTAGTTCAATTTAAATGGGCGGGCCCCGCTGTCAGCCTCTGGTTTAGCGCGGGAGGGGATTTTCTGTAGGAAAATAATTCAGGGATTAGCTCAAACTTTAGAAATCCATAACCGTGGCTAGGAAGCTCCAAATTTAGTGATTCAAGTTGGGTTGGATTCATCTTGCCTAGCTCTGTCCAGAGATACAACCCAATTTGTATGAAACCCATTAATTAATTCTGGAAAATTCTTTAAAGCTTTTCAGCAAAAGAATTTTAGAGGGAGTTTGGTTCATCCAAAAATCCCCAAATATCACCAGAATGTTCTTTAGGACATTAGTAAACCCCTGTAAAAGTTTCAGACCATTTGGAGTCGATTTGGTCAGAGCAATTCAAATTGGAAAGTGCTGTGTTCATTTGAATGCAGAAACATTTTCAGAGAATTTCCAAAACTTGGAAATTCAATTCTGGGCAAACCTTGAATCCAAAAATGCTAGGAAAATTCATGCAAACTCTATGAGCTATAATTGAAATTCTAGATCATCAAGTTGAGCATGAACAGGGGTCTGACCTCAGAATTAATTCCTCCTTGCTTATTTGCTAAAGAAATTACTCTGAGCAAACCATTCCATGAAAAGTGCTAAGGTTTGGTCCAGAGAGTTTGCTTGTGACAAGGAACTCACACAAAAATTCTCAGCTCCATTGGAGCTCTAGATCACCCCTGTCCTGTTTACCCACTTAAGGTATTAAGATGGAAAAGGGGGAAAACCACTTAGCACTTAACCATGTGACTAAGTCCAAGCCAAACCACCAACACCAGTTCATCTTTAAAATTCTTAAACAAAGTTCCAGGTGATAGAGGCTAGGTATTAGAACTAATAGTAGAAGTCTTACTCTAAAACTCACCTGTGCATATAAATTAACATGTAGTATTTCATTAACGTGTAGCCGTTGAAGAAGAGACTCCGGAAGTGCTGGACTTCCTCCTTCCGGACGAAGAACTAACTCCTGACCAGCAGCAACAAGGCAAGCCCCGGTTTGCATTAACCCTTTTCAAGAGTTTTACTTTGTTTACATGTGTCATATGAAGTATGTATGTGCATTAGGTATAGGATGAATGAAACCCCACTTGCATAACCAAAGTTTCCTAAAAGAGTGAGGGTAGTGTCAAGGACCTCGAGTAGACAGGCTATGCTTAATGAGTCATAGGACTTCGGTACAAGTCGAGTAGTTGGAATCTACTCGCGAGATAGGCATTGGGACACACGGGTTCGGTTGAGTGATGTGAGATCACTTTAGTAATGAAAATGAGACTAGGCAGGGGCTAGGGCGCAGCAAGGGAGAGTCTTGTGTGCGCAGCCCTGTCCGTGTCGATTGAGGACCGATCCGTGTGCGGCCCTGCTGAACAAGTATTGAACGTACCGAAGGCATATCGGATATATGGGCCCCGATAAACCGATGTAGCCTAAACCTCCGGGCGTCGAGGCATAGCACACCGATTTATAGGTGTAGGTTGAGGGCAGCAAGGTGGAAATCTGCCAACGGGCATAGAGAGATGCTCCGTGTGGGGAACCTCCTGCTCGTTTCGGTGCGACCGGTTCGACGTTTGGGCTGTTGGGTGAAAGGTTGTCCCGTACGACATCGAGTGAGCGTGCTGTGCAGCTCCACGGGTGGGCGTACGTGACGTGCTCTTTGGGTTTTCCCTGCAGGTGTATATCGAGTCGATTCGCCGTCCCTCGCGGTGACGAGTACTGCTTGTTCACTGCGTCGTAACGTAGACTAATGGATGAAATATGTTGATTCAATGATGCTGATTGATATAATTGTATTGCTACATGTGTGCCACCAAATACTGCTTACTAAATTTCAGATTTCATGAACTGTTAACTTGTTGCTAAAAGATGAACTAAGGATGAACTTGTAGGCGTGTCGTTTTGCTGAAATGTTAATATCCTATGTCCATTGTACACCTCATGTAGAGTTTCATGCTTAGGTGAGTCGGTTAAGCCTTGCTGAGCCTTTGTGCTCACAGTTGCTGCTTAAGTGTTTTTCAGGTGAAGAGCCACCCACGGACTCGGAGTACGAGTCCACCGGCGAGGGTTACCCTCCGTCGGGGACCACGGCTGAGTGGGAGCCGTACACGCCGCGCTGAGCTGAGGCGTGCAGCTAGTGTGGGTTGCCCTAGGGCTGGGCAACCGACTTTTGCTAAATAGGCAGGCGTGAGTTGTATAGTGTAGTCTTCCGCTGTGTAATAGAACAATAATTGTAACTGAAGTTTGTACTTGTTTGTACAGTTTCAGCTGTCTTTCCCATGTAATATATATTGTGTTCTTATGACGTGTGCTGTCGGGTGTCGCATCGCGCGGCACCACCCTCTGCGATCCTGGATGAGCGGATTCCGGTCCGCCACATTGGCTTCTGATGCATACTATTTCATAATTATTTTCCCTATTTTTCTTTAACTATTCTTTACTTAAAAATGTGTCCCTATACTATTAAATGTGAATAATAGATGAAACAGATTTATTTCAGCCCCAAAAATATATTTTTATCTCACTTCAAAGTTTTCTAAGTACTGAGAAAGTTTTTAATAATTTTGACAATTAGGTTTGTCCCCCTTTTTAATATTTAAACACTAGTTACATACTCAATTTTCTAAATTAAATACTAAACAGGGCTAAAATAATGAATTCACCCCATTACAGGGTCTATAATATTATTTTCATAATTTCCAGGGGTCTAGCTACACTTTTCAGAGGTGTTTTTCTTAATTTCTATTAGGTCCAGGGGTTAAAACTGATTTTTAAATGAATTTACATGATTTTCTGGAGTTCCAGGGGCTAGATCTGAAGTTTCCGGGGCTAGCTCTCAATTCCAGAGAACCCCAGGGGGTAGCACGTAAGAATTCCAGTCTTTATAACGCGGGGCTGACGTGGACCGTCTGATTTTAAACCGACGGCTGAGATTATAACATCGAACCGGTACGCGGGGTTTTAAAGTCTACCGTGCGATTTAAAATAAACGGCGCACAAGCGGCCACGTCGCTCTGATCGAGCGCGGGCGGCGCTGCCGGCGGCGCACGGCGGCGGGAAGCGGCGATCTCGCCGGAAACTTTCGGATCCTCGAGAATTCTGCCTAGAACTGTGATCTTATGGCCTAGATCGGTAGAGGGGAGGTCAGGGATCTCACCTCGGGGGTTTTCTCGAGCTCGGGGGTCCTGGAAAGTGCTCTGCGGCGAGGTCCGAGGCAAAACCACGGCGAAGCTCGTCGGAGCTGGATTTGCACCGTATATCTTCGGGTTTTCTGCACCTGCAAAGTTCCCCGGAGGCGGTGGATCAAGACCAACGAGTTAGATCAGAGTTTCCGAGCTTAGATCGGCCAGAATTCACCGGCGAAGTCTCGGTGCTCACCGGAGTGAAAATCGGCGATCGCGTGCGAAAAACTGATCGGATCGGTTGTTTTTATAGCCGGGGGAGGGCGGTGGTTCTGTTGTGATCGAGTTAGAGTCCTCAGGTTCCAGAATTCGGCTGCGGGACGCGGTTTCCCGATCGGTTGCGATCGCGCGCGCGCGGGGAGAAGTCCGGGGTCGCGGGGTTAGGGATGACAGGCGGGTCCCACCCGTCAGCGAGGGGCAGCGCGGCGCGCGCGGGGGCGGGCTGCGCGGGGGTTTGCTGGGCCGGCTGGGGTTTCGGCCCACTGGCCAGTTTTTTTCCGGTTTTCCTTTTTCTTTTTCCATTTCTTTTCTGTTTTGAGTCTAATTTGAATTCCAGTTTGAATTTGAATTTTTGCAAAACATGCAACACGTCCAAAAATTTCTAAATTCCCCTCTGAACATGGTTTATGGTTCTAAATCAAAATTTGAATCTTGACTAAAAATTTGGGGTGTTACAAGCAACTCGGTTTGCTCGTCGCGTGAGCCGAGCACTGCAGCGAGAACCTCCGCAAGATTCCTTGGAAGTTCTGGCGGTAGAGGAGGTGGTTGCTGCTGCGTCGTGGTTTGCTCCGGAGGTGGAGACTCATCACCACGAACTTGACTTGGACCTCCCTCCTCTTGTGTTGAACGTGTCTGCACCATTCCGCATTCAGACCATTCAAACGATCATCACATGTTGGTTTATTTCATCCAGTCTATACAATAGTGATGCGAGAATGGAATAAATAATACGCATAACAGTCACACATATGGATAAAGTATAAACTTTATGCAACATATACATCCCTGGACCGTGTCACACGATCGAATTCCAAAGTATTGAACTTTATGGGTTAAAAGTTCATTTCGACCATCAGGGTCACCACGGGATGTTAAGTGTGTTAGCATGCGTAATTCCTCGCTATTGTACCGGACCCAAACATGTACTAACTCGAAGTGATATGTGGAATGCAAAAACTTTTCGACTCCAACTCGCTGTTTTACAACAGCCACTGGACGTCGAACGGTGAAACTAAGTGTTTTGGTCGAAATATGGAAAATTCCAGAGAGCATTTGGTCTGCCCTGTTTTGGGACAGTACCAGCTCATCTGAGATTTTCATCCCATTGGAGGGAGATTTTGTTCTGGAGCTCTACAGGAAAGTTGTAGAGGACTTCTAAACCTTTCCAGAATGTTATCCCACACCTCCATTGGTTCAACCAATCTTAAGTTATGCCCTGTTCAAGTTCAGAAAAATTTCTGACAAAAACAGGAGAGATTGTTCCTAAGCTTTTGAAATTGAACCTATACTCCCAATTGACTCTTAGTTCAATATAGGAGTTTACTAACCCCTAAATGAATTCCTATACTTCATTGTGATTCTTTTCTTTGAAAATAAACTTTTATGCAGTCGGTACTACGTTTCCTCACCAAAGAAAAATCCTAAACCGGTATTCCGGCTTATACGTGTCAAATGGTGGAATTAAGAACGTCACTCACAAACAATTTCTATACGTCCACTACAGGAAAAACAATCATAGACGACGGCCAAATTTATTGACGACGGGGCCGTCGTCTTTAATGTTATTGACGACGGCTTTATATAGCCGTCGTCAATAACTTAGTTATTGATGATGGCTAGATGAGAACCTTCGTCAATAAATTATTGACGACAGTGGCCGTCGTCTTTAACTAAATTCGGGCCCACCCGAGGAGTTATTGACGATGGTAACCTAGTACCGTCGTCAACAAGTCCTTATTGACGACAGTTTCCTAGCACCGTCGTCAATAACGGGGTATATAACCCGTGCGCGAGCCGGGAGGCGGCCAGTGCCGCCTCCCGACTCACACCAGTCGCCGCCGCCGTCCAAGTCGCCGCCGCCCATCCCCGCCACCGCCGCCACCCGTCGCCGCCATCCCGGTCGCTGCCGCCCGTCCCCTCTACCGCCGCCGCCCGTCTCCGGCCGAGGTAAGTCCCCTCCCCCTCCCCTCCGGCCTCACGGCGCTGACGCCGGCGCCCTTGTTGATGGACGACTCCGACGACGACTTGCCGTCGACGTCACGCATGATGGATCGATGGATTGTTAGCTGCGTGGGTTATGCGCGCATACATGTGTGCGTATATATACTGTCACACATGGTGACTACGTGTACGTATGCGAAGGATTAATGGTGACAGCAAACAAGAACAGGTTGTTGGTGATGATGAGATGGTGGAGAGAGTGCATGATTGATTGGATGGTACAACGTCAAGTCGTCAACCGACGACGTTGGCTAGCTAGCTAGCACGCTGAGCTCGCCTCCGATTTTTAATTACTCCCTCCCTTCCCTTCTCATCGAATTGCAAGGCAGCATCTAATCTCGGTTCTTTGTGCATCGTAGCAGTTACAATAACAAGCCCTGTTGATTAATCGGCCATTAGTCGTTTATCTGCTCGATTTATTATATATCTTTTTGGACGAGCTAAGGGTTAGAAGGAACGACAAAACCCTACAATTAAGCACAGAGGAAGAAGAATCCGAACAACGAGCTGATCCATGATGACGCGCAAGGCTAGCTGAACGTATCATATTCTGGTTATTTTCAGCTGGTGCTCGTTGAGCTCAAGGCGATCATCGACGCAGCAGGCTCCAATGAATGAATGGTGATGATTCAGTTCAGCCGTGACCGCCGATGAGAGAGGCGGCTAGCAGCTACATTCAGTTCAGCATTCCGGCATGTGTTTTAGTGACCGGCTTAATCAGTTGCTGCTGCACATTCAGAACGTACGTACGTAGCGATGACGAAGAAGACAGAGTTAGTTAATTAGCAGCCTCTCGTTTTCAGGTCGCCATTCTCCCCGTTTCGGTCTTAAATTCCTTTAAGATCGTCTTGCCACTGGGGAAAACTCTAGTGCTACGTTTGCTCAGTTCTTGCATTACTTCAGAACGTTCATTTTTCATTCTGTATCAGCTGAGAAGTGGGGTGGTCACCTCCCTTGTGAAAAAATAACAAATTTGTAAATTTCACGAGTTATTTAACAGTGCTAAATGGCTAATGCGGTGTGATGAAGAAACCAATCAAAGAGCAGCTGGTGCTTTTTCTGATAGGCCATACTGGATGTTGGCGATGCGCACTTTCCAATTCCGTCAGTTGAGGACTGTTGCAGTGTTACCTTTAATGGCTAAGAGTTGTGCTTATGAGTTTATTATGGCTTAGTAGCAATTCTAATTAGCATCAAATAGAAAAGGAACAAGTGGGTACTACTTAGGCTTTCACAAGCGACTTCGATGAGCACTCCAGTGGTGGCGGATCTAGAGAAATTTAACACATGTGCAGCATGCCGTATTTCCTTTACAAAAAAAACCGTAGGGGAGTGCCCCACAGTCCAAGACATTATAAATTTTATGGAAGTATGTACAATAAGTGCACATGCTATTTTCAATATATGAGTGTGCAGAAACAAGATTTCCTCAGTTCTTCTGCCTATGGTTGCGCTGGTGACATCCTCATTACATGCAAACTAATTCTTTCTTGTTCTATTGGGATGATCGTTTGAGAACTAAAACATGTTTATTTCCCTTCCCTGCAATATGCCACTTTAAATTTCACATCGTCACATGTTTATTTTCCCAGATTTTCACATTAGATTCGCTCTAAGTTGAATAACGAGGCATTTTTTCGATCCTAATTTCTGTCCGGTGAAAAATGATCAATACAAAGAGAGGCACACCTATATTCCTCGCGCCGCCACACCCCACCCTGCTGCCGCGCACCACCATCCCGTGCCTCGCCCCACTGCACACCGCCATCCCGCGTCCCGCCCCGCCGCCGCCGCTGCCGTCCCGCCCCTGCTCGCGCCGAGCCCCGGCCGCGCCTCGGCCGCCCCGAGCCCCGACCTTAGTTGATTAATTGTTTAATTAGTATTGTTATTGATTATTGTTTAAATAATACTTTGATTGATTGCGTGATTAGTTACTATATGTAAATAAATGGGTTTCGGCCCGGTCCGGCCTGACATGACCCATTTAGGTTCTGTCACGGCCCATTTATTGGTAATGTATTAGTCGAGACAGGCACCGAGGACGGCAAGCTCCCGCGCGTGGACGGCGGGCCCCGACGGTGCGGTTTCATCTTTGACCCACTTACGACGGAGCATAACGTATGACGGCTAACCCTAAAGGCGTCGTAAGATAATGGCAGGCCCCAACGGGGCATAACTTAGGATGGCTAACCCACTTCTTTGTCTCTCGTTCTTTCCTTCTCTCTCGTTCTTTCCTCTCTCTCTTTTAAATGACTCAAAAACGAAAGATTGACGTAAACCTATACAACATGCGTCACCCGTTTCGAACGGGCCCGTCTCACATGTGTTACGCATGTGAGGCGTGTACGTTCGGAATTGTCCCTTTTTGGACAGCCTGGGAGTGACCGAGGGGGCGTGGCATGTGATGAAACGCGGGTTTAGGTCTAGACGAGATTTCGACGGCATAACCCTGTTGTTCTCTGCTGCACCATTTTCGGGCGTGCAGTGGATAACAGCGGGGTTATGCTGCCGAAATTTTGTTCGGATCCATACCACGCGTCTCGTCATGAGCACGCTCCGCTCGATCACTCTTGGGTGGGTTTAGGACCTATCCTTTCCAATAGACGTAGGGCCGTGACATAAATAAATTATAAAGTAACTATAATTTCCTTAACATTAAACTGCAGATTCAAACATGGGTGAGGATTGTAGTTGGATGTATACCGAATGGAAGAACAGTTTTGGTGGTCACTCAGATGGGTGGTTCGCAAAGACAGATGCTTTTGTAGATCGAGCTTTTTCATTGTCAAAGATCGATAAGGTGCGGTGCCCATGTACGAAATGTCAAGGTGCAAAGTGTTGGGACAAAGTGAATTTGGCATTTCACTTATGTCGATACGGTTTCATGCAAGATTATGAGGTGTGGACCTTTCACGGTGAGACATCTTCTCAACCCTTACAAGTTTTAGATGAGGATGACAACACGGGGGTCGATAGGATGGATGAGATGCTTGATGCCATAAATCCTGAATTGATGGAGGATCCTCCTCCAACGGAGGTTGAAGCGTTTTTCACGCTTCTCAAAGCTTCAGAAGAGCCGTTGCATGAACACACCGAAGTGACGCTCCTTACTTTCATGACTAGATTTATGGCCATTAAGTCTATGTATTTCTTCTCCAATAACTGCTACAACGATCTTATCAAATTGATCAGCGATATCCTTCTACAACCACATAAAGTGCCTAAAGATATGTATCAGTCTAAGAAGTTGATTTCTGGTCTAGGTATGATATATGAGAAGATTGATATGTGTCTAGACAATTGCATGCTTTTTTGGAGATAGCATGCCAACGAGAACAAGCGCTTAAAATGTGGTAAAGCGAGATTTGTCGAAGTTGTTAATGACAACGGTTCAAAAGTAATGACTCAAGTCGCACAGAAGCAGCTTCGCTACTTGCCTGTCACACCTAGGTTCAAGCGTTTGTTTCTATCTAAAAAAACAGCTAGACACATGAGGTGGCATAAAGAAGGTGTACGTGAGAACAACAACATGATGGTGCACCCGTCGGACGGTGAGGCATGGAAGGCGCTTGACCGCTTCGATCCAGATTTCGCCAATGACGCGAGAAATATTCGCTTTGGGTTGGCGACAGATGGCTTCTCACCGTTTAGTACAAACGCCACACCATACTCTTGTTGGCCTGTGTTCGCTATTCCGTACAACTTACCACCATCGCTTTGTATGAAGTATGAGTTCATGTTCCTATGCCTTATTGTACCTGGACCGGATCATCCTGGTTCACGACTGAACGTGATGATGCAGCCATTGATTGAAGAGTTCAAAATGTTATGGACAGGAGTCGAAGCGTACGACTGTTATAGAAAACAGAAATTCAACCTTCGAGCTGCGTACTTGTGGTCTGTTCATGATTTTCCAGCTTACGGCATGTTTTCTGGCTGGAGCACTCATGGTCGATTGACATGTCCAATATGTGCTTCGGACACGGATTGTTTTCATCTAAGTCATGGTGGCAAGATATGCTACTTTGATTGTCATAGACGTTGGTTACCGCCAAATCACGTGTTTAGGCAACAGAGAAATGCCTTCAGGAAGGGTACCATTGTAAAAAAGGGACCACCACAACATCTGAACGGGTCGGAAATTGTTAAACAGCTCAACAATCTAGTGCCAGATGAAGGTCATCCTGGATATTTTGTTGGTTACGGAGAGGATCACAATTGGACTCATATATGTGCACTATGGGAGTTACCGTATATGAAGTCTTTAATTCTAATGCATAACATTGATGTCATGCACCAGGAACGTAACATGGGCGAATGCATCATAAGCACGTGCTTGGATATGACGGTCAAAACAAAAGACAATATAAAAGCTCGGAAGGATTTGGCAGAGGTTTGTAACCGACCAAGTCTTGAGCTCTCCGAAGCTGGTGGCAAACCACGAGCTTCTTTCTGCCTTCGACCAAAAGAAAAGAAAGAAGTCTTCAAGTGGTTGAAACAGTTGAAGTTCCCAGACGGTTATGATGCTAGCCTGAGAAGAGCCGTTAATGTTAAGACTGGAAATCTTACTGGTTTGAAGAGCCATGATGATCACATAATCATGGAAAGACTTCTGCCGGTTATGTTTCGAGGCTATCTTGACGATGAGGTGTGGAAGGTGTTAGCCGAGCTTAGCTATTTTTATAGACAGCTTTGTGCTAAAGAAATCAAAAGGGAGATGATGGAGAAGTTGGAAAAAGAGATACCCGTGCTTTTATGTAAGATGGAAAAAGTATTTCCTCCAGGGTTCTTCAATCCAATGCAACACCTTCTAATCCATCTTCCATATGAACCTAAAGTAGGTGGCCCTGTTCAATATAGGTGGATGTACTACATTGAAAGAGCACTCAGATGTCTAAAACCGATGGTTCATAATAGGGCAAGGGTTGAAGGATGCATCGCCGAAGCATTTACACTTCAGGAGATAGGATACTTTTCAAGTGTCTACTTTGCAGAAGAACACAATGTTAATGCATCGGTGTTACGGTACAATATGGCTGAAGCAACCTCTTGTAGCGAACTCTCACTTTTTCAAACGAGAGGCACCACTGTTGGTAGTGGCACGAGCTATGATGCTTCAGTAGATGAAAAGACAACTGCTTTGTTATACATGTACGCTAACATAGATGGGATGGACAATTTTTTTCAGTAAGTGGTTGTTCAACATCTATACTAATTTGCGTGGTGTGTTATACATCTACACTAATAATTCTGTTTTTTCCTTATTTAGTGAGTTTGATCGACAAAATTGGAAGTCTAAGCAGCAACCTACTAGCAAGCAAATACAAACAATGCGACACTATGGAGTAAATGGAGGACCTAACTTCCAAACCTGGTTTCGAAATCATGTAACGTTTTCCTTGTCTTGTTCCTCTTAGTAATTATGTTCATAGCATAAAATAGTCTTCTTACTTCATATGTTGGACAGTGCAAGACACAAGCCGGTGTTCATGAAGATTTGCGACAACTGTCCAACGGATCCATTAAAGTTAAACTCTTTGGTCGATATGATGTCAATAGGTTCCGATTCCGTTCAACTCAATTTGAAGCTCAATGTCCTCTAAGGGCAACATCAAACACCGGAGTTGTGACGAGGGCCGCTGATGCCGAAGGACGTGAAACTAATTTCTATGGGATCATAAACAAAATCCTAGAATTTAGTTTTGCCGGGAGTAAAGACCTTAAAGTAGTCTTCTTTGACTACGATTGGTTTGATAATAACAATGGAACTCGACAAAACCAATTTGGCATGGTAGAAGTCAAACACAAGGACCGACTACGAGGCTACGACACCTTTGTCCTTGCACACCAAGTCGAACAAGTGTACTATCTACAATATCCATGCGAAAAACTTAGTGCATGGTGGGTTGTACAAAAGGTGAATCCTCGTGAGCAGTTATATACACCGGACAATACTGGTTACATTGATGAGGCAGATGTTGTTTACCAAGAAGAAGAGTTGCCGGATTCTTTTGTCGTTGAGCCTGGTCTATGACTCGATGAGATAGTTGGAGATGCACAAGGTGTACAGACTCATAATGTGAAATAACGAAAACGGCGAACAACCATGACAAAAGATCGATGGTCCGGTTTGCGAAGTAGAGTACATGATCGTGATACTGATGAATTTTGAAATTGAGTACAAGTATCGTTTCTTTCATCTCTTCTTTCGTCTTCTATATTTTCCTTTAAATTCATTATCAAATTTCCTTTCATCAGGATGTCGTCGAGCAGTAGACGACGGGGGACGCGGGGCTTTCTGCCCCCGAGAGCAGACTCCGTTTTCCAGGGCTGTCAGTCTAGCAATGGTAGACTGTCTCAGCTGTTGGGCCTCGACAGAGGCCAGGGGTCACGAGAGCGGTCACGACAGGTAAAGAATATTAAATTACATAAATTATATAAATAACTTTCTTAAATCCATATTACCAATCTTCAAATTTTTAGGAAGACTCTACGTCTGAGAAGACAGAGGCCAGGGGTCCTCTTCAGACACCACAGGTTTCGGATTCTGTTACAGATCCTGCTTCGGATCCTCTTCAGGTTCCGGCACCGCAGGATTCAGACCCTGCTTCAGAGCCTTCCACAGAGCCTGATGTAGAGTCGGCTCCACAGCGGCGTTACAGGAGGAGCCACTACATGGCTCCTCCTCCGGTTCCTGCACGGCTAGAAGATCGGGTCATTATTCGTCCGGTTGGCGATAGGTAAGTAAATCTATAACAAATCAATTTAGATATTTTAACACTTATATATGTACTAATTGAGAATCGTGTATTAGGTCTTGGGCCGATGACTCGTTCACGGGTCAAGGACGCCACCGCCAGGTCAACGCTGTCCTGGGCCAGCTCATCCGTTGTCACTACCCCGGTTTAGTGAACGGACGGGCTGCTACGTCTTGGGACGATTACGCTACGGCCCAGGACATTACCTACGGCAACCACCAGGAGCATGTGTGGCATGAATTCATGGTAAGTAAATCGTCTATTCGTTAAATGCGAACCTATTATATGTTAAATACATTAACTTGTATATTTCTACTTGTAGAAATATTACCGTTTGGAGGACGAGGCCCAGCTGGATCACGCTCGCCTGGTCTTCAACAACAACGCTAGGAAGCTCCTAACGCAGTCGATTTCAACGGCTCGCATTCAGGCTACGAAGGCGTACTATAAGTTGCATCCGGACGAGGGTGAGCCGGGGCAGTTTAGGGATGTGGCGGACAAGTACTTGACGGAGGCACAGTACGCAAAGGTAAATTCTTTATTTTACTTTGCTTCATTATCCAATTTTCATCAATGTTTTCATCCAACAACAAATGTGTGCAGGTCAGCGTACCGTGGCTTGAGTCCTGTCCGGACGCCTACAGTTCCCTGTGTGCTCGTTGGGCGAGCCAGGGCTTCCAAGGCGTGTCGATGACCCACCAACAGAGTCGAGGGAGGGACGGGAAACACCGTCTTGGCGGGGACGGCTACGTACGCCTTGCTAAACGGATGGTAAGTAATACTCGAATTATATTCTAGTTAATTTCTATAGCTATCATTGTGCTAACACGTATCGATAGGAGTGCGAGATCGGTCAGGAGCCGACCACTATCCAGGTGTGGAGGAGGGGTCACATGGGAAGTGACCCCTCGCAGCCTAATCAGTTGTCTTCTCAGACAGCGACGGAGACGTTGGTGAGTTCTTTAGTTGACTTAATTGTATTCTCTTTAAAATTTCTGATGACTTTAATTTTCTGTATTTTTAGGAAAAGTATGGGGAGGAGGTGCGGAGGCTTCGAGGTGACGATTACGATTGGCAGAACTCGCCGATCGTACCTGAAGCCGCCTATGCAAGCGGTGGCGGTAAACCTCACGGCCGGTGAGTTCTGTTGTTTTTCATTTACTTTCATGAACTTCGAGACACGAAAATTTAATACTCTTACTTTGTTGTGTAGGTTGGCCATCTTCAATGGAGTAGTAGACTCGAGGGAGGCGCGGCCTTACTCGAGGGCCTCTTCACTGCAAGGTGGATCCAGCAGGCGTGGCAGCCGTGATCTGGAGCTCCAGAGTGTCCAGGAGAAGCTCTAGAGGACGCAGGAAGCGCTGAGGCTCGCGAACGAGAGGCTGGCAGCCGAGCTCCGGGCTAGGGACGAGTATCAACACTCGTACATGCTACAGCTGCAAGCTACCATGCAGGTAAGTTCAGATCATTGTACTCAACGTTTCTAATATATAAATGACATGTATAATAATTTACTTCATATTTGCAGGCTATGGCCACAGGACAGCCCGTTGTCTTTCCTCAGTTGGCGCCGCCACCGATACAGCTACCACAGGGGCCGACGTCAGGAGCAAAGGTACAAAATTTCTCATAATAGCTGCAACTAGTTAAACTTGCTCAAATTTAGTTGAATTTGATCAAACTTACTTAAACTTAGAGAAAACTAGTTAAACATCCTCAAACTGAGTAAAATATGGTACAACTTACTCAACTATAGTCAAATATGACCAAACTTACTCAAACATAGACAAAACTATTTGAACTAGCTCAAACACAAACACTACTAGTCCATACTTCTCAAACTTAGTAAAATATGAGCAAACTTACTCAAACATAGCCAAATCTAGCTAACTTGCTCAATTCTAACTTGTAATGAGTTTATTTAATCATATACACATTTGTGAACTTCTAATTTGTCTAACTATACATGTACATCATAGGGATCGGCGACGCGGGCTCAAGAAACTCCATCCCCTCAGCAACCAGCGTTTGGACGAGCGCACGACGACTTCCTGGACTCCGGTGGCAGCGGTCGGGGTAGCGTAGGGTAGTGTGGCGTGCGTATAGTGTTTTTATGCCTGCCTGTGATGTATATTTTGATTGCCTGTGATCTGGCCATCGAGCCAGGACTGGCCTCGAAGCCAGGGCAAAATTTTCTGTTTTTTTTAAATTGGATAGCTTAATGACGACGGTTTCTGGTACTTGGCCGTCGTCAATAAGCCATTGGTATTGACGACGTCCAGGTACCAGAAACCGTCGTCAATAAGCAATTGTTATTGACGACGACCGAGTGGAAACCGTCGTCAATAAGCCATGGTTACTGACGACGGTTGAAATCCTGGCCGTCGTCAATAAGCTTATTGACGATAGCCTGATTTAGCTGTCGTCAATAAGCCATTGTTATTGACGACGGCCAGGTACCAGAAACCGTCTTCAATAAGCCATTGTTACTGACGACGGTTCATATCCTAGCTGTCGTCAATAAGTTTATTGACCATAGCTAGATTTAGCTATCGTCAATAAGATTATTGATGACAGTTACCGTCGTCAATAAATTTATTGACGACTAATAATTGACGACTGCTGAAAACCGTCGCCTATAAAGTTTTACCGTCGTCAATAACTTATTGACGACGGTTGTGTTCTTATTGACGACGGTTTCCGGCCGTCGTCTATTGTCCGGATTCCTGTAGTGGTCATGCACTAACGTGGTTAATGTACCTGCATAAGAACACACAATAATGGTGCACACAAAGGTTTTTGACATTTCAGGCAGCTCCATATCATAGTAAAAACATACGGTCCGTATCATTGCCATACGGACCGTCCTTGAGTCAAGCCACGTCTCAAGGTACATGGTCGTGTTTCCACACACCACACGACGGGGAACCCGAGTAGAGCGCGAACGGGTCGTCACAGTTGGGAATTTTATCAACCCAACGGATACCACCTACTGCCTCATGACCGTTGAGGCACGCCGATGGCAAGCGTTGCGTATGGCCCTTTGAACATTAAACGTTCAAGAGTTGCATACTATCGTGTTGCTTACCACACGATGGGGTATTCTCACTTTTGCCTAAAGCACGCTTGAGATCAGCGTTTTCATATGCTCTCAGAACCATTAAGAGGTTCAGAGACTCATATTAACTACCGTGCCAAGCCACGGTATAACCTTCCATACCATTACTCGTATGGCGAGTTACTGTAATTGATCCGCCTACGGTGGCATACCTTACTCTTACCTGACGTCGGAGCGTCGTTACAGAATGTATAACAAATATGTTAGCTTTTCCACCATAATATCTACTACTATCATAGACCTTATGTGGGCTTAATGACTAATCCTCACTCGACTACTTCTAAGTTTTCAAAATAGGCTCTTTTCGAGCATGCTATTCCCAATGCGGCTCTGATACCACGGCTGTGGGGACCATCCCGTGGTTCACCCACTCCAGGATCGCATAGGGTGGTGCCGTGCGATGCGGCACCCAACAGCACACACGAAAAGAATTAAGAACAACATACAAACTTTTATTTATATAAAACAGCGGAAGTCTTTTACAAAACCTATTCATACAGCGGAAGTAATATACATAAGTAGCCTCTCATGCTAACTATGCAAAAGTGCAGCCGTCCAGCCCGGGGACGCTACACACTAGCAGCATGGAACCGGAGAATCACGGCGGCGTGCAGGGCTCCAGCTCGGCCGTGTACCCCGACGGGGGCATCGCCTCGTTCTCGGAACCTTCCTCATAACTCTCACCTGCACACAGCTCAAATATTGCAACCGTGAGCATGAAGGCTCAACAAGTCTTAACCGTCAACCCTAGGCATGGAACTCTACGTGCAAGGATGTGTAAGGTAGGAAGGACTTTGCAATAAAGACATGCCTATAAGTTGATCCTTGCTTTCAGTTTTTATAGCAGCGGATTTGTATGCCTTAGGCAGCCCTCACATCGGAAGTCCACAATCAAACAAGAAACGCTTTCCTCCGATGTGGTGATGCCCAAAGTCGAATATAAACTTAATTAGCTCTATAACTACAACACTCAAGGTATTCAAGACATTAATAGATCAATACAGCATTTTCAGTTGGCTTATTTCACTGCTTACTACGTCACAGCGCAGTGAACAAGCGGGTACTCAAATAACCGCGAGGGACGGTGATTGCAATCAAGACACACCCGGATAACACGTCACATACACCCACTTTCAGAAGCGTGATTCCACACCCCTTCCTACTCTGTTGTATGTGACAACCTTTCAAAGGCAACCCAAATGCCGAACCGGTCCATCCGTAACGGGTAGGAGGTCCCCGCGTGGAGCGTGACTGTGCCCACCGGCAGATTTACACCTTGCTACCCTCAACCCACTCCTATTTACGGTTGGGTAAGCCTCGGCACCCAGGTTAACCAATTACATCGGTTTCCTGGTTCCCATATGCCAGTATGCATCCGGTACTGTTCGATACTTGTCCAGCAGGGCCGCACACGGACGGTCCTCAACCTACGCCAACAGGGCTACGCACGTGAGACCTCTGCTCACTGCTTCCTATCCCCCCTGCTGGTTCTCATTTTCATATCTTAAGCCATTTGCTACCTCTTTTCATCCCGTGTAATAAGTACTATCTCGCGAGTAGCTTCCAACCACTCGACTTCTACTGAGATCCTAAACATTAGCATGGCATTCTCTACTCGTCGAGTCTGTAAACTACCCAACCCTTTATAGGATTTAAAAGGCTATGCAAGTGGGGTTTCAATCACCCTAACTCTAATGCATACATTTCAACCTAGACATAAGTGATACAAATGAAAAGCTTTATAAAAGGTACTTAAGTGCAAACCGAGGCTTGCCTGATTGCGAGTTAAAGGGAAAGTCAGCTTCTGGTGGGAGGACGTCCAAAGGCTCCGGTGCGTCCTCAACTTCGGTCACTAAATGAAATGTAGCAAAATAGATGTATAAGTATTAAGGCTTTATAAGAATTGAACTTCTATTCATAGCTACTGCTATTTAAAATCCTTAATTGGCTTTGGGAATTTTACAGTGGATACTAGACTCTCTAAGGATGATTTGAGTCAAATTTGGAGACATGTCATTGCACAATGTAGTCTTTAAAATTCCTACAAGTACAATGCTTCTCTGAATTTTGAGCCCAATTCAGGAGCTTTGACATAGCTAATGGTGGAAGATTTGATTAGGGTAAGTCTCCATGGTTCTAACAAAATTTGTTTCACCATTTTTGGAGCTACCATCAGAGAGAGATAAATTTTTGAACTTAGACAGGAGTTCTGAAAAAGCTTCTGTTTAAATTTGAATTTCCAAATAAAGGCTGAACTTGGGAAGGCAGTGTAGCCAAGCAAATGATCTCCAATTAAGCCCAAATTTTTACTGGAGAACAGTAACTATGGAAAGGATTTTCTGCCCAAATTTGGGACTATTTCATAAAGAATTGCTCCTGTAATAAATCCCTAAAGGATTTACTAAAAACAATTCCGCAGAAATTCCTGGACATTTTCATAGCCTAAAATTGGTTTCTCTGTGAAGTACTCCTCATGAGGAATCCAACAAAATTGGTCTCATTCTTTTTGGAGTTTTCTACACATAGTTATGGGCTTGCAAGGATCAGCTAATTCCTGGAATTATTTCTCTAATAGAAACTTCAAATAATTGGGCTGGGCCCATTGTTTTAATTCGGACCAGTCAGATTTTGGCAACACTGGGCCTACGGGGTTATTCCCGCGCGGCCGCACTGGATCCGGCGCCACAGGCCGATCCCTGCGCGAACACGGAGGCTGACCGGTGGGACCCGGCCCTCCTTCGTCTTCCTCGCGCTGTCCGCGCCCCCCGCGGCGGCGCACGCCGGCGAGGCTCGCCGGGACGGGGTTCCTGTGGTCCAAACTTCGTCAAACTCACCGCCTGTGAGTTCTACACCGTGCTGAACATGATGGTGGGGTCGGGGGCCGATGACAACGGCCGGAAAGGTGCTTGCACCGGTGACCATGTCGAACCTTACTTCGGCGACCTCGCTCTACCTCAACCGTGAGTCTTTCGGGCTAGGGTTTGCTCCAAAAGCACCAGTGTCCCATGGACATCCTCGACCCATAGCTCTCTCTCCCTGAAACCCACCGGAGAGGGGACCTCACCGGCGACCCGAGCCCGCAAAACTCCGGCGGCGACAAAAACTCGAAGAACTCCTTCAGTTCTTGATGGTTTCCGGCGCTGTTTGAGCGAGCAGGATCGCAGGGATCTAACAAAGCTTGTCCTATACCAGGATGAGCTCTAGCTATTGCAACACGAAGAATTTGATTGTAGACCGAGGTGTGTTGCTATGAACAAGGGTTTGGTAAAACCCGAAACTCTCACTACCCGGTTGATCAATCATCCTGAGGCTTTCGGTAATACGATCTACGGACAACAACGCACCTTTCTTGTGCAGGGAAGGGGCGGTGAAGCTGTCCGTAGCGCGCTGTCCACGGTGAACCAAACGGGGTTCCGCCGAGCTCCTCCGATCGCCGGCGCCAATCTCTGGTTTGCGCGTAGCACGAGCTAGGAAGTTTATGGAAAAGAGAGGTGGAGGCTGAAGCACTCTATTGCGCTTCTTTTTGATGTTTGGGGCTCGATCATCCGAGCTCGGGCGAGCGTGGGCGAGGGAGTAAACAGCGACGGCGCTGAGGCGGTTGCTCGCGGGAGAGAACGAAAGGAGCGGCGAGTTACTGAGGGAAACGAAGACCAACTTCGTTGCTGCGACCGGGGGTGATGAAGCGGCTGGTGATCGAGGAACCAGGAGGTGGCGCGGTGGAATTCCTCGGGAGTGGGTTTCACCGGGTGCTGGCGGCCTCTCGGCGATCAGCCGATGAAAACAGAGGCGGTAGCTCTGTTTGGAGGCTGACTGCTGGGCCCCACCTCTCTCTCTTTTAATCCAATAATTCCCTGATATTTTACCCCAGCAACTCAACATTTAAGGCTAGACTTTCACCCCAAGTAAGGTTTGAATTTTCTGAGTTAAAATGGTTTGAATTCTGGTGTAAAATTTGAATTGTGTTTGATCATTTGAATTTGAAATGGAGTTTGAATTCTCCATTTGTATTGTCCCAAAAACATAGCAAACCAGCTCCGAAGTTTCCAATTTTTGGCATGGCTGCTCATTCAAAGGTGGAGGACACATTTGTGAACCCAAATTTTGAAATTGAGGGAATTGAGATTTGAAACTGAATTTGAAATTCAGATTGGAAGGCTTTTCCTTTTAATCCCAAACAAATATGAAAACTCCTCCAAATGAGCTGAAATTTGGAAGGTTGAATATTTGGACTATGAAGATCCAAGTTGTGCATTTATATCTCCATGTTTGGAAGTTTTGGGAAGTCTAAACCCTCACTTTGAACTCACACTTGTTATAATTCAAAGTTTTTAATTCCCCTCATTTTTCATAAGTGTATATGAGCTGAATTTTCTTGCTACCACTTTTGGGGATTTTACATCTTCGATCCGAGGTAAGGCCGGCAACGTGTTCCCCGCACGAAAATGTGCAGTGGCAGCGAAAATCAGCAAGTTCCGAGGACCGGAACCCCTTCCCAGTGAGAGCTCCGGCGAGCTCGGCTGCGGGGGTCGTGCAGGAGCGGGAGGAAGACGAAGGGGGGTCGGCCCCACTCGTCAGCGGCTGGAGTTAAATGTGCGGATCTTCTGTGGCCTAGGATCAGTCTGTGACAACGCGGGAACGGTCTGTAGCCCCGTGTGGCTCAGTTCCAGCAGCTGACACGTGTATGATGGACCCACGGTCAGAGTTTGAACATTTCCCGATTTAATTTGAATTCCAAATTCAGTTCAAACTTTAGAACCTCATAACTTTTGCTAGGAAGCTCCAAATTTAGTGATTCAAATTGGGTTGGATTCAGGGTGAAAAGCTCTATCCAAATATGCAACCCAATTTTCATGAAAAGCAATAGAAAATTCTAGAAAACTCTTTGAAGCTTTTCAGAAAAAGAATTTTAGAGGGAGTTTGGTTCATCCAAAAATCCGCAAGTTTTGCCAGAATATTATATAGGCTATTAGTGAACTCCTGTAAAAGTTTCAGATCATTTAGAGTTGGTTTAGTTAGGATAATTCTGAAATCAAGTTTCTGTGTTCAAATGAATACAGAAACAATTTCAGAGAATTTCCAAAACTTGGAAACTCAGTTCTGGACAGTTCTTAGCTCCAAAAATCCTAGGAAAATTCATGCATACTTCCTGAGCTATGTTTGAAATTGTAGTTCACTTGAATTTGCATGAAAGTGCAAATTTATTCAGATTCATTCCTTTCTGCCTAAATGCTTAGGGAATTGTTCTGAGTGATCTACTTATTGAGAAATTCTGAATTTTGGTCTAGATGACTTTCTTGTGACAAGGAACTCAAAAGAAAATTTGCAGGTCCATTGGAGACATGGATCAGTCCTGTTCTGTTCAACCTCATTAGGTGATCAACACCCAAGTGATGAACCTCACTTCTCACTTGATGATAGTGCTTAAACACACACCCAAACCACTAGCCCCAGTGTCATTTTAAATTCTTAAACAGAGTTCCAGTTTTAAACTTGTGTTTAGAACGTATTAGCAAAAGTTTTACAATTAAACATATATGCATATTCATAACGTGTAGTGGTTAAACGTGGAAAAGTGAAGAAGTGAAGTTTGGATCAAGAAGCAAGAAGGGCAGTGGTGAAGCTTCAAGTCATCAGCAACTAACCTCCCATTTATCTGACTTTAGTCACCTGCAAAACCAAGGCAAGCCCCGGTTTGCATTTAAGTTATCTATAAAGTTTTTACTTTGTTCACAGTTATGGTGTAGAGTTCGTATGTGCATTAGGTCAAGGATGTTTTGCACTCCAAATGCATGACCAAATGAACCCTGGTGTTGAGGGTAGAAAAGGGTCACCGCTGTAGAATAATGCTGTGCTAAATAGCTTAGGACATCCGGTAGAAGTCGAGTAGACCGAATCTACTCGCGAGTTATAGTCAGGATTACATGGGTGTAGATGGAAAGAGGGGCAAACTAAACTTTACATTTCTAAAAGATGAGACTGGGCAGGATGGTTAGGCAGCGACACGACGAGGTCTTGGTCGAGTAGCTCTGCCTGTGTCGGTTAAGGACCGATGCGTGTGCAGCACCCAGGAGCAAGTATTGAGTTGTGTACCGGATGCTTACTGATATATGGTATCAAGGAAACCGATGTACCAGGTTCACTGGATTGTAGAGGCATACCACATCATCTCGTTAGATCTATGAGCCCGAGACGGCGCGACCGGTTCTACAGTCTAGTGTCCTGCGAAAGGTTGCCACATACGACGTAATGAAGGACGCCAGATTTGGGTCTTCAGAGGCGGGCGTATGTGTCGAGTTATCCGGGTAGTGTTTGATTCGAATCACCGTCCATCGCGGTTATTGATTACCGCTTGCTCCCTGTGTTGTGACGTAGTAATCCAGTTGTGTGGAAATAGTTTGCGAAGTTTTAAATGCTGTTATGATAAATGGAAATTGCATGAAAACCATGTTTGCAGTAGAGATAGAGCAAACTAAAGTTAATTTTTTCCACCTTGGGACAAGTAACATTGGAATGAAGCGTTTTGATTGTGGAGTTCCAATGTTGCTGGGCGCAAGGTCACTACTGTTATGGCAAAAATCTGAAAGTTAAGGATGAACTTGTAGGCGAATCTTTTCACAAATTACAGGATTAGGTCTTAAGTTACCTCATGTAGGGTTGTATGCTTTAGGAGAGACGGTTAAGTCTTGCTGAGCCTTTGTGCTCACTCTTGCTATATGAGTGGTTTTGCAGGTAAAACTTCGACGCTATAAAGAAGGTCGTCCGGTGAGGCTCGGAAACGTCCGAGTCTTGTTACACATGGAGGACCTAGCCGCTGCCATGTCTTCGTGTTGCTAGCGAGAGGAGTCCGCGGGCTGGACCCCTTCTCGAGTGCTTCTTAGATATACGATGTGAGCTGTTTATAGACTTCCGCTGTAGCTATTTTATGTAAATTATTTACAAAGAACATTTGTAAGCTTCCGCTTTTAATTTATCTAATACATTGTTCCTTATATGTTTGCTGTTGGGTGCCGCATAACACGGCACCACCCAATGCGATTCCCGGGTAAGGTGCCCCGTCCCCGTGAACTGGGACGTCGGGGGCCCCGTCACTTAACATCAGTAGGGTGATGTCCTAACTGAAAGGTTACATGAAGACTTAGGAAAAGGGGAAAGTAAAATAAACGTATAATACACATTGCCTAAGCTATGTTTTCATGGGATATTCCCCAACCATCTTGTCAAACGGTTGACCTAATTCCATTGAACTTGGTCACAACATGGAAGTGGCAGTCCTTGTTTAGCACCTTCCATGACCAAGTTATTTATACCCGGCAAAGTCTGAGACGATTCTTAATCGTGTTTGAATTGTTGTACTAACTCTTGCTCAAATTATAAAAGATGATGCATCATACATATGCACCATGTTGCACCATACATATGCACCATTTTGCACCATACATATGCACCATTTTGCACCATACCATGTGCATATGCATTGCACCATACCACATGTGCAGCATCATTATGCATCATAAATAACGAGACACCATTAAAAATACCAAAATACTGAGCCAGATTGTGTACCTCCTTTCAAACCTTTAAGTAGTGTCTACTAAATTTGGTCTTATTACATCCTTGTAATAGTGATCAACTTACTTGATTCGACCTCCTTGAGGAATACAAGGGAAACCAATTACTCAACATCCCTTGTATCTTTCTGAACTTTCATCCATGACTTGTTTATCTCCGAGTACCGTAATTGTCAGAAATAAACAAATTTCTAATCATGGGGCTTACTGATTGATTGCTCAACCTCGCGACAATCTTTGAACACAATCCTAGGAGATTATATGGTGACTTTGACACCCTTGTGGTTATCATAGGTAGTCGGTCTTTGCTATGTAATAACATAAGTGAATTTGACTTGTGGCTACACTTACGTTCAAGCAAAGCATTTAGTTTTTGATTAAATGGTTAAAAATTCCAATTCAAGGTGGGATTACCGATTCATTGTTTAATCTCACAAAACACCTTGATTCATGTTGGGGAAGTACTACATTAAGTTTTTAAGGACCCAGTTAATCTAGACAAGTATTGGTTATTCATGTCAAGATTAGGACAATGAAGATTCAAGCCATCAACAAACCGTCAAGAGGGAGATCAAGACGAAGGCTTTCGTCAACCTTAAATGAGTTCCTACGTTGAGTTCTTGGCGACTCAACCACGGTATTCATTGAGGCCAAGGATCCTCTGGTGGTGGATAACTAGATCCGTACCATAGAGTTTAAGTTCGAGTTGCTTCAATGCATCAAACATCAGAAAGTACTGTACGTGGCACAACAACTTCACAGTTCCGCCAGTACCTAGTGGGCGAATCAGCTCGCATCCCTACCAGCTGGGCATCAGCTAACGTGGACATAATTCCGGAAGATATGCCTTGCCTAGCATGTTCTTTCTGGAATAGTCCAGGGAAAGCTCGAGGAGTTTCTAGTCTGGAAATAAGGAGGGAGGGATGCCACGAGCATTGGTACCATACGCGCCGGACTACGTGAACTCAGAAGCACGCGCATGTGAATGGCTCATTCGTAGCCTCCATGCTATGTAAGGGAGAAACTGACCTTGATAATTCAGAGTAACTTCAACGACTTAATGAGTTAATGCCAACCCTTGTATTTTGGAAGTCGGAGGTCAAGTCTGTCTCCGAGTATCCTTGATGAAAGGAATTCATCGATTCGGGGTCAAGGGAAAGCCAGCTTCTCGTGTTGTTGGTCCAGTTCCTCATTACACAAAGATGTGAATCAGTAGCATACCGTTCGGAGCTACTCACATCATTGCCGGGCATACATGACGTCTTTCATGTCTCACAACTAAGGAAATGTTTGAAGGAGTCGACGGAGGTTCTTTCAGGAGGTATTGGAAACGTTACAACCGGATCTCACCTACATCGAGAAACTGGTACAAATCCTCGACGAAAGGACTCATGAAACAAGACGTCGATCGTTGCGGTTCTACAAGGTTCTGTGGACTCACCACACCGCCGACGAGGTTACATAGGAAATCGAGGATTTTTCTTTGGATAAATTGCACGGAACTGTTATCGAACGATCACCAGTAACATTCTTCTCCATCTCGTTTGTTTATTAATCTCGGGACGAGATTATTTTAAGGAGGGAGGATTGTAAAATCCCCAAGTTAGGCCTTGCTGATGTTCTGTGGAATTCAAATCAGCAGGGTATGCTCCTCCTAAATTTGTTTTCAAATTCAAAATTTTGCCACATGAAATAAAGGAAGGGCTACAAAAGAAAACTAGCCAAAAAGGAAATAAACCCGGCAGTTCAAATGCGAGCACAAATGAGAGTTAATGCCACGGAAATCAAATTCAAAATTTTGGAATTTGCTGCAACTTTTGAATTTGAATTGTGGAGCCACGGTTGTTTGGAGGGGGAGACTTGGTGGGACCCGCACATCATTGGAACCGAGAACCCTCAGTGTTTCTTTCTCTGCGAGCTCGCCACCGAGGCGGCCACTGAGCTGCTGCTCGTTCCTTGCTCCCGAAGGCAGGCAATTCCATGGTGTTGTTGATTGTTAGCCACAACAGCTACACAACTCAATTGCCGTTTCTCTGCTCACACAAACAACCGAAGACTTCCCTCCGTGCGACGTCGTTTCCACAGTTCGAATCATCCGCAGATTTGAATTTACACACGCATTTGAAATCGGGGCCGCTGTTGTTTGGAGGAGACCTCGGTGGGACCCACAAGTCAGTGAACAGAGACAGCTCCTGAGTTTGCCTCTGTATCAGCTCGACACCAAGGCGGCTGAAATTTTCCACAGAGCAGTGTGCACGCTTGCTTCCCACGTCGATTCCTTCAGCTGCCGATAACCTCAGTGCCCAAACCGATGTTCCTTTCCTCTGCTCACACGATCAAAGCCACAGACCTTTCTCTCTCGCGCGCGCTAAACCAAGAAAAAAACAGAACACCGGCACCCGCCTTCTCTGCTCCCATCGCCGATCGGCTCCCGGCGTGTTTGACGGCCGGTTGAGCTAACTACGAGCTGCACCCGACGTTCCCTGACGTCCTCAACGTGTCCCCAGCTCACCCCCGGCCTCCTCCAAGCGGTGCCACCCCGTTCTTCTTCCGGCGAAACAGAGCCACGCCGCCTCCACTGCTCCACGATGTTTGGCCGGTCCAGCGCCTCTCCGGCATGATCAACATGACTTAAAGGTGTGCCATGGTGTCTAGATCATCATCTCGGACCCCCCTTTCTCCTCCCCACTGCCGGTGCGCCGGAATTTCAGTTTTGACGCCGGTATGTGTGAGAAACCGATGCTGTCCAATTCTTCAGATTCGCCTAAACCGCTTGATCGATGTTCATGCAAATCAAAATACAGCTACTAGGGGTCCTAGCACCCCCCACGCCAAAGCACGAAGAAAACCGCCCCTCCTACACCCCGGGTGACGTGAATTCGCCGCTGCCGGCCAAAAATGCGCCGGTCCACGGTGACAGCTAGGTTGCCGCCGTTTTCCGCTCGAGTAGGGTATGGATTCACGTTCTACACGTCCTAGTGGAGCTTTACACCAACTCATCTCGTCAGAAGAGGCAAGGGACATGCCGGAACGCGTCAATGACGCGCCGCTGAGCGCCGCCGTCGGTGCCTACCTGTTTCCGGCGGTTTTCATGAGGGGAGACTTTGCCCGGCAGCTGCGCCACGTTCCAAGGGTCGTGTAGGTCAAAACCGGAGAAAAAACGGTGAAGAAATGATGGAGAACGGGGCACGCCATTCCTCTGTCCGGCATGCACCCGCGGGCTCTATCCGAGGTTGAAGAAAGAACTGACCCGTGGGCCCCACGTTTGAGTGCTCTGTGTAAAATTCAAACAGAAAGTTGTTCAAACTTCAAAAACCCATAACTCGGGGTAGAAAGCTCCAAAATTAGTGAGACAAATTTTGTTGGATTCCTCATAAGAAGTAATTTGCAGAGAAACAAAGTGATTGCTATGAAAATGCCCAGGAATTTCTGTAGAATTGTTTTTATTAAATATTTAGGGATTTATTCCAGGAGCAATTATTTATGAAACATTCCCAATTTTGGGCACAAATTTTTTCTCATAGTTTCTGAGCTCCAGTAAATACTTCAGTATTTTTGGAGATGATTAAGGTGGCTTAATCAGTAGGTTTTCTCAGGGTTATTTAAATGGGCTAAAAAATCACAGAAACAAATTTCAGAAAAATGGAATGAACTTTAATCCTCCATTCTGGCCAGCAGAAGACTTTGAAAATTTTGAAACAAATTTTCCTAGGAACCTTAGGTCCAGAACTATTGGGATATCAAATTCCTCAATATGAACAAGTCTAGTTAAATTCCTATAAATCATTGAAGGTTAAAGGTGCCAAGAATTTTTGAGGCCAACTCCTTCCTCAGAAGCTTCTGAAGATTTTACCGCACTCCTATTATTATATTAGAAAGTTTCTGAAAAAATTTCAACCCTAGAATCTTCTGTCTTCTTAGGTTTTGCTTCTATAGTTTGTATATAGCACATTATTTCATAATGTGACACATCCTTTATATTGATCATATCGGTAGAGGGAATTTACGCGAAGACTTCGGAGGCCGCTAACTTGCTCCTATCGACAGAAACATTAGTCGGGATCAACACTAAGGTAAGCCCCGTGGGGCGGACCGGAATCCGCCCATCCAGGATCGCAGAGGGTGGTGCCGCACGATGCGACACCCGACCGCACACGTCATAAGGACACAATATATTACATGGGAAAAACAAACTGAACTGTACAAACAGGTACAACTTCAGTACAAACTAGTATTTATTTTACACAGCGGAAGTCTACTCTGTACAACTCACGCCCGCCACCTAGCAAAAGTCGGTTGCCCAGCCCTAGGGCAACCCACACTAGCTGCACTCCTCAGCTCAGAGCGGCGTGTACGGCTCCCACTCAGCCGTGGTCCCCGACGGAGGGTAACCCTCGCCGGTGGACTCGTACTCCGAGTCCGTGGGTGGCTCCTCACCTGAAAAACACTTAAGCAGCAACCGTGAGCACGATGGCTCAACAAGACTTAACCGACTCACCTAAGCATGGAACTCTACATGAGGGGTACAATGGACATAGGATAGTAACAGTGCATCAATGGACACGCCTACAAGTTCATCCTTAGTTCATCTTTGAGCCACAAGTTAACAGTTTGGAAATCTGAAATTTAGTAAGCAATATTTGGTGGCACACATGTAGCAATACAATTATATCATAACAGCAGTATTAAATCATAACATTCCATAAATTATCTATGTTACGATGCAGTGAACAAGCGGTACTCGTCACCACGAGGGACGGCGAATCGACTCGATATACACCTGCAGGGAGACCCAAAGAGCACGTCACGTACGCCCACCCGTGGAGCTGCACAGCACGCTCACTCGATGTTGTACGGGACAACCTTTCACCCAACAGCCCAAACGTCGAACCGGTCACACCGAAACGAGCAGGAGGTTCCCCACACGGAGAATCTCTCTATGCCCGTTGGCAGATTTCCACCTTGCTGCCCTCAACCTACACCTATAAATCGGTGTGCTATGCCTCGACGCCTGGAGGTTTAGGCTACATCGGTTTATCGGGGCCCATATATCCGATATGCCTTCGGTACGTTCAATACTTGTTCAGCAGGGCCGCACACGGATCGGTCCTCAATCGACACGGGCAGGGCTGCGTACACAAGACTTCCTCTTGCTGCGCCCTAGCCCCTGCCTAGTCTCATTTTCCTTACTAAAGTGATCTCACATCACTCAACCGAACCCGTGTGTCCCAAGCCTATCTCGCGAGCAGATTCCAACTACTCGACTTGTACCGAAGTCCTATGAATCATTAAGCATAGCCTGTCTACTCGAGGTCTTAGACACTACCCTCACTCTTATGGAAAAATTCTGGTCATGCAAGTGGGGTTCCATTCATCCTACACCTAATGCACATTCATACATCACCCTAATTATGTGACCAAAGCAAAACTTGATAAAGGAGTTAATGCAAACCGGGGCTTGCCTTGTTGCTGCTGGTCAGGGGTTAGTTCTTCTTCCGGAAGGAGGAAATCGAGTACTTCCGGAGCCTCCTCGCCTTCAGTGACTACACGTTAATAAAATACTACATGTTAATGAATATGCACATGAGTTTATGGGAATGCTTCTTCTATTAGTTCTAATAACCAGTTTCTAACAACTGGAACTCTGTTCAAGAATTTAAAATGGAACTGGGGGTTAGTGGTTTGGTTTGGACCTATGCACATGATTAAGTGCTAAGTGGTTTTCCCCCTCTTCCATATTAATCCCTCAAGTGGTTCCACAGAATAGGGGTGATCCAGAGCTCCAATGGAGCTGAGAATATTTGTGTGAGTTCCATGTCACAAGGCAACTCTCTGGATCAAAATTTAGCACTTGTCATTCAGTGGTTTGTTCAGAATAATTCTTTTAGCAAATAAGCAAAGAAGAATTAATTCTGAGGTAACACCCCTGTTCATGCCCAACTTAGTGAACTACAATTTCAATTATAGCTCATAGAGTTTGCATGAATTTCCCTAGCATTTTTGGAGCTAAGATTTGCCCAGAACCGAATTTCCAAGTTTTGGAAATTCTCTGAAAATGTTTCTGTATTCAAATAAACACAGCACCTTCAAATTTGAATTGCTCTGATCAAATCAACTCCAAATGGTCTGAAACATTTATAGGGGTTCACTAACATCCTAAATAACATACTGGCAAAATTTGGGGATTTTTGGATGAACCAAACTCCCTCTAAAATTCTTTTTCTGAAAAGTTTTAAAGAATTTTCCAGAATTAAATAATAGGTTCATACAAATTGGGCGGCATATTTGGATATAACTATGCAAGATGAATCCAACCTAATTTAAATCACTAAATTTGGAGCTTCCTAGCAAAAGTTATGGGGTTCTAAAGTTTGAACTAAATCTGAAATTCTAAATAAACCGGGGAAAAATTTAAACTCTGACCGTGGGCCCGTTATACACGTGTCACTGCTGGAGCTGAGCCACACGGGGCTACAGACCCCTTCCCGCGCAGTCACACTTAATCCCGGGGCCGCAGCAGATCCGTATTTTAAACTTCCCATCGCTGACACGTGGGGCCCGCGGGTCGTCTTCTTCCTCGCGTTCCCGCACCCGCCGGAGACACGCTGATACTTGCCGCCTGGCCGACTCTCGCGCTCTCCCTCGCCGCCAGGGCCTAGTTCCACCTGCTGAACATGCTGACACCTCTCCCCCCACCGGCGGTGGTTCTAACCTAGCCGGCGACGGTGCAGCGGCTCGGCAACCCTTCGGTCACGTCGCCCGGCCAGCTTAGCCCGCCAAAACACCGGTGGACCGGTGCTATAGCACCAGGGAATCTCAGGGAAGGTTGACAAGGCCATGCAATGGCTCGGGGAGAGCTCTAACCTAGCCGTCACCGTGAGCCCGACCCTTCCCGCCATAACCACGGTTGGAAAACCAGGAAATACGCCTGATACAGCCAAAATTAGGCTAGGGTTGCGAAGCAAACTTGGGCGCCGTCAAGTCTAGCTCATGTGAGTGCAGTATGACGTGCTCTAAGCAAGTATACATCGGGAATTTACGGGTTTCTTACCAGAAGGTGGCTCTGCACCGTTCGGAGGGAAATCTCAAATTTCTCTGCCGATGATCCACGGTTGATCCTGAGTTTCGGGGGTGAGTTGCCTGGACGTCGTGTGCTTCCAGAAACGGCCTAGTTTGGCCATGACACGCCGCGGTTGGAGCTGTCCACGAGAGCACTTGCTCTCGGTCCTATGGCGGCCGGCCGGGAAATTGGTTTGCATCGGTGTGTGGAGGCGAAACTCACGTAGGAATGGTGTGGGGATGTTGGAGGAGAGCCCGTGGTGTTGTTTGGTTGCTCAACCGAAGCTATGCACGCGAGCTAGGGTGGCAATCGATCGAGCAGACAGCGTCAGCAGCTCGGGCTGTTTCTTGCGCGAAGGGAAAGAAACAGCGACGTTCTTCGGTACCGTGGGATAGCAGAGGCACGGCAGTGGGGCCAAGGACGTCAGGCAGCTCTCCAGCTCGGGCAGAAGACCAGGAGGTGGCAGCGCGAGGGGGTCCAGCGCCGACGCTCCCGTGCGCTGTCTCGGCCGAGAGAGGGAAAGATCAGTGGAAGACTTCTCTGTTAAGTCTACTGACAGGTGGGACCTCCCCTCTATTTCTTTTTCCAAATGTTCTCAATTCTGTTGTGCCAAAATATCCTCAGCTACTCACCATTTAATGTGGAACTTAGTCACCAAGTCTTAGTTTGAATTTGAATCCTCAAATTTGAACTGTGTTTGGCTAAATTTGCTGCATGTTTAAACTTTCAAACTCAGTTTTTAATTCTTGCAAATTTAGCTCTTGACAAGATGAACTCCAATGGAGATGAAAATTGGTGGGCTAACTCAGGAAAATGTGCTGAGTTTGAATATGAAGCTAACTTCTGAATTTGAGTGATGAAAGTTGCTGCAATTTGAATTTACATTCAAATTGGCCTCTTTTTCAAATACCTCCAAAAGTGCCTCAAAAAGTGTTGATTTACATGAAACTTGGCTTGAACCTTCCCAAGACTTTTCAATTCCTACGGGTGAGCTCAACCTCTCATGTTCATGTGTAGAAATCCTACTTTGTGAAAGTGAAGGCTTTCCCCTCTAATCACTCTTTTGATGGAGGTTACTTGCTCTTCACAATTTTTCCTAAGACATCCACAATAAAAACTGTGGTGTTGTGAGGTGAAGAAAAGTTTTTGCAAATCCCTTTTCTTGGGCTTTTAGATCCCCCCCCTTAAAAGAATCTCATCCCGAGATTACAAAAGAAGAGATAGCGATGTAATAGGGACTTACCCGTGCTGAGATGCCATGAAGTCCGGGTAATTCGAGCGAAGGAATTCCTTGCTCTCCCACGTCGCTTCTTCGGCGGTGTGGTTGCTCCAGAGTATTTTGTAGAACCACAACATTCTGCTACGCATGGCTCTGGCTTTCTCATCAAGAATTGCCACCGGATATTCATCATATGTCAAGTCCGGTTGCAACTCGCCAATGTCTTCGGTTGTAACAGCAGCGGTATGTTTCAGGCATTTTCTCAGCTGGGAGACATGGAAAATGTCATGGACACCAGCAAGAGATGCCGGTAGCTCCAATCTATACGCCGCTGGTCCACACTTCTCGGTGATAACATAGGGTCCAATGAAACGGGGAGCGAGCTTCCCCTTGACGCCGAACTGGTGCACACCCTTCATCGGAGACACGCGGAGGTACACGTGTTCACCGACGTCAAAGTGCAACGGTCTACGCCTCTTATCAGCGTAGCTCTTCTGCCGGGATTGAGCGGCCTTCAGGTTGGCTTGAATCGTCTGAACGCGCTCTTCGGCGTCGTTCACCACATCAACCCCGAATGTGACCCTTTCACCAGACTCGCACCAGTTTAATGGGGTGCGGCATTTTCGACCGTAGAGAGCTTCGTAGGGTGCCATCTTGATACTCGCCTGATAGCCGTTGTTGTACGAGAATACCGCCAACGGTAGGTGATCATCCCAGTTCCTACCGTGGTGGATAGCACATGCTCTCAACATGTCTTCTAATACTTGGTTCACCCTCTCTGTTTGCCCATCTGTTTGAGGGTGATAGGCGGAGCTCCTGATCAGCTTAGTACCCAATGCAGCGTGTAGCTGCTCCCAAAAGCGAGATACAAATAATGCACCTCGATCCGAGACGATGGTATTGGGTACCCCGTATAAGCACAAAATCTTTGCTATGTACAGCTCCGCATATTTGCCAGCATTGTAACGTGTATTTACCGGGATGAAGTGAGCCATCTTGGTTAACCGATCGACAATTACCTAGATGGGATCATGTTTGTTGGAAGTTAGGGGCAATCCCACAATGAAATCCATGCTCACATCTTCCCATTTCCATGCCGGGATCTTCAGGGGTTGCAGCAGCCCTGATTTCTTCATATGATCCGCCTTCACTCGTCTACACGTATCGCACTCGGATACGTACTTCGCTACCTCCCGCTTCATCCATGTCCACCAAAATTTCTTCTTCAAATCTTGGTACATTTTGTTGCTGCCCGGATGAATGGAGTATTTAGACAAGTGAGCTTCATCGAGGATCTTCCTCCTCAGTTCCATATCCCGGGTTATGACTATGCGGTCATTGAACCATAGCGTCCCCTCATCATCCTTCCGGAAACATTTGATCTCCCCGTTGTCTATCCGTCTCCGGAGATGTGCCATGCCCTTATCAGTCTTCTGAGCTGCAATGATGTCCTCCCTAATAGTAGGGATGAGGGCAAGGTTGTACAGCGATCCATAAGGAACCAAGTATAAACTCGGCTCTTCCTCCTCCACCGGTGTAATGGTGAGGTGATGGACATGTGATTTCCGACTCAGCGCGTCGGCAACCACATTCGCCTTGCCGGGGTGGTAATGAATCTTAATTTCATAATCTTTGATCAATTCTAACCACCTCCTTTGCCTCATGTTCAGCTCCTTCTGGGTGAAAATGTATTTCAAGCTCTTGTGGTCAGTGTAGAGATGCACCAGATTCCCCAGGAGATAGTGCCTCCACATTTTTAGCGCCAACACTACGGCATCAAGCTCAAGATCATGAGTCGGATAATGCTGCTCATGGTTCCGAAGTTGGCGTGAGCCATATGCGACCACACGTCCTTCCTGCATCAACACGCAGCCGAGCCCAATACCGGACGCGTCACAATACACGTCGAAGGGCTTTGTTGTATCCGGCTGAGCTAAGACCGAGGCTGTTGTGAGATGCTTCACCAATGCTTGGAACGCTCCTTCACACGCCGTGTTCCAAACATATTTTGTTCCCTTCTTCAGCAATTCTGTCATCGGCTTAGCGAGCTTGGAGAAGCTTGGAATGAATCTCCGGTAGTATCCCGCTAACCCAAGGAAGCTTCTGACTTCATGAACTGAAGTGGGAGCTTTCCATTTCAGCACCTGCTCTATCTTGCTTGGGTCAACTGCAATGCCTTCTGCTGAGATGATATGTCCCAAGAATGGCACTTGGCTGATCCAAAACTCGCATTTGGTGAACTTGGCGTAGAGCTTGTGGTCTCGCAATCATTGAAGAACGATCCTCAAGTGTTCGGCATGTTCGGCTTCTGTCTTGGAGTAAACCAAGATATCATCGATGAACACTACCACGAACGTGTCCAGCTCCGGCATGAACACTGAGTTCATGAGATACATGAAATGGGCTGGAGCATTTGTGAGACCAAAGGACATGACAAGATATTCATATAATCCGTATCTCGTCGAGAAAGCCGTCTTCGGGATATCCTCCGCCCGGATCTTTATCTGGTGATATCCAGAGCGAAGGTCCATCTTTGAGAACACACTTGCACCCACAAGTTGATTAAACAATATGTCGATGCGGGGCAGTGGGTACTTATTCTTGATGGTGAAGGTGTTGAGCGGCCGGTAATCCACACACAGCCTCAAGGTTTCATCCTTCTTTTTAACAAACAGCGCCGAGCATCCCCAAGGCGAGGAACTCGGCCTAATGAAACCTTTGCTCAACAGATCATTGAGCTGTTCTTTCAGTTCAGCCAGCTCATTTGGAGCCATCTTGTATGGTCTCCGTGATTTGGGCATAGTCCCGGGTGCAAGTTCAATCTTGAACTCGACATCCCGCTCAGGTGGCATGCCTGGAAGATCATCCGGGAACACGTCGGGGTACTCCCGGACTACGGGGATGTCCTCTAACTTGAGAGCTTCAGCATTATTAATTGCTGAAATTTCCCGGACTGGCGTGTCTAACACCATGGAATGTGGACAGTGAAATGGAGAGTTTAAATGAACCGTCCGTGTCCGAGTCTCCAGGACAACGCCATGGTATTGTAGCCATGACATACCTAAGATTGCATCAATCTTTTGCCCCATAAGGATTATCAAGGTGGTGGGATATAGTTTCCCACCTAAGCACAGAGGTGCCTTTGGGATCATCATATTTGCTGAGATCTTCCCTCCCGGTGAGCAGATCATATAGGTGCAGTCGGTGGGGAAGACTTGCATTTGATGCTTAGCCACATAGGATGCACTTATAAAGCTGTGGGTTGCACCAGAATAAAAAAGTATGATGATGGCTTTATCGTTGAGAGTGAACGTACCCGCCAGCACGTTGTCTCCCTCTGGGGCGTCCTCATTGTCGAGGTTGTGGACGCCCCCAGTCCGCTGACCGACCTTCTTGACCGGAGGTCGGCCTCGAGCACCACCCTGGAACTGGGCTTGCCCGCTGCTCTGCTGCCCCTGGGGACAGTCCTTCGCGAAGTGGCCCGCCAGGCCACACGTGAAGCAGGTGAAACGGGGCGGTCCCCCGCTGATCGGTGGATGGAAACCCGGGGCGCGTTGTGGCGGTGGAAACGCCCAGGGTACCGTCTGCTGCGGCTGCTGCTCCTGTCTTGGTGGTGGCATCAGCGGACGGAACGGAGGTGACTGAAAAGGACGTCCCCCGAACCGTTGAGGTCACGCCGGTGGATGCCACTGCTGTCCGGATGGTGTCCGATACACCATACGGTACTTCTGAGGAGCGCCACTCCCACCACTGGGTGGAGCGCTGCACTTCCGCTGCTCAGCTGCCAACTCCCGCTGAGCATCCTCTTGCATGATCGCGGCATTGACTAGGTCATTGAAGGTGCCGCGATTCCAGTGAACGAGGTGTGTCTTCATCTCGGGGTGTAACCCCCGATAGAAATGTTTCCGCTTCTTCTCTTCAGTGGATATGTAGTCTGACGCATATTGCGCTAGATGGTTGAAGGCACGGGAATAGTCATGGGCACTCCTCCCTCCCTGCTTCAGTTCCAAAAATTCTTGGAACTTCCTCTTCATGATCCCGGGAGGAATGTGATAGGCGCGGAACGCCTCCCGGAACTCTCCCCATTCCACGGCATGGCCAGCCGGACGTGAGGCCACATAGTTCACCCACCACGCACCAGCGGCACCGTGGGGTTTCTGCGCTGCGAACAGAGTCTTCTGCCGCTCCGTACATTGGAGCAGCCCAAACTTGGACTCGATGGTCCGCAGCCAGTTATCAGCCTCCAGTGGTTCTTCGGCTTCTGTTAACACTGGAGGGTGCGTACTCATGAAATCCGAGTACGACACCTCACGGGGCTCATGAGGCCCTCTGTCTTGACGCCCCCCCCCCCCCCCCCCCCCCGCCTGGGACGTATTCTGCACGATCGTGCGGAGCAGGTCGGTCTGCTCCTCCTGACCACCCACCAGTGCCGCTATCACATCCGCTAGAGTAAGCGGAGGCGGCGGTGGTGGCTGCTGCTGCGGGGTGCTGTCGTGGGCCGGTGGCTGGGAGTCATCGCCTCTCTGTTGGCTAGAGCCACCAACCTCGTGCGTGGTCCTAGTGCGAACCATGTGCAACCATACGACAACAAACATCAGTCCCGCAACATATTTCCATGCAGTCAAATGACATAGGCGTAACAACATAATGACAATACAAACATGCGATACATCTCGTATGTAGATAATGTAATAACTTTGCACAAGCTACACCATTACCAGACCAAATACAAGCTAGTTTAACCCAACTTGATGAACTTGGAAGCTCACCACAACTAGGTTTGGTCACCACGAGACGTTACTACCGCTTTGTCATCACGTATACTACCCCTTTATCTTCAATACGACACAAACATGGTCTCTAGTAAAAGAACTTGAGTGAGACCTATACTCAAATCTTTCACTAATTGAAGATAACCTCTCAGGAGTATGTTCTACCCATTGGAAGTACTTAGACCACCCCTATGGTACAACAATCTCTCCCATGAGTTCAACTGTCATGCCTCTGTCACGATGACCAGTTTCTACATATCCAAGATTTTGATCTGGTTCGGGGAATTTTCATGACTCCAGTTGAATACCAAAGTTAAAGTTAACTTCAGTATATTTCCAACAAGTACTTATTTGCCCTCATATCAGCTCTGGTTAAAAAGTTATGGACATTCAAAGTCAGCAGAATTTCTGGAAGAATTTTAACAGCATCTCCTTTGGGAAGTTGCTGTTTTCAACTCTGATTTCCACTGAATTCTGTGCTGAAATTTCAGAAACTTTGAATTGCAAAGATGTAACACATCTTCTACCCTTTCTAAGGATGTATCATATGAAGATTCTAGATTTTTCTACTGGGAGTTATATTTGAAAAACAGAACAGTCCAGAGAGTGTTTAACTTTGCCCTGATTCTGGACAGTTTACATTGCTCTGGGATTTCAGCCATCTTAAGGTGTGATTCAGCGCTGGAAGTCTACAATAAAGTTGTAGAGTACTCAAATACCTTTCCAGAACTATATACCACACCTCCCTGGGCTAAAATACCTGTGAATCATGCTCTGTTAAAGTTCAGCAAACTTGCTGCCTAAAACAGAGCACTCTGTTTTTCAGTCTTTTGGAACTACACTCCTTACCCTCCAATTTTTCTACCCAACCAGGCCCTAAATGTTGAACCTAGTGATTTTTAATTCCTTGTTATCATTATTTTTCATGCATATGCTTATGATATCTCGGTACTACGTTCCTCACAAAAGAAAATCCTAACCGGATTATACCGGCATATACGTCTCAAGTGTGGCACTAAACGGTCTCTCGCACACGTTTACTACACGGGTATACGTGGTTAGTACCTGCAGAAGACCAAACAATAGTGATGCACTCAATGGTTGTTTTCATTTCAGGCAGGATCATATTTAAAAGTAAATACAAACGCCCGTATCATTGCCATACGACCGTCCTTGAGTTAGGTCACGTCTCAAGGTACGTGATCATGTTTCAACACCACACGACGGGGAACCCGAGTATGTCATGAACGGGTCGTCACGGTTGGGAATGTTATCAACCCAACAGATACCACCTACTGCCCTGCAGGGCACGCCGATGGCAAGCGTTGCGTATGTCCCCCTGCGCTACTTCCAGACGAACACACTCTCTCGTTACTGACCACGCGATGCGGTCTCCACTTACTTGCCTAATGCACGCTAGGGATCAGCGTTTCATATGAACTCAGGAACATGAAGAGTCCAAAAGTTTCATATTGACGTCTCACACCAAGCTGTGAGACCTATCCCTGAACCAAGTTCCTCGTCAGGGGAGGTAACCGAAATTGAACCGCTTTCGGTGGCGTTCCTTACCATGCTTACCAAGCATATGTGCGTCGTTACATAATGAAAATTCAGAATTATAACACATAGGTTAGTCTTTGCCACTTTAAGTAACTATGCTAATATAGTCCTTACTTGGGCAAACTACCGATTCCTCACCGTAAACCTAAGTTTTCCCATAATACAGTCCGTAAGTACTGTGCTATCCCCAATGCAGCTCTGATACCAGGCTGTGGCGGACCGGAATCCGCCCATCCACGATCGCAGAGGGTGGTGCCGCACGATGCGACACCTGACCGCACACATCATAAGGACACAATATATTCATGGGAAAAACAAACTGAACTGTACAAACAGGTACAACTTCAGTACAAACTAGTATTTATTTTACACAGCGGAAGTCTACTCACAACTACGCCTGCCTACCTAGCAAAAGTCGGTTGCCCAGCCCTAGGGCAACCCACACTAGCTGCACTCCTCAGCTCAGCATGGCGTGTACGTCTCCCACTCAGCCGTGGTCCCTGACGGAGGGTAACCCTCGCTGGTGGACTCGTACTCCGAGTCCGTGGGTGGCTCCTCTCCTGAAAAACACGTAAGCAGCAACCGTGAGCACGATGGCTCAACAAGACTTAACCGACTCACCTAAGCATGGAACTCTACATGAGGGGTACAATGGACATAGGATAGTAACAGTGCATCAATGGACACGCCTACAAGTTCATCCTTAGTTCATCTTTTAGCCACAAGTTAACAGTTCGGGAATCTGAAATTTAGTAAGCAATATTTGGTGGCACACATGTAGCAATACAATTATATCATAACAGCAGTATTGAATCATAACATTCCATAAATTATCTACGTTACGATACAGTGAACAAGCGGTACTCGTCACCGCGAGGGACGGCGAATTGACTCGATATACACTTGCAGGGAAACCCAAAGAGCACGTCACATATGCCCACCCGTGGAGCTGCACAGCATGCTCACTCGATGTCATACGGGACAACCTTTCAACCAACAGCCCAAACATCGAACCGGTCGCACCGAAACGAGCAGGAGGTTCCCCACACGGAGCATCTCTCTATGCCCGTTGGCAGATTTCCACCTTGCTGCCCTCAACCTACACCTACAAATCGGTGTTCTATGCCTCGACGCCCGGAGGTTTAGGCTACATCGGTTTATCGGGGCCCATATATCCGATATGCCTTCGGTACGTTCAATACTTGTTCAACAGGGCCGCACACGGATCGGTCCTCAATCGACACGGGCAGGGCTGCGCACACAAGACTTCCTCTTGCTGCGCCCTAGCCACTGCCTAGTCTCATTTTCCTTACTAAAGTGATCTCACATCACTCAACCGAACCCGTGTGTCCCAAGCCTATCTCGCGAGTAGATTCCAACTACTCGACTTGTACCGAAGTCCTATGAATCATTAAGCATAGCCTGTCTACTCGAGGTCTTAGACACTACCCTCACTCTTATGGAAAAATTCTGGTCATGCAAGTGGGGTTCCATTCATCCTACACCTAATGCACATTCGTACATCGCCCTAATTATGTGACCAAAGCAAAACTTGATAAAAGAGTTAATGCAAACCGGGGCTTGCCTTGTTGCTGCTGGTCAGGGGTTAGTTCTTCTTCCAGAAGGAGGAAATCGAGTACTTCCGGAGCCTCCTCGCCTTCAGTGACTACACATTAATAAAATACTACATGTTAATGAATATGCACATGAGTTTATGGGAATTCTTCTGCTATTAGTTCTAATAACCAGTTTCTAACAACTGGAACTCTGTTCAAGAATTTAAAATGGAACCGGGGGTTAGTGGTTTGGGTTTGGACCTATGCACATGATTAAGTGCTAAGTGGTTTTCCCCCTCTTCCACAGATCAAGAGCTAACTTAATTCTTACATTTTCTTAAAACTGAACTTAGTTTCTATTTATTCACGCTTGATATATAGAGCACATCGCATCAAGATAGTCAGTTACGCACTATTTGACTCGATGACCACATTACATCTTGCGTTAAAAAATAAACCTTACTCCCAATTTTGTACCCTTAGTATCCAGAGATCATAATATTTTACCTTAAACCCATGCTAGCTATGTGTTCTTCAAACACACTGAGTGGTAAACCTTTATTAAGTGGATCAACAAGCATTTGCTTGATACTTATATGGTCAATAGTAATAATATGATTCTGGATTTCCTCCTTCACAACATAAAACTTATTATAAATGTGTTTGGTAGCACATCTAACTCGTTGCTTTAGGAGTAAAACAACTTAAGGGGTTTTAATGCTGCTGACCACTCTTAAACCGGGTATAATAATCTTTTGCCTACTCGACGGCCTCATACATAATACAAAGTTGGTATGCATCGTTCACGATGCAGTGACCACTCATTTGGAACTTTTCCACAATAAAGCTCCAACTGCGAGTGTCAACTACTGATGTGAATTTTACTACACATCTCGCAGAAACTAAGTCTTAATAGTATCTTAATAGTCATACTATCTCATGGACATCAATTCTTACTCAACTTATCATGTGGCCTTAGTCACTTGCAAAACTGCAAGACATTCTTACATCCATTCCAGTGATCTATATCTAGATTGGATTACTTACGCCAAAAATATCCCGGTTAATTAAACTACATCAAGGTGAGTTATTACTTAAGCAAACTTTAAGCTTCTGACAGCAGAAGCATATGGAACCGATTTTATTTGATCGATCTCTTATTGGTTCCAAACTTATCACCTTGACTATTAGAGCAGGCAAGAACTTATACTAATGCATACAACAATTTCTTACAATTATTATAGATATGCATTACGTGATTTTTCTAATACCCCTTACTATATCTTGGTGAATCACAATTCCCAACACATAGGAAACATCACCAAGATCTTTATTCAAAAATCTGAGGACGAAACACTTATCTATAATAGTAGATCTAGATAACTCCATACAAGTAATGTCATCCATGCACTAAGAAAAGGAAAATAATTTTTCCTATCTTAAACTCAGTGTGTCGGAGTGTGAGCTGCGACACTCCTCCCGGCCTGCTCGGAAGCTGCCCGCGAGGTTCTTTTTTTCCAAGAGGGGGCTTGGCACCCTTCGCGACCTAGACTCGAGTGAGCGGATGAACATAGTGATTTACGTTGTTCGGGCCGCCGGAGCGTAATACCCTACGTCCACGGGTGTGCTTGTTCTATTGCTTGAGCATGGGTGCTTGCGCGTTGCGTGCTCTCGAGGGCATCGAGTCAGAACCCTGTGCCGATAGGCCACCCCGATCCTTTTATAGTCTCATGGTCAGGGTGGTTACAATGAGGCTTGGGGCCCGACAGGTGGCCCCAAAGCTTTGAGTGTCCTATAAACAATCTAGGGCTTCGTCCTTTGAGTAGAGTGGCCGGCGGGGGAGTTAAGTCCCTCCATCCAGCGTGCCAAGCGCCCCTGACAGCATGTAAGATGATGATGAATACACCGTCTTGTCGCTGCGTCTACTCGCCCTGCTTGGGTGCCATTGGGTGGCAATGTACTGCTATCCTGCCCTGCCGTCCCATATTGTCACTGTAATGGCGAACAGGCAAGGGACGGAGGTTGTGCGTAGTGTGCCAAGCTTCTGGGGAAGGCGCGAGTCTTGAATGCGAAGCCTAACAACGCACTTCCTTATTGACTTCGTTGACCCACGGCTCACGAGGGATTGTGGGAGACGTGGCGGCTCAGGAGCTCTCATCGACGGGCTTGGTGTCTAGAGACACGTGGCAGCTCCGGATCTTACCTCAACAGGGAGGGTTGGACCGGATCCCGGGAAACGTGTCAGCACCAGAGCTATCCTCAACGCGGAGGCTTAAGCCAGAGCTCGGGACACGTGCCAGCACCGTAGCTATCCTCAGTGGGGAGGCGGCTTGAAGCCAGAGGACACGTGTCAGCTCTAGACCTCACCTCAACAGGGAGGCCTAGGCCGGAGCCCGAGACACGTGCCAGCCCTGGTGCTGTCCTCTTCGGGGAGGTGGCTTGGAGCTGGGGACACATGGGAGCTCCGGACCTCTCCTCGACGGGGAGGCTCAGGTCGAAGCCCGGGGCACGTGTGAGCTCTGGAGCTCAAGCGCACGCGGTAGCCCCAGGGCTGACCATGGGGCCCAGGGCACATGGCTTATGCTGGGGCTCGCCTCAACAGGGAGGCGTGGCCCAGACTGTCTTTTACCCACTATGCTGGGGTACCCGGTCTGCAGAGTACTGACAGTGGCCCTTGGGCCCATTTTGGGGGAGGCATTGAGCCCGCAGGTGGGCCCCCATCTTTCCTGCGTGGTGGTTTTGAGCCCGTGCTTTGGAAACTGAACCGGTGGTGAGACTTTCGCGTAGTGGGCGAGTGGTTGAGGAGACGAAAAGGCTGCACGCCCTTGGCATAGTGGGCGTATTCAGTCAAAACAGCAGCGCGCCATCGTATTTACTCCTGACTTGATGGGTCATGACGATGCACTCAAGGGGTTGCCTCGGGGTAATTTCTGCGGCAGCCCATAAGCCGCAGGAATACCGCGCTGCCTCCTCAGGAACCACCGGGTGTTCCCGAGTTTCTACTCGCCTGCCTCACCAGTGTATGACTGGTGGACCTGGGTCCTACCTATCATTGGTGGGGGCGAGTGCTAAGGCGACATGCTCGAGGGGTTGCCTCAGGGTACTTACTGTGGCAGCCAATGGGTTGGTTGCTGCAGTTCCACCACGCCTCTTTTCTCGGGGACCGCATATGTCCCCAAGATGTTAATCACCTGGCCCCTGGTGTCTGACGGGTGGACCTGGGTCCTACCCATCTACAGGGGAGGTGAGCGTCTAGGTGCCATGCCCAAGGGGTTGCCTTGGGTCATTTACTGCGTCAACCGATGAGTTTGTTGCTCCTCTCTCTTCGGGAACCGCCGAACGTTCCCGAGAGGTTATCCTCCCAGTCCCTAGTGTCTGGCGGGTGGATTTGGATCCTACCCACCGTTGGGGGAGGCGAATAACCTGCGGCGTGCAGAGGTGGAAACCCAATTGCCGCGCCTGTTGCCCTGCCAGAGGTGTGGCTGTGTATAAAAGGAAGCCTTCTGATGTAGGATGGCACCCCCCTCACCATGTGGCCTTTGTTCTCCTCTTACATGCTGGAAGTTCCTGCTTCCCGGCATATTCGCCCATCAGACACTTCCATACTGGTAGCCCTCTTCGTCCACTTTTACGAGATATTCTTGTGTGTGCGGCATTAGGTGAGGCTCTCTGGTGCATCCCTCCCTTGACAGCCTCCGATAGAAGCACATGCCATCCTGACAGTGCGCCGGCGGTAGGGGAGGCCGTCGGGGACAGGGTCCTTGACTCGCAGTGAGTCCCTATGCCAGTGTCGTGTGGGGTATGTCCTCTAGGTGCCTCGTCGAAGGAGGACTTCCTGCCAGTACCGGAGGAAGGTTAAGTCCAGAGTGATCAAGCCTTCCACCAGGTACTGTTGTGGACAACAAAATCTGCCATAGATGGCGTTTTGGCCCACATGACACTGGATGTCACTGTTGCCTTGGTCCAGCATGCGTTGCTGCCGTCCTTGGTCTTATAGCAGGTGACCATCTCACTAGATAGAGATTGGCTCGGGGGACAACCAGGCAGGCCACGGAGCAAGAGATTACTTGACTTGTAGCTGCTGAGTTCCTTAGTTGTCTTGTATCCCCTTTTGTACGCTAGAACTCTGTTATTAATGAAAGCATCTTTGTTTCAGGTCTTTCATTGTCCTATGCCGTAGATGTAGACTTCGGACCCTTGGCAGCGCAAGGGTCCTTGATGACTTAGCCAACGTGGGTAGCTCCTTTGCTGATGTCTCGAGCTTGTTCCTCTAGGTCCTTAGCAGCGTAAGGGCCCATGGCGCTCTGGCAGTGTGACTACTACTTCCTCCAGATCCTCAACAGTGTAAGGATTTGAAGGAAGTTCGACCCTTGTCCCCAACCCTTTCCGAGGAGACACATGGCAGCTCCGGACTCCCCCCAGAGCCCAGGACACGTGTTTGCACCGGAGCTGTCCTCCGTAGGGGGGGGGGGCTCGGAGCCTAGGAACACGTGGATGTTCCGGACCCCACTCTGAGGGGAGACCCGGGGCATGTGTCAGCACCGGAGCTGTTCTCAGTGGGGAGGCAGCTCGGAGTTTGAGGACACGTGATAGTTCAAGACTTCGCCCAGCAGGGAGGCTTAGGACTGGAGCCTAGGGCACATGTAGGTTTCGAAGCTCAAGCACACGTGATAGCCCCAGGATGACCTCGGAGCCTAGGGCACTTGGCTTGCTCATTTGCAGTTGATATGCTTGAAGAAGCACAAACTATAAAGGGGATATGCCCGCGGCGCGTGTGTGATCATAGGCTACCCTCACCTGGGTGGAGACTCCGAGTCAGGTGACGTATGGCAGCTCTGAGTTCCACTTCAGCAGGTAGGCTTCAGACTGGAGCCCAGGGCACGTGTCTGCTCCGGAGCTATCCTCCACGGGGAGGCGGCTCGAAGCCATGGGACACATGGAAGCTCCAGACCTCACCTCAGCGGAGAGGTTTGGACCAGAGCCCGGAGCACGTGTCAGCACCGGAGCTCTCCTCAGCAGGGAGGCGGCTTGGACCGGAGCCCGGGGCACATGTCGGCTCCAGAGCTCAAACACACGTGGTAGCCTCAGGGCCGATCTTAGGGCCAAGGGTATGTGGATTTACCCGTTTACAGTTGATGTGCTTGAGGAAGCACAAACTATAAAGGGGGAATGCACAGGACAAGGCACAATTTTCTCACTTTAGGCTCTTCTTCATAGGAGGAAATAGGCAGCGACCCATCCCAGATGTTGAGAGTGACAGGACTCCTCCGGGACTTAGCTGTTCTAAGCGCTGTTCCTGGATACTATGACACCCTTTTTAAAGAAAACAGGCCCCTGCCACTGTGCTGAACATAAAACTTACATAGGTGCTCTATGTTCGAAGGATTGGGTAGAGGTACCCCATCCTCTATGGCTAGACATACGCACCCGGGACGGAATACTTGTGTTACTCGGAAGGGGCCTTCCTAGCTGGGGGAGAGTTTGTTCCCACCTTCTCGAGAAAGTATTCATCGCAGCACCAGGTCGCCCACCTGGAGCTGTCTACTCCGCACGAACCACTACTGATAACGCCGGAGCACTTGACGGTATCGGGCATTTCAGACAGCTGCTAGCCCACAGTGTACACGGAAGCTCTTCAAACCAATTGGCACCATGCTTCTTCAAGCTGTTGAAGGTGCGCATCTTGAGTCCCCTGAGAATATCGGCATTGGCTCTTTCGGCATGACTATTACTCTCTGGGTGAGCAACGGAAGCATAGCAAACTTGTATGCCAAGGTTATTGTCTTATTGGCACGGGGAACATGGCACAAGTCCAAGGATAAGAAGTCCTTCTCCAACTTCTGTACTTCGAGGAGATAAGCTGCAAGCTGTGGGTCATTGCAGCTACACTCTCCCTTGACTTGATTGATGATCAGCAGAGAATCACCTTTGACCAACAACTGTTGGATACCGCGGGACAGCGCGGTTTTTAACCCGAAGATGAGAGCCTCATACTCCACCATGTTGTTGGTCGCCTTGAAGTCAAGTTGCACCATGTATTTGAACTGCTCTCTGGTAGGTGTAATGAGCAGAACCCCCGCTCTGGCACCTTGCTTCCACGAGGAACCGTCGAAGAAGAGAGTCCTGTAGGGCCTAGTGAAGACCGGAGCTCTGGGCTCTAGTTCACCGATGTCCTGGCCCCAGGCTGGCATGGTGGTGGAGTCCACTCTGCCACGAAGTCAGCTAACGCCTCACTTTTCACCGCATGGCGCAGTAAGAAGTCCAGCTCAAACTCCGCCAACTCCACAACCCATTTAGCCACATTTCCAGTGGCGTTGGGACTGTGGAGGATGGTTCTCAGTGGGTACGAAGTAACCATCGAGATCTTGTGAGCTTGGAAGTAATGGCGCAGCTTCCTTGATGAAATGAGTACTGCATAGAGCAGTTTGTGTACCTCTAGATATCTTGTCTTGGCATCATGGAGGACCTCACTGATGAAGTAGACCGGACGCTGGATGGTTCGGACCCTCCTGGAGGGGTCCGAAGCATCGTCTAGTAGAGGTTCGGGACTCGGGGGCCCCTGGCCCCAGGCTCGGAACTGCACTCTGGGAGCTCGGACCCAGGTACACACCGGTCACCGGGTCTAGATGGTTGAGACCCGACTAGTTCTTCTTGGGGTGGTCCGGGACCCGAGGCCCCTAGGACGCCGGGTCTGGGGATACATTCCGGGAGCTTGGACCCGGATATGCATTGATCATCAGATCCGCCTGCTTGGGACCTGATTACTTCCCCGTCCCAAGGGTCTCCTGTGGGGTCTGAGCCTTAGGGCTTTAGACCGATGACGGCAGGAACCTCTTCTGGGACTTGAAGTTGATGAAGCTCTGGCCGCTCCGCGACCAGAACAATGCTCACAACCTCGGTTGTGGCAGCGATGTAGAGGAGTAATGGCTCGCCTTGTTCAGGGGCCACCATGATTGGTAGCGTTGTGAGGTACTTCTTTAGCTCCTAGAACGCCTCATCTGCCTCCTCGCTTCATACGAATGGACCGGTTTTGTGTAGAAGCTTGAAGAACGGAAGAGCCTGCTCGGCCAGTCTAGAGATAAACCGACTGAGCGTAGCCAAGCATCGGTAAGCATCCGGCTGCATCAGCTCTATTGCCTTAATCTTCTCTGGGTTAGCTTCGATCCCTTTGTGTGAGACCAAAAAACCGAGCAGCTTCCCGGCAGTGACCCCAAAGACACATTTGTCTGTGTTCAACTTCGTGCGTGTGGAATGCAGTCTATCAAAGACTAGGGCTAGGTTGTCGAGCAGTGATGCTTGCGACTTAACCTTTACTACAATGTCATCAGCATAAACCTCGACCTGGTCCCGAATGAGGTTCCTGAACTTCTTGTGCATTGCATGCACAAAAGTGGGAAGGGCATTCTTAAGACCGTAAGGCATGGACACATAGAAGTATAGACCATCTACTGTGATGAAGGCAGTATGCTCTTCATGTTCCCTAGACATAGGTATCTGGTGGAAACCTGAATATGCGTCTAGGAAACATAGTAGATCACAACCAGACGTAGAGTCGACTATTTGGTCTATATGGGGGAGAGGGAACGGGTCCTTTGGACATGCCTTATTGAGGGTGGTGTAGTCGATGCACATACGTAGCTTCCCGCCAGCCTTGGGGACGACAACAGGGTTGGCCAACCATCGTGGATGATGGACCTCTTAGATGAAGCCGGCATCGAGCAGCTTCTTGATTTCTTCATGGATGAAGCCTTGCCGCTCGATTGATTGCTTCCGAGGCTTCTGTTGGACCGGTCTGGCGACGGGGTGGATCTTCAGTTGGTGCTCAATCACCTCCCTAGGGATCTCGGGCATTTCCGATGGTTGCCAGGCAAACACGTTGACATTGGCCTGGAGGAAGGTGACGAGTGCGTCTTCCTATTTGTCCCCCAGGCCCCTGGCGATTTGGGTGGTCTGGGCAGCATCAGGACCGACTTGAAGGACCTTGACTAGTACGTCTTCACCGCTCGAGGGCTGCACACGGGGTGCAGATGTCACCCCTCGCTGAAGCATACCTGGAGGCGGCTGGCTAGCTTCAGCATGACCGGAGGCGGCCTCCTGTGCTGCCGCCAGCGCTTGGAGCTTTTCCCGCGCGGAGACAGCCGCGGTGCAGTCACCGTGAATCTTGAGGACGCCACTCGGGGTTGGCATCTTCAAGACTAGGTAGCCGTAGTGGGCTACCTCCATGAACCGGTACAGAGCTAGTTTGCCCATTATGGCGTTGAAGGGGAGGCTGAACTCCTCAACGTCGAGGATGACACTATCCGTATGGTAGTTCTCAGGTGCCCCAAATGTCACAGGAGGGAGATACTACCGCACGGGAAGATGGGGTCCTGACCTACCCCCGAGAATGGTCTCGAGGGGGTAAGTTGGGACATAGGGATCTGCAGCTTCTTGAAAGCTGCAAGACTGATGATGCTGATGGCCACCCCGCCATCGATCAACACGTGGTAGAGCTTCACATTGGGGATGGTTGGGGTGACGAGGATAGGCAGCTGTCCGACGCCTGCCATATTCTTGGGGCAGTCGGAGGCGTCGAAGCTGATCAGCGTCTCCATCCATTTGCGATGTGGCGCTGGCCACGGGACTGAGGCGGCCGCTGCCACTGCTCGGTCGGTTCTTCACGTGCTCGCAAGAATAAGTTAGATATTAATGATTGAGACAATGAGTCAATGTAATAAAGTACTAAAACATTATTTGTACGTGGTTATATTCTGAATTCAGTTTGTGATAAAGCTGTGTATGTGTGATGAACATCCTGGGCACTCATATGCATTCACTTGGTTCATTTTTTGGAACCGGGTGTCACAAATTGGTACCAGAGCCACGTTGACCGTAGGACGCAAGCCTAGGTAGAATGGACACTCTAAAACACATAGGAACACCCCTCTAAACTGTTATTTTCGAAAATTGCTTGCTGCTGCACTTTATTTGTCAACTCAGCCACTGCAAAGTGCTATTTTCAGCCCCTCTTTTCTTCCTTGCTTGTGGACAGCAACACATTTGTTTTGTTGCTTCATACATTCTGAAATTTTGGAGTTATTTCCTTTTTCTCTAAATATTCTCATGTCTTATTTATAGGCGCCGGTCACTAGGAGCACAGCACGCATGAGAACTCGTCCACCACCCCTCGGAAGCGTACTTAACCCCATCGAGGTATCCGATGGACCATATTGGGAGGAGGTGAAGATGGAACACCATGAGGAAGATGAAGTCAGTAGCTCCATGCATGAGTAAGAGGATCCGAAAGAGGTGGAACTGATCGAAGAAGACATGGAAGATATTCCACAAGAAGAACAGCATTGGTATGCACCTCAGGAGGAATTTTACGCGGGCTTATACCCAGCGGAGCATCATGAAGCTACGTCGGAAGGAGATGAATCCGAAGAGGATCCACCCCCTGCTGAGGCCAAGAATGAAGGTGATGAACGGGCCAACCATTCAGTTCAAGAATTCCGGTCCGATGGGATGAAAGGAGGACACATATCCAAGGAGCTTAGAGAGTTCCTGGATTGCTGCAGCCTATACCCGGAGTATCTCCTCAAGAAAGTCCCTCGTCTTGTATATGAAGAGTGGAAGGCTGAGGTGACCATCCTATCTAACGGTAGGGTTGTCACACGGCACTTCACACCCACATGGAGAGCTACAAGGGCAGAAGCTATTGATGATGCTGCATGGGATGCACTCACCGGACTGTGCTAAACTTTCCGTCAGCAGCTTGAGAACACTACCTTTGAGCTGCACCCGTATCGGAAGAGTGGTACAAGGGAGATCATTGGACCCCATGAAGGAGCTCTTTCCAACCCACAAGCTGCTGACAAGTCTCAGAGGTTGCTCGTGGAGTTAGGAAACCGCTGTGCAAGCGCACAAGAAGAGATCCGTTACCTCCGCAAGAAGCTGTACTTGCTAGAAAAACAAGAGAAGACTTGTGCCAACGCGGGAGCAAATGGAGCACCAGCGTCATCTATCCCTACATGGACTATCGACTCACCATGGCGTGCGCCCATGTATGGACCACCCCCGTCACACGGCGAGAACAGCTGACGATAGCGTTGGAGCGCTTGACAGTATTGGGCATTTTAGACAGCTTCTTGCCACCTTCGCTCATCGACAAGGTCGATATCTTCACGCTGGAGCTGGTCCTACATGGCTTCGTCGTACGCTTGGACACGGGATGAGCTCATGGTGATTTCCGGGGGGAGGACGGCCTCAGCCCCATACACCAGGAAGAAGGGTGTTTCCCCTGTCACGCGATTGAGGGATGTCCGCCTAGCCCACAGTGTACATGGAAGCTCTCCAACCCAATTGGCACCGTGCTTCTTCAAGCTGTTGTAGATGCGCGTCTTGAGTCCCCTGAGATTCTCGGCGTTGGCTCTTTTGGCTTGACCATTACTCTCTGGGTGAGCAACGGAAGCATAGCAAACCTGGATGCCGAGGTCTTCACAACAGTCTTGAAATACTGCACTGGTGAACTGGGTCCCATTGTCGGTGATGATTCTATTTGGGACCCCGTACCGGCAGACGATTGACTTGATGAACTTGACTGCTGACTCCTTGTTGATGGTTACTACAGGGGTAGCTTTCGGCCACTTGTTGAACTTTTCTACGGTGACATAGAGGTACCGGTACCCTCCAACGAATCTTGGGAATGGTCCCAGGATGTCCAGCCCCCACACATCGAAGGGCCATGAGGGCGCGGTCATCTGCAGCGTCTGCGCTGGTGTGTGGATCTACTTGGCGTGGAACTGGCATGCCTTGCATCTCCTGACCAGGTCGACGGCATCCTAAAGAGCTGTCGGCAGTAAAAGCCATGCCGGAAGGCTTTACTGACCAGCGTGCGGTAACATGCATGGTTCCCGCACTCGCCTCCATGGATCTCTACGAGCAGGTCGCAGCCTTCCTCCCGGGTTATGCACCGCAATAGGACGCCATTAGCGCCATGCCGCCTGTAGGGACCACCGCCCCGACAGTCCAGGAATCACATTGGGTGGTGCCGTGCGATGCGGCACCAAACAGCACATCACCGAAAAACACACATACACGACAATATATGTCTTGAATACATATTATTGTCACATTTTACAAATAATGTACAAGTGTACATTGCAGCGGATTATACGAATAAACTCACGGACTATAGCCTACGCTAAGCAAAATGAAGCCATCCTGCCCGCGGATGCTTCACACTAGCACCACATCAAAAACCCAGTGGCGTGCAGGGTTCCAAGTGAGACTCACACCTCTCATTGGGTGCTGCCCCGCTCGGCTCTCCCTTCCTCCCTAACATTGCCTTATGCAACGTTACCTGCAAAACAATGGATCAACAAACCATGAGCTTATGCTCAGCAAGACTTAACCGAAAACCTACACATGGAACTCTAGATGCTGGAAATAGAGGGCTGAATAAAGAAGTTTGCATAAAAGATGAAATTGAGGTAACAGAGAGTCCTTACTTCCAGTTTTAAGCAACTTTTATAATCCTCGCACAATTTACATCGAGACTCCACAATCAAACAAGAAACGCTTCATCTCGATGCCACTTGCTCGAGGAGAAAGTAAATTTAGTGAGCTACCCTAGACCCATACATACCTTGCGCCATCAACGCTGAGACTCCACAATAAAACAAGAAATGCTTTGTCTTGATGCCACTAGCCTAGGGTAGAAAGTAAATTTAGTGAAGGTGTTGATCATCCCTCATCTTCAATATGAGGATTACTCACGAAGCATATTAACTTTTCCCCAGTTTCTTACTACGACACGACTCAGTGTACAATTATGCTCACTGCCGTGAGCGACGGTGATCAAATCAAAAACACCCGGCTGACAGGAAACATACTCCCGTCCGAGACTGGTGATCAACCGATCCCCTCAACGTTGTATGTGGCAACCTTTCACACGACACCCAAATATCGAACCGGTCCTACCGACTTGGATTAAGTCTCACTACGGCAAACCCTCGTAGAGCCGACTTCTCTATCCTTTTAGCATCTGCATAAGACAGTGGGGATTGCCTCGACACCCAGGTTAACATGTTACATCGGTTTCCTGGGTCCCATATAGCCAGTATGCATCCGGTACACAACTCAAACTTATCCAGCAGGGCTGCACATGAGAACGGGCCTTAATCGACTCAGACAGAGACTAGGTTCACAGGACCACGTCCTTGAGCCTTCCGTCCATACTGCCCGGTCTCCATTCCCAACTAAGAGGATCGATTCCCAACTCTTCCGATTGATCCCCCTAAATCCCGGTTCACGAATAGGAAACGGCCTACTCGAGTTATGCATCTTTTAATCCATTTTTCTTAACTTGATCTCAGCAGTTATGATTAGGTTAAAACCTATTCTAAATCAAACTCCAGGGATTTATTGAGGCATGCATGTGGAGTGTCATACAAACTAGATTTAGTGCAAAAATCAAAATGCTAGACATTATAAAGTGAATACAAATAGAAACCTGTAAATTTTGATGCAAGCCGGGGTGTAAAATCCCAAGAAAAGGGACTTGCAAAAACTTTTCTTCACCTCACAACACCACAGTTTTTATTGTGGATGTCTTAGGAAAAATTGTGAAGAGCAAGTAATCTCCATCAAAAGAGTGATTAGAGGGGAAAGCCTTCACTTTCACAAAGTAGGATTTCCACACATGAACATGAGAGGTTGAGCTCACCCCTAGGACTTGAAAAGACTTGGGAAGGTTCAAGCCAAGTTTCATGTAAATCCAACACTTTTTGAGGCACTTTTGGAGGTATTTGAAAAAGAGGCCAATTTGAATGTCAAATTGCAGCAACTTTCATCACTCAAATTCAAAAGTTAGCTTCATATTCAAACTCAGCACATTTTCCGGAGTTAGCCCATCAATTTTCATCTCCATTGGAGTTCATCTTGTCAAGAGCTAAATTTGCAAGAATTAAAAACTGAGTTTGAATTTCAGTTTAAACATGCAGCAAATTTAGCCAAACACAGTTCAAATTTGAGGATTCAAATTCAAACTATGACTTGGTGACTAAGTCCCACATTAAATGGTGAGTAGCTGAGGATATTTTGGCACAACAGAATTGAGAAAATTTGGAAAAAGAATTAGAGGGGAGGTCCCACCTGTCAGTAGACTTAACAGAGAAGTCTTCCACTGATCTTTCCCTCTCTCGGCTGAGACAGCGCACGGGAGCGTCGGCGCCGGACCCCCTCGCGCTGCCACCTCCTGGTCTTCTGCCCGAGCTGGAGAACTGCCTGACGTCCTTGGCCCCACTGCCGTGCCTCTGCTATCCCACGGTACCGAAGAACTTCGCTGTTCCTTTCCCTTCACGCAAGAAACAGCCCGAGCTACCGACGCCGTCCGCTCGATCGATCGCCACCCTAGCTCGCATGCATAGCTTCGGTTGAGCAACCAAACAACACCACGGGCTCTCCTCCAACATCCCCATACCATTCCTATGTGAGTTTCGCCTCCACACACCGAGGCAAACCAATTTCCCCGCTGGCCGCCATAGGACCGAGAGCAAGTGCTCTCGTGGACAGCTCCAATCGCAGCGTGTCACGGCCAAACTAGGCCATTTCTGGAAGCGCACGATGTCCAGGCAACTCACCCCCGAAACTCAGGATCAACCGTGGATCATCGGCAGAGAAATTTGAGATTTCCCTCCGAACGGTGCAGAGCCACCTTCTGGCAAGAAACCCGTAAATTCCCGATGTATACTTGCTTAGAGCACGTCATACTGCACTCACAGGAGCTAGACTTGACAGCGCCCAAGTTTTCTTCGCAACCCTAGCCTAATTTTTTCTGTATCCGGCGTATTTCCCAGTTTTCCAACCACGGTTATGGCGGGAAGGGTCGGGCTCACGGTGACGGCTAGGTTAGAGCTCTCCCCGAGCCATTGCATGGCCTTGTAGACCTTCCCTGAGATTCCCTGGTGCTATAGCACCGGTCCACCGGTGTTTTGGCAGGCTAAGCTGGCCGGGCGACGTGACCGAAGGGTTGCCGAGCCGCTGCACCGTCGCCGGCTAGGTTAGAGCCACCGCCGGTCGGGGGAGAGGGTGCCAGCATGTTCAGCAGGTGGAACTAGGCCCTGGCAGCGAGGAAGAGCGCGAGAGTCGGCCGGGCGGCAAGTATCAGCGTGTCTCCGGCGAGCCCGGCGGCGCGCGGGCGCAGGAACGCGAGGAAGAAGACGACCCGCGAGCCCCACGTGTCAGCGACAGGAAGTTTAAAATACGGATCTGCTGCAGCCCCGGGATTAAGTGTGACTGCACGGGAAGGGGTCTGTAGCCCCGTGTGGCTCAGCTCCAGCAGTGACACGTGTATAACGGGCCCACGGTCAGAGTTTAAATTTTCCCCGGTTTATTTAGAATTTCAGATTTAGTTCAAACTTTAGAACCCCATAACTTTTGCTAGGAAGCTCCAAATTTAGTGATTCAAATTGGGTTAGATTCATCTTGCATAGCTCTATCCAAATATGCCACCCAATTTATATTAAACCTATTATTTAATTCTGGAAAATTATTTAAATCTTTTTAGCAAAAGAATTTTAGAGGGAGTTTGGTTCATCCAAAAATCCCCAAATTTTGCCAGACTGTTCTTTAGGATGTTAGGGAACCCCTGTAAAAGTTTCAGACCATTTGGAGTTGATTTGATCAGAGCAATTGAAATTTGAAGGTGCTATGTTCATTTGAATACAGAAACATTTCCAGAGAATTTCCAAAACTTGGAAATTCAGTTCTGGGCAAATCTTAGCTCCAAAAATGCTAGGGAAATTCATGCAAACTCTATGAGCTATAATCGAAATTGTAGTTCACTAAGTTGGGCATGAACTGAGGTGTTACCTCAGAATTAATTCTTCTTTGCTTATTTGCTAAAAGAATTATTCTGAACAAACCACTCAATGACAAGTGCTAAATTTCGATCCAGAGAGTTGTCTTGTGACATGGAACTCACACAAAAAATTCTTAGCTCCATTGGAGCTCTGGATCACCCCTACTCTGTGGAACCACTTGAGGGATTAAGGGGGAGAATGTTGAATTAATCTCCAACTGGGCTTGATCAAGGCGACCAAGTCCGGCCCATTAGGTGCCCTGATCGGGGGACATAACCAGCCCGTTTGGCTGTTGGGCCCCCTCTTACCTGCGCTATATATTTAGGGAGGCAACCAGGCATGAGAACCACTGTTCTCATCCCACACTCCACAACACCTAAGCATCCAATCTATAAGGGCGCAGCAGTGAGGGGAAGACCCCAGCACTACCACGTCTTTCGCCGTCACCTCCGGCCGTCGTTGTTGTCACCGTGTTGACTCGTCGCTGCATCAATCTCGTCTCCGCAACAACTGTCATCATCATCAAGCCCAAAGGTACACATGTAAGATACATCATTTACACTCTGATTACCCACTAGATCAGGCCATTAGTGATTGAGAAATTCAACACTTCGGCTATGTCGGCCGACCTCCCTAGCACTCCAAACGCTCGAGCAAAGGGTCCTACAGCACCAGTGCACCCTAGGGAAGATCGTCGTGGACGCAAATGAGCTCGGGAATGGCTCTAAATAGTATGTCACAGTGCAACCTAGGTTAAAATTTGGGAGAATTGGAAAACTCGGAGAACAGAGGGTTTAATCGATGGTTCCTATGGTTTTCGATCCTATGAACTTGCAGGGATCTCTAAAAGTAGTTTTCTAAGTTTGGTGATGAGTGGTGCGACGTGCAGCATGAATTTTGATTAGTTAGCCGGCGGCTCATATCGCATGCCGACGCAAAAAAATTGAAATTCCGGCGAGCGCAGCCCATGTCATGCTGCTGGGGTTTGTGGTGAAGAATAAGAGACTTAGACTAACCTTTTGGCGTTTAAAGCTTGTTGAAAGGTGGACTGTGGCGGCAGGACAATGAGTTCTCATGGCGGCGGCTCGCTATGGCGTCAGGGCGGCAAACCGAGCTCGGTATAGCTCGAGGAACGCCGGTCACGAGATGCTGAGGGCTGGAGCATGTTGAGTGAAGGTCGGCGCTGCTACTGAGCTGCTCAGCCGGGCGTCAAGGGCACCAGAGCTGTGTGATCACTGATGGAGCAGAGGAGCGGAAGCTCGGTCTGTTTTTTCGGGTGAGCGTGTGCACAGGGCTGAAGACTCGGTGAAATGGTTCCGATAGGAGTCGGGCACGAGGGTAAGGGTGCCGAGCAGCTGGTCTACAGCACGCCCGAGTGAAAGCAGAAGGTGGCTGACGATTTCCCTTAGTGGTGCACACATAGGAGGCCCGAAGAACAGAGCAACGTGGCTGTGAGGCGGTTCTGCTCGTGTGAGTCACTGACTGCTCTGAATCTAAGGGACCCTAATACCCTTTGTAATTTGATCAAACCCCAATTTTGCCATTTGAAGTTTGAATAATTCAAAGTGGAGAGTTGGTTTGAATGAATTTGCTTCAAACATGAAATCTGAAATTCAAATTCAGTTTGAATTTGCCCAAATGGCTCATGTCAAGATCAACTCCAAATGGAATGAAAATTGGTGGATGAGCTCATAAAAATGTGTTGAGTGTGAATATGAATCCCTCTTTTGAATTCATGTGATGAAAGGAGTTTGAATTTGAATTTAATTTCAAACTAGACTTTTAATGATTGTATCCAAAGTTACCTCAAAGAGGTTTGGATTTGTGTGAAAATTGGCATAAGCATTCCTAACAATGTTTAGGAGTTAATAGTGAGCTCATCCCCTATATGATGCATGTGGGAAATACCACTTTTGAAGTTTGCGAGTTCATCTCCTAATAACACTATTATGGTGGTTACTTGCTGTTCATATGTTTACCACAAATGAGCTGAGGTGTGTGGGGTGATGAACACTTTTAGCAAGTGAAAAACATGGGCCCTTAAACCCTGACCACTGGCGCCGCCATCCTCGGAGATCTGCACGCCCCGAGAAGCATCCCCGACCTGCCGCATAGCGACATCGATGTCGTCTAGCATCGACATCTCCTTGAACAACCTCGTCCTTGCCGCTTGGTTCAAGAAAATCGGAAAGCAAGTCGACGGCGGGTTGATGAAGTCATTGGAAATCGGGTCAGGGGACATCTTCGACAACGTGGCGTCCAGCATTTCCCCATCTAGGGTCGTCCCGGGTCCGCGCTCGAGACAGGTGACGTCATTCTCCTTGGTTTACATCCAGGTTGCGCGGGTGCGCTGCTGGAGGGGAGCGATGCAGCGCAAAGTCAGCCAAGACCATCAGAGAAGTCAGGCCTTGCTGTTATAGGGATCTGATCCTCGCCAGCACGGGCTTGTAGGATTCCTGCAGGTTGGGGATCTCGTCCCTGACGAGATTCTCGCTGATCGGGGGGGGGGGGGGGGGGTTGGCAAGTCCAGGCGATTGTGGATGTATGTCTAGACGATCATCCAATCCTCCTTCCAGTGCTCCACTTGCCGGGGAGAAGGGTGCGATGGACGGCGCGGAGTTCTTGTCTCGGTGCTTGAAGTAGTAAGCCCCCAGGTAGCTTGAGCTTCTCCCAGAGACCTGTAGAACGAACAAGACCCGGAACAGTCACACTGACAGCCGCACACACATGAACATCCCACAGAAGTTAACGAATACTGCTACCAATGCGAGAGCGTACGGCGTCAGATGATGGAGCTGAAGGCCGTACACCTCCAGCAGCGTCAGCAGAAATGAAGAAGCCGGGAGACCGACCCCGGCCAGCATGTACTTCGTGAAGAGGACGATCTCATCGGGCTGCGGGCCGGTGAGCGGGGCCGCCCCATGACAAATCTTTCTATCATAGTCGGCCAACTGCCAGGCTAGCAGCCGCTTTACGCACCCGAGATCCTCATCAGTCTGAAGGCGGGAGGAGCAAAGGCTGGTCGCCATTGAAGCAAGCTGTGGCTGGATCTGGTCAAACGCGGAAGTTTTGAGCGCAAAGGAGGAAAATGAAGAGCACGAGGCGCAAGGAAACAAGTAAGGAAACGATCGTCTTTTGCTGCAAAGTTATAGGATCGAAGAGCACGTGAAAAGTTACCAGAGGGGGTAAATGGTAGATTAAAACTTTTTATGCGGAAGCTACAAAAACCCCTCGGCAGAAATCGATCTGATAAAGAAACCGTGTGTGCGATTGTTTTTGACGTGTTCAAATGTTACTAAATTAGTGGAGATTATATAGAATCAAGTCACAAAGCCACTGCAACAAGAATCACGTGAAAACACTAAGTAGAACTGAGTTATGCTCAAAAGACTAGACGAAGGTCAATCTGATATACCCGATTTTAAAATCAGATATACAATGCTGAAAGAAACTGGTGTATATAAAAACACAAATCCAATGACCGTGAAATTTTCAAACAAGATTGATAATAAAGTTTTGAAGACAACCCAAAAATAATCACATTAATTGGATCAGCAAAACGCGAGTTATGATCGAAATACCGAATCAACGTCGGTCTGTCCAGAAACTCACCGAGGGAAAACTCATTTGAAACAAGTCGGACGAAGAAGCCACCAAAGCTTCTCTAAACTACGAATTTTATTGATCAAAACTCAAGAGAAGCAGCCACGAGTCATGCTCTCCATGAGCCTTGGTCTCCCTTGCTTATATAACCAGCCCTAAGGCCAACCCAATCCAAACTAGGAGTCCTACTCCTACTTGGATTCAAACTCTAACTTTTCAAAACTACTCAAGACTCTTCTATACCCAGATAGAAGCAATCTTAAGACTTCCAAACACCTTAGGAACGTCTCAAACATTCCTAAAGCAACTCTACTTCGTTCCTAACACGAAATCTTATTATAATCAACTCGAAACTTTCCATAAACGAACCATAACCGCCTCAGCAGCAGCCTGGGCGCAAAATCCAGCCGGTTGAACCTTTTCAACCATATCTTCACTTCCGTATCTCTTCACCACGCCTTTGAACAATGTAGCCACATCCATGCACCCCTTGTATGAGAGGGCCCGACGCCGCCCGTTCAGTCACGGGGATGTGGCACTTGCCCGAGAATCGCATTGGGTGGTGCCGTGTTGTGCGGCACCCAACAGCACACATATAAGGAACAATGTATTACATAAAACAATAGCGGAAGCTTACAAGTTTTTCTTTGTAAATAATTTACATCAAGTAGATACAGCGGAAGTCTATAAACAACTCACGTTGAATAACTTAAGAGCACTCGAGATGAAGTCCAGCCCGCGGACTCCTCTCGCTAGCAACACGAAGACAACAGCAGCGGCTGGGTTCTCCATGTGTTAAACGACTCGGAAGTCTCCGAGTCTCACCGAACAACCTTCTTCTTAGCATCGATGTTAACCTGCAAAACTACTCATATAGCAAGCGTGAGCACATAGGCTCAGCAAGACTGATCCATCTCTCCTAAACAAGAAACTCTACATGCACGACGGTTGCAATTGGGTTAGCTAGATTTGCAAAAAGGACTCGCCTAAAGTTGATCCTTAACTTTCAGATTTTAAGCCTCATTGTGCAGACCTTGAGCCGAACAGCATCACAACTCCAAAATCAAACAAGAAACGCTTTGTTGCGATGCTCCTTGCACAAGGTGAAAGTAAAGTTTAATGAGCCTATCTCTAATTCAATCATGGTTGCAATACAAGTTACATCACAGCCTTATCAAGTTCAAAAAAAAAAACAGTTCAGTTGTTACTACGTCAAGACGCAGTGGGCAAGTATACTCATATAACCGCGAGCGACAGTGATTCGAATCAGTAGACGCCTGGACTACACGACACGTACACCCGTACTCCGAGTTGCCGGCAGCAACCTTGACTGACGTTGTACATGGCCACCTTTCCCAAGATCTTCCACACAGGACGCGGTCTAACTGCCCTGAGTATGCAAGCTCCCTCAAGGTACATACCCACAGTGATATGTTCTTGAGCGAGTTACCTCCTGCTACCCTGACGCCGAAAGCCTAAGGCAGTTAGAAAAGTTCCAATGTGGATCTCCCGAGGTACATCGGTTTCCTGGGTCCCATATAGCCAGTATACGCCCGGTACACAACTCAAGCATGTCCAACAGGGCCAAGCACGGACAGGCCTTAACCGACACAGGCAGGGCTATGCACGGACGGTCCGCAGCCTGCTGCATCTAAACATCCCTGCCCGGTTTCCATTTCTTATGTGTGAACTTTCTTCATCATTTCTATTCTTGACCCGTTCCGAGTAAACCAGCCCTAAACTCGCGAGTAGCGTCCAACTACTCGACTTCTACTGGACCTTTCCTACTAACATTTAGCGTAGCCAAATCCACTCGAGGAGGTGCTATACTACACTTTCTCTCTTAGGTATTTCTGGTCATGCAACTGGGGTTTTCAATATCAACTAGACTTAATGCAATCAAGCAATTCAAGCTATGATCTCTAGAAATGGAAATGCTTTATAAAACTGTTCAAATGCAAACCGGGGCTTGCCTGTTTTGCAGGTGACTAAGAATACAATCAGTTAGTGAAGATCACTTGGGGCTTGATCACTCGCTTTCCTCCCTTCTTGATCTTCATTTTAAGTCCTCACGTTCTCACGTATATGCTACACGATATGAATGTGCATATGTATTTAATTGTAAAGCTTTTGCTAATAAGATCTAATAAAAGTTTAAAAATTGGAACTCTGTTTAAGAATTTAAAATGACACTGGTGCTAGTGATTTGGGTTGGGTTTAAACACTATGATCAAGTGTTGAGTGCTATCTCCACTTGGGTGTTGATCACCTTAAGAGATTACACAGGACAGTGGTGATCCAGAGCTCCAATGGATGTGAAAATTTTCATGTGAGTTCTTTGTCACAAGAAATTCATCTGCACCAAAAATTAGCACTTTTCATTGAGTGGTTTATTCAGAACAGTTCTCCAAGCAATTAAGCAACGAGGAATTAATTCTGAGGTAACACCTATGTTCATGTCAAAATTAGTGAACTAAAATTTCAATTATAGTTCATAGAGCCTGCATGAATTTTCCTAGGATTTTTGGAGCTAAGAATTGCCCAGAATTAAATTTCCAAGTTTTGGAAATTCTCTGAAAATGTTTCTGTATTCATTTGAACACAGCAACTTAAAATCTGAATTCTCCAGATCAAATCAACTTCAAATGAGCTGAAATTTTTACAGGAGTCTAATAACACCCTAAATAATATTCTGGCGAAACTTGAGGATTTTTGGATGAACCAAACTCCCTCAAAATTCTTTTGCTGAAAAGCTTTAAAGAATTTTCCAGAATTAAATAATGACTTTCATACAAATTGGGTTGCATATTTGGATAGAGTTTGTCAATATGAATCTAACCCAATTTGAATAACTAAATTTGGAGTTTGCTAGCAAAAGTTATGCTCTTCTAAAGTTTGAGGAAAAATCTGGGATTTGAATTAATCGTGGAAAAGTTGAAATCTGACTGTGGGACCAGGGGACACGTGTCACTCGCTGGAACAAGCCACACGGGGCCACAGGACTCTTTCCCGCGTTGCCACAGTTGATCTGAGCCCACAGAATATCTGGCCTCTTTCCTCAGAGCCACTGACACATGGGCCCGGCGAGGCTTCTTCAACCTCCAGCCGCCCGCGCGATAGTGCTGCCAGAGCTCGCCGGTTTCTGACTTCCCGGCCTTCTCTCGAGCTGCCACTCGCTGCTGGGCCCTAACTTTGTGCGAGGAACACGATCGGATGACTTCCCCGGACCGGCAAAGCCCCTAAACTATCTCGCACCGGTGCTGCGGCTCGGAGGAATTCCGGAGACGTCGCCCCGACGCCCTAAGCCCTCCAAGCTTCGGTTTCCAAGCTCTAAAGCACAAGTGGATGCTAGGGAAGGTCGACATGGGGGTTACATGGCTCGGGAATGGCTCTACCCTAGCTTTCATCGTGCGCCTGATGCTTCCTATCGTGGCCGCCATCGGAAAAGCTCGGAGTAGGCCTTCTACCGTGGTTTTCATGCTAAGGTTTGTGAAGAAGAAATATTGCTAAGCAAGTCTAGCTTCTGTGTGTAAATTTTCGTGGACTCTAAACAAGTATTGATCACGAATTTGAAACTTTCTTACCCGCAGGTCCGTTTACACCGGCCGGAAGAAATTTGCAAAATTCGCCATCGACGATCCGCGTTTGGTCCTGAGCTTTGGTGCTGAGCTGCGTGGACGTCGTGCGCATCCAGAGATGGCCTAGCTCGGCCATGACAAGCCTCGGTTGAGGCTGTCCACGAGAGCACCTTCTCTCGGTTCTGTGGCGGCCGCTGCGGAAGCTGATGTATCTCGGTGTAGGGAGCACGCACTCACTCGGTGATGGCGCGAGGAGGTCGTGGAGGTTGCTAGGGTGCGGTTTTGCTGCTCAGTCGAAGCTCACACGCAAGTTTGGCGGTGGCCGAGCGATCGAACGAGCAGCGGCAGAGTTCTGGTCGGTCCTTGCGCGAGGGAGGAGAAAACAGAGACGGTTCTTGGTTTGATGCGGTGCACACCCCCGGTGGAAGCTGATAAGGGTGAGGGAAAACGCCAGCAGCTGCTTGGGAGCTGTCGCCGGCTGCCTCGGTGTCGCCCGGTAGAGCTGCGCCCTCTGTACGAGTGAACCGGCTGAAGACATCAAACAGAGACTTGGTGCGTAGATCTTTTACCATTTTAGCTCCCTCAATGACATGTGGGACCCACAGTTCAGTCTCTCCTTATCCCTCCAAATTATCTCCCAAATTTGTAAATGGTGAAATTCAATTGTGGAAGTTCAAATCTGAGATGCATTTGGACAATTGGGCAAGTTTCATCCAAATTTAAATGGGCATTTGAATTCTTTGCAATTTTAAAGTCCATTTTGGAAAATGAGTTACGAAACATTTCAACAAATCATGAAACTTTGCATACCCCCTAATTTGGACCTAAGGAATTCAAATATGAAACCTGATTTTCAATTTCTCTGCTGCAAATGAGATTTTTAGCACAACAGTTTTGAAATTCATTGTGTTGCTCTTATTTGAATTTTGGTTCGAACAAATTTGTTCCAAATCTGACTTTAGCTTTCTCACACATATGGGAACTTTCCATCTTGGGTTTAGACCCCTCTTGGGTTCCAAGTTTTCAAACAATTATTTGAACTTGTGTGAAGAAAATCCTCATGTGTGTTATCACATGTGGAAAAAGTTGTAACAAGTCCCATTTTTCATACATATGAAACCAACTTTTGTAAACAAGAGTTTCTTTCTATTCACATTTTGGGACCTTCACATTGTATACGTGCAAACACATTCCAAAACATTCACAACACCTTCATATGCATTGTTCTTGACCAAACATGTTGTGTGACCTTCCGATCAGTTCAACCACAATTCCTCCTGAACTTGGTTGTTGAACCTCATCTTCTCCCTAAGACTAGTTCAAGGATCTCCATCACCAGCCATGTCTTGACCTCAAGCAACACCTGCACATGAACAAACATCCAATTTTTTTCGAGCACAAGTCCGCGACTTGACTCACGTTAGTCCGAAAACCACAACACCTTACATGAGCACCTCACATAAGCATGTTGCAAACCATAGCAATGTATTAACCACCTTAATCAACCATAACACATCAAAAACTTAGTAAGAGAATACTAAGAAAACATTCCATTAGCCAATAAGCAAGTATAGGTGGCCAGATGGGACGGGCCTAACGGGCCAGCATGAAAGCCCAGCAAAAAAGCATGGCACGAACCCGGCATGACCCAAAATAAATGGGCCCGGGTCGGCTCGAATCTTGCACGGGGTCATGCTCAGGCTCAGCCTCAGGCCTGTTGGGCTGGCCTTGCACGGTCCATTTATGGGCGGCCTGGCAGGCCTGACAAAGCGGCCTAGATGGCCCAAAGGCACGGGCACGACCTGGATGGCCCGAAGGCATGGGCACATCCCGGGCCCGGCCCAGACGGCCCATTTCTGGCCATATATATTGCGGGCCTAACTGCGGGGGTGAGAAACCCTAAGAGCTCAATCCCACCCACCCTCCCCCGCCACATCGCATCAATCCGTAGCCGGTCCCCTTGCCCCTCCAGCGGTCTGCCCCCCGCCCCGCACCCGGTGTCCACTGGTTGATCCTTGCCTCCCCACTGGCCAGCGCCGTCGCACCAACGCTGCCCAGCCTCCCCGGCTCCGGCTCCCCCTCCGTCCCTCCCCACTTCTTGGCTTCCCACCGACCGTCTAGGTCTCCTGCTCCCCTACGACACTGGCCCGCCGTCTAGTACAGTCCTGAGTGTCCGAGTCGCCTCCAGGCTCCAGCGGTCTGGCTGACCCCCGACCGGACCTCCGCCCCTCAGTCCTTCCCCTGCGGTCGACTCGTGTCGTGACCGTGCCCCTGCGGGTCGGCGCCCTCGCCCGCCCGCTGGATCTAGGTGCCCTCTGGTGGGCGCGTGGCCACCCCGGGCCCCCGGCCGCGGAGTGTTGTGCCGCTTGCCACCGGATCTCCCTGCCCCATTGCTGGATTGCCCCAAGGCCCCAAAGGCCCAGCCCCTGTGGAGTGTTGGCGTCGACGGTTTGCTCGTCGGTGCCCCCCTCCATGGTTGCAGAGGGAGAGGGAACCGACTCCATCAACAAAGATCTTCGACTGCAGGGTGTTGCCGGTGATAATAACAATGCCAACGTTGCCGCAGGTGCCGATGCTTTGTTCGGCTCTGCTCATGCCGCTGCAGCAGCTGCTTCGGCCTCCTCGCCAGTGGCAAGTCCGTTGATGAGCACCACCAGCAAGAAGCAGCGGTCATGTACTTCGGATATATGGAAGAGTTGTCCAATATCGTCGAAGGTAAGAAAGTAAGGTATGGAGCTCACTGCAAACATTGCAAAACTACTTTGACTGCTAGATCTTGTGCTGGTACAGGTCATCTACTTCGTCATGTTGCATCATGTAGGAGTGTGAGCTGCGACACTCCTCCTGGCCTGCTCGGAAGAATCATGCGAGGTTGTTTTTTCCGGAGGGGGCTTGGCACCCTCCGCGACCTGGGCTCGAGGGAGCGGATGAACACATAGACTTACGTGGTTCGGGCCGCCGGAGCATAATACCCTACGTGCACGGGTGTCCTTGTTCTATTGCTTGAGTGTGTGCGTTTGTGCGTTGTGTGATCTCGAGAGCATGGAATCGCAACCCTTTGCAGGGTGGTCATCCCGGTCCTTTTATAGTTCAAGGCCAGGTGGTTACAATGAGGCTTGGGGCCCGACAGGTGGCCCCAAAGCTTTGGGTGTCCTATACACAGTCTAGGGATTCGTCCTCTGAGTAGAGTGGCCGGCGGGGAAGTTAAGTCCCTCCGTATGGTGCGTTGAGCGCCCCTGACCGCATGTCTGGTGATGATCAAGGCGCCGTCTTGTCGCCGCGTCTTCTCGCCTTGTCTGGGCGGCTTTGTGCCATTGGGCGGCACTATGCCATTGTCATGCCTTCGCCTTGTCCTATCACCGTAATGGTGAATGGGCAAAAGGAAGAGGTGTGCGTGGCGTGCCATGCTTCTGGAGAAGGCACGTGCCTTGAATGCGAAGCCTGACAGCGCACTCTCTTATTCACTTCGTCGGCCCACGGCCCATGACTGGTCGTGGGGCATGTGGTGGCTCTAGAGCTCCTATCGACGGGCTTGGTGCCTGGGGACACGTGGAAGCTCTGGACCTCACCTCAGTGGGGAGGCCCTGGCCGGAGCCCGGGGCACGTATCTGCACCGGAGTTGTCCTCAGCGGGGAGGCGGCTTAGAACCCGGGGACACATGGCAGCTCCGGACCTCACCTCAGAGAGGCTCGGACCGGAGCCTGGAGCACGTGTCAGTACAGGAGCTCTCCTCGGTGGGGAGGGGGCTCCGAGCCCGGGGACACGTGGCATCTTTGGACCTCACCTCAGCGGGGAGGCTTGGATCGGAGCCCGGGGCACGTGTCGGCTCCAGAGCTCAAGCGCACGCGATGGCCCCAGGGCTGACCATGGGGCCCAAGGCATGAGGCTTAAGCTGGGGCCCGCCTCAGCAGGGAGGCGGGGCCCAGGCTTTCTTTTACCCACTACACGGGGGGTACCCGGTCTGCAAAGTGCCAACACATCATGTAAAAAAAGCGTTTAGCTTCCTCTTCTGCAACTCAATCTCAATTACATTTCGGTAGTGATGGTGTAGTTCGTCATTTTCAGTATGATCAAGAGGTTACAAGAACTGAACTTGTGAAGTTGATTTCTAGATTAGATTTACCACTATCAATTGGTTCCACTAGTGCTTTTGAGGATTATATTCGGACTGCACATAACCCTTGCTTTAAAAAGTGTCTAGACAATCAACTACTAGAGATCTTGAAAATATTTTTAAATCTAAGATAACAACTGTATTTGAGATGTTCAATACTGCTAAATGTGTTTGTTTAACATAAGATATTTGGTCTGGTAATGCTAAGGAAGATTATCTGAGTGTTGTGTTTCATTTTGTTACTAGTGACTGGCACTTAGTATAAAGGATTGTTGGTATGAGGCTGATTGACTGTTCTCATTCCGGAAGTAACATAGCTGACCGTATTTTTCTGTTGTTTCTGAATTTAGCATGACTGATAAGGTTCTTTCCATAACCCTTGATAATGCATCTGCTAATTCCCGTGCTATACAACATTTGTCTCCTTGGTTGTCTTCATATGTTAGTTCTACTCTCTTGCATCAACGTTGTGCATGTCATATAATAAATCTCATTGTTGAATCTGGACGCAAACATATTAAAACATATTTAGAAGATATTCAGAACACCCATATCTTTTTAAACTCTTCTAATAAAAGAATTGCTTCTTACAAAGCATTTTGTTTGTCTATGGGAGTCCGTCCTCGTAAATTTGGATTAGACATGGATGTTAGGTGGAATGCGACATACCTTATGCTTAAACATATTGTACCATGTAAAGCTACCTTCTCTTTTTTTATTCATACTCACTATCAAGGCATATTGTTGACTGATGATCATTGGTACATTGCTCAGAACATGTTAATTTTTTTAGAGCTGTTTTACTTATCCACAGTAACTCTATCTGGTGTTTACTACCCAACTTCTCCATTGATGATGCATACTATACTTGAACTTGCTCACCATTTAAACCAATATGAAAATGGTCCTATATTCAGACATGTTGTGGTTCCAATGAAGTCAAACTTTCTTAAATATTGGGCTGACATACCACTATTGTACTCTCTTGCTTTCATTTTAGAACCTAGAGCCAAGTTAACAGGTTTTACCAATGCTCTTCAATTGTTGTCTCAGTTGCTTAATCGTGATTATGCTTCATATTACAACATTGTTAAGTATGAATTATCTAACTTGTAGTTGATATGGGGTTTTACCTAAAGGTTTTTAATGAGGCAGCCATTGTAATTTGTTATTAAACACTTTAAGACTAGTGATCAGAATAAATCTTGATTATCTCTATTTTCAGTTTCTATTTATTAAACACATTGAAAGAAAGTTGTTTTGTGGACCAGGCTCGGGCTGGCCCAGCACGCCTGGCCCGTGAACGGGCCCGGCACGCAAAGTGTGCAGGCGGGCTGTGCTCGGGCCTAGCCTTCGGCCCGTCGTGCCGGCACGGCCCGGCAGCTGGTTTCATGGGCCGTGTCTGTGACGCCCGGTCCCGTAGAACACGGAACCCAGCTAATGCATATGTGTGCCAAGGATGTTCATCACACATACACATGTAATCCACAAAATGAATTCAGAATATAACCACGAATAATAGGGTTTAAGTACTTTATTACATCAATCTCTAACTTATTCTTGCAGCGGAAGTCTCTAACTTATTCTAGCAGCGGAAGTCTCTAAACGATAGCGGAAGCAACTAAACAGCAGCGGCTCCATCTCCAACTCCACTCCACTGGCAAGTTGATGGTAGTTCGCACGCCTAGTACTCCACACGATCTTCGAAGTACTCCTCTCCCGTAGCTGATGTTTGTATGATAATGCAAGGGTCAGTACATGTTGTACTCAGCAAGTGCGAGAAAAGTATGACATGTAGCTTACAACAAGGTAGGGAATAAAAAGGCTCATTGCAGAAAGCAAAGTTTATTTCACAAACATGATAAAAACAGCAACTATCTTTAAGTGAATTTAATCCCAACATATATTTAAGTAAAACAGCAACATACCTCCTTCATAATTCAACTACAGGAGAGTGCTCATTATTATCATCAAGTTCTCATCATCATTATTCATATGAGTGCAGTACTTAGACATGTTCTACTTCGCCTTCCCGTATCCCGTAGCTTAAGCGAAGCAAAAAGAAAAAACGACCATACCTGACTCATCAACTTTCCCAGCGACAAGGATGGTTAACAAAACTAGTAAACTCCTATAAAAGGGTGTCCCATCAAGTTGACTCAAGCATACATGTTTTCGCAAATGAAACAGTTTCAAAACATGGGATCAATATGGTCAAGGGCACTTGCCTTGCTCCTGTGGCTCTTGTTGCTCACGTGTCTCAAAGTCTCGGTGCTGTAGTTCTTCGTACATGGCTTCCTGAGCTTGTTTTTCTACTCACGATCACGCACATACAAAATTATAGCAGTCAAACATCATGCACAAACTTTACTCAAGATGCAATAGTGCAAATCCTATGATGTTGTTTTATTAGACCAGTTTGTATGTGTTCTTGCATGTTTTACTAGGCTTGCATGGGGTTTTATGGTGAACAAGGGTGTAAGGATCAATTGTGGACGTGGTGATGACCTTTACTCAAGATCTAGATCAATCCACCGTCAAAAACCGATCAACATGTGATCCGTCTACACGAAACATCTTCTGTTCGAAGGGAATGAAGAAAACAGATGCGATGAAACCGCGACGAGGTTGTAAGATGGGTACGAAGACCTACCTCACTTCTCTTTGGTTGCGGGGCCTTCCTCCTAGCAATGGCAGCAGCAACGGCGAGGCGCGACGGTGCTCGTCGGCGGGCTCACCGGCAACTGAACTCCGGCAGGGGGTAACTCGGCGAGTTGGAAGCTAGGGCCTCCAAGTCGTCGACTCGGGAGGTGGAAAAATAGGTACGTGGTTGCGGCCAGGGGGTTTGGGGTTCTATTTGTAAGGGGTGAAAGAAGAGTCCTATTCCAATTGGAGCTCAAATAAGAATCCTATTCAATTTGGTTTGGATCTTAACAAACTTATCTCCAATTGATTTGGTGCGGCAGCAATCGTGGGTGAAATTGTGTCGGTTTCCTCAGTATCGGGTATTCCCGCGCGCACAGGAGAAAAACCGCTTAAGGATCTCGTAACCTCCGCAGGGTGAGCTCCGGAGGCGCCACGTGTCCAGCGAGGGCTGGGCCTCCCTTTTCCTCAGAGGCGAGTTCCGGGTGCGCCATGTGTCTGGCGGATGGGACCTCCCTTTTACTCAGAGGTGAGCTCCGCGTGAGCCACGTGTCTGGCAGGGTCGGACCTCCCTCTCCCTCAGAAGCAAGCTCTGGGGGCGCCACGTGTCAGTGCCGGACCTTCCCTCTCCTCGGAGGCGGGCTCCGAGAGTGCCACGTGTCCAGCAGCGCCGGACCTCCTTTCTCCTCAGAGATGAGCTCCGAGAACGACACGTGTCCAGCAGCGTCGGACCTCCCTTCTCCTCGGAGGTGAGCTCCGAGGATGACACGTGTCCAGCACCGTCGGACCTCCCTTCTCCTTGGAGGTGAGCTCCGAGGATGACACGTGTCCAGCAGTGTCAGACCTCCCTTCTCCTCGGAGGTGAGCTCCGAGGACGACACTTGTCCAGCGGGGCCGGACCTCTCAGAGGCGAGCTCCGAGGGTGACACATGTCCAGTGAGCCGGACCTCTTGGAGGCGAGCTCCGAGGGTGACACGTGTCCAGCGGTGTCGGACCTCACTCCCTCCGCCGGGGTGAGCTCCGAGAGCGACACGTGTCCCGCGGGGCTGGGCCTCGCTTCTCTGCAGAGACTAGCTCCGAAGTCAACACATGTCCCGCGGGGCTGATCCTCGCTTCTCCACAGACACTAGCTCCGAAGGTGACACATGTCTAGCGGGGCCGGACCTCACCCCTTCGGCAGAGGCGAGCTCCGAGCCTGCCACGTGGCCAGTAGTGCCGGACCTCACCCCCTCCGCAGGGATGAGTTCCGAAGGCACCACGTGGCTAGCAGGCCGCGAGAAGTGTTGACGGCGCTCCTCGGCGAATTGGAATTGGCTCTTTTCAGCTATCTTTCTTCCCATTCCTACTTCTTTTATAATGTTTCTCTATATGAAAAATATATGCAAGCAGGGAAGTGAATTTGAGGGTGTTACAAACCTACCCCCCTTATACTGAATCTCGCCCTCGAGATTCGATAGAGTAGAGAATAGATGAGGGAATTCTGCCTTGAGGTCTTCCTCACGCTCCCATGTGGTTTCGGCTTCCGTGTGATGGCTCCACTGTACCTTGCACCAACGGATCACTTTGTTCCTCATGACCCTTTCCTTCACGTCCAAAATTCGGACAGGGTGCTCTACATAGGTTAGATCCTCTTGAAGCTTGAGCTCATCCATTGGTACTTGTTCTTCTGGTACTCTCAAGCACTTCTTGAGTTGGGATACGTGAAACACGTCATGCACGTCGGAGAGGTACGTTGGGAGCTCTAGTTGATAGGCTACCTCTCCTCGCTTGCCCAAAATCATAAATGGCCCAATGTAGCAAGGTGCTAACTTGCCTTTGACGTTGAAACTTCGTTGGCCTCGGATAGGTGATACCTTAAGGTACACAAAATCTCCTACTTCGAAAGTCAACTTTCTTCGCCTATTGTCCGCATAACCTTTTTATCGTGACTAAGCAGCCTTCAAATTTTCTCGTATTGTTTGGACTTGCTTCTCAGCTTCTTGCAGCACTTCGGGTCCAAACACTTGGCTCTTTCCGGTCTCATTCCAGAACAGCGGCGTTCTACATCGTCTACCGTACAATGCTTCAAAAGGTGACATCTTCAAGATGGCTTGGTAGCTGTTATTGTATGAGAATTCAGCATACGGTAAGCTCCTATCCCAGCTACGCCCATGTTTCAAGGCGCAGGCTCTCAACATGTCTTCCAAAATTTGATTTGTCCTCTCAGTTTGCCCGTCGGTTTGCGGGTGATAAGCGGAGCTGAAATTTAACCGTGTACCCATGGATTCATGCAGCTTCTTCCAGAATCTTGGGGTAAATTGGGTACCCCGATCTGAAACTATCCTCTTCGGAACTCCATGGCGACACACAATTTGCTCCATGTACAGCTCGGCTAGTTCTACGACGCGGTACGTGGTTCTAACAGGAAGAAAATGGGCTGTTTTCGTCAATCGGTCCACAATAATCTAGATGGAGTCATAACCCGACCGAGTACATGGTAGTCTGACGATGAAATCCATGTTGATGCCTTCCCACTTCCACTCGGGTACTTTCAATGGTTGCAACAGTCCAGCGGGTCTTTGATGTTCGGCCTTCACCCGTTGGCACGTGTCGCATAAGGCAACATACTCAGCTATGTCCCTTTTCACACCATCCCACCAATAACAAGTTTTCAGGTCCTTGTACATCTTTGTACTGCCGGGATGTATGGAATAAGGCGAGTCATATGCCTCCTTCAATATCCTGTCGCGGATGTGCTTTACGTTAGGCACGGAAATCCTTTTCCCTAACCAAAGCGTGCCCTTCTCGTCTTCCTTGAAATCCTTTTCTATGCCTTGTCGCATTCTTTCCTTGATTTCCTTGATTTACTCATATGTTGCTTGGCCATCTCGTATCTATTGTTCCAGCGAAGAGTTGAGTTCTATCACTTCCATCTCGTTCAAGAACCCGAGATGTAACCGTTCGAACTCCTTGCGCAGCTTGGGCGGTAGCTCCCGAACTGTGAGTTGGTGACATGCCCCCTTTCGGCTCAACGCATCAGCTACTACATTGGCCTTTCCGGGGTGATAATTGATTCCAACATCATAATCCTTGATGAGTTCCAACCATCGACGTTGCCTCAAATTCAGATCCGTTTGTGTGAATATATACTTGAGGCTTTTGTGATCCGTATAGATCTCACATCTGTGGCCAAGGATATAATGCCTCCAAATCATGTGTGGGGTAATTCAGCTCGTGTTCCTTTAGTTGTCTCGACGCATAGTCTACCACTTGTACTTCTTGCATGAGCACACATCCAAGCCCTTGTCTTGATGCGTCACAATATATATCGAAACTCTTGCTTACGTCCGGCAATACCAAAACCGGCGCTGTGGCTAGCCTTTTCTTGAGCTCCTCAAAGCTTTCTTGACACGCTGGTGTCCACTGAAATGCTTTTCCCTTCATTAGCAATTTAGTCATAGGCTTCGTTATTTTGGAGAAATCCTTGATGAACTGGCAATAGTATCCAGCCATCCCAAGGAAACTCTGAATATCCCTCACGTTCTGCGGTTGGTTCCACTTCAGAACATCTCCCACTTTTCTAGGATCAACCGATACTCCTCTCTCGGAGATGATGTGGCCTAGGAACGATATCTCCTTTAGCCAAAATTGACATTTGATGAACTTGGCGTACAATTGATGCTCTCGCAGTTTCTGCAATGTCAATCTCAAATGTTCTTCATGTTCTTCCACGCTTTTCGAATACACCATGATATCATCGATGAAAACCACGACGAACTTTTCCAAGTACTCCATGAAGACCTTATTCATGAGGTACATGAAATATGCGAGTGCATTCGTTAACCCAAAAGACATAACGGTATATTCATACGAACCATACCGTGTTCGAAATGCAGTCTTGGGTATGTCGGAGGGCTTAATCTTCAGCTGGAAGTATCCCGACCGAAGATCAATCTTGGAGAAAACTCGGGCACCTTTCATTTGGTCGAACAGGTCCTCTATACGGGGCAGCGGGTATTTATTCTTGATCGTCACCTCATTGAGAGACCTATAATCCACACACATCCTTTAGGTCCCATCCTTCTTGTCTACGAAGAGCACCGGGGCTCCCTACGGTGATGAGCTTGGGCGAATAAAACCCTTTTCTAGTTGCTCCTGAATTTGCTTCTTAAGTTCCACTTGTTCATTAACGGGCATCCTATATGGCCTTTTCGCTATAGGTGCAGTTCCAGGTACTAAATCAATGGCAAATTCAATGTCCCGGTCAGGTGGCATACCAGGAAGTTCTTCCGGGAACACATCTGAAAATTCTTGAACCACCGGAATGCTTTCCAATGTTGCTTCTTCAACATGGTTCAACGCTGCCTTCTCAGTTGCCGGTTGGGCTGACTCGAACTCAATACGAGTACCGTGCTCATTTGTCAACTGCACGCTCCTCTCAGCACATTGGATTACTCTGTTGTGCTTGCTTAACCAATCGATTCCAAGTATTATATCAATCCCTTGGGAATCCAAGACAATAAGGTTTACAAGGAAGTCTACCCCCCTTATTTTAAGGTTTACTTTCGGACATACTATAGTCCTCATCTCTCCACCGGGAGAATTAACCAACATAGTGTGTTTCATGTGTGATATGGGCAGATTATACATGGCAACATACTTGGATGATATAAATGAATGCGATGCTCCGGAATCAAATAAAACAGTAGCTGGGTTGGAGTTGGCAAGGAACATACCAATCACGACATCCTCAGCCTGTTGCGCCTCCTCAGCGGAGACATGATTCACGTTGCCACGAGCGTAGTTCTGCTGTCCATGGTTACCTTGATTAGCTCCTCCGTTCGGCCGTGGGTTCTGCTTGGGCGCGTTGGTCGGCTGTCCAAGGCCTTTCCTCGGGCACTGACTTGCAAAGTGTCCCGCCTCTCCACATGAAGAGCATGCCTTGTTGCCCAAGACCGCAGGAACATTGGGGCGAGGGTGGTTTTTAGCATAGGCGCCCATGTTGGGACGGGGCGCAGAAGGCAAAGGCACACGAGGTGCTTGCATGACAGGACGTTGCTGCGGTGGCTGATTAGGGTGAGGTGGATTTGTAGGGCGGAAAGTAGAAGCGGACGAGCCATACTGTGGTGCAGCTGGGGGCATGAAACGGGGACGTACATTGCTCCCTTGTGGCTGGTATGGCATCTTCCTCTTGCCCTCTAGCTCGATCTCATGGATCTTGCTCTCAACCACTATAGCTTTGTCAACGAGCTTCTGGAAGCTTGCATAATCGTTGTTGAGCAGCTGAACTTGGATCTCATTGTTCAAGCCTCTCATGAACAAGTATTGCTTCCTTTGATCCGAGTTGACGTCTTCTGGAGCATACCTTGAAAGCTGCGTGAACTTGTTGAGGTACTCATTCACGCTCTTCTTTCCTTGGCGGAGACCTTCAAACTCTTGCCTTTTAAGCATCATGACTCGAGCAGGGACGTAATGAGAGCGGAAACTCTCCTTGAATTCAGCCGAAGTGATAGTCTCTTGGTTGTCATGAGCATTGCAAAGAGCATCCCACCAGTCAGCGGCTGCTCTCATAAGTTGGTGCGATGCAAAGAGAACTTTCTCCCGATCATTGCACTGAACTATAGCAAGCTTCTTTTCCATGGATTTCAGCCAATCATCAGCCTCCATGGGATCATTATCTTGTGCAAAGTAGGCGGTTGAGTCCACATGAACTCTCCCAATCTGTTGTGAGCTAGCGGTTGTGGCGGTGGTGGTGGTGGGGGTGCAGGAACGGGGTAAGGATTGTTGTGGTTGTTGGATTGCAGATGTCCCAAAGTTTGTATCATGGTTTGCATGAGCTGGTTCTGCATAGCCATCAACGGTTCAATGTTGTTTGCATCAGCCCCAGGGTTAACATTTTCAGGAACTTCAACGTTGTCATCCTCTTGTGGTTCAGGGTGGCCACGAACGTTCCTCATTTGGCGGCTGGCATTTTCCCTCACCATCTGTGAGAGAGAGTTGGGTAGAATAGAAAAGGGAAGTTTAGATTGATCCCCCCAACTATATGCATCAAGGGTATGAACTAAATATCTTCTTTTATTAATATCAGCCTATACGAGGTTGTGAACACATGCCGAAACATCTCACATCTCTCTACTATGTGTGGATGTGGATATTCGTAGAAGTGTCCCAGAACTCACACTCAAGCGCACAACACAAGCAATCATCATAAAAGTTCAACACACCACTCCTATTCAAGTTACTACAATTTGAACATTCCTATTACGGCTTATTCAATGTGAGTCCTAAACTTAATCATGTGAACTGGTGCTGTTCTCGCCGTGTGACGGAGGTGGTCCATCGGACACCTCAATGGGATTAAGTGCACTCCCACGTGGTGGTGAACGAGTACTCGTGCTCCAGATCACCGGCATCTATAAATAGGACATGAGAAACTTTAGAGAAGGAAGAAATAACTCCAAAACTTCAGAATTCATGGAGCAAGGAAGCAAAGGTGTGGCTGTCTAAAAGAAGAGAAAAGAGGGGCTGAAAATAGCACTGTGCGGTGGCCGAATTGACAAGGAAGTGCAGCAGCAAGCAATTTTTCAAAAATAGAAGTTTAGAGGAGTGTTCCTATGTGTTCTAGAGTGTCCATTCTACCTAGGCTTGCGTCCTACAGTCAACTGGCTCTGATACCAATCTGTGACGCCTGGTGCCGTAGAACACAGAACCCAGCTAATGCATATGTGTGCCCAGGATGTTCATCACACATACACATGTAATCCACAAACTGAATTCAGAATATAACCACGAATAATAGGGTTTAAGTACTTTATTACATCAATCTCTAACTTATTCTTGCAGCGGAAGTCTCTAACTTATTCTAGCAGCGGAAGTCTCTAAACGATAGCGGAAGCAACTAAACAGCAGCGGCTCCATCTCCAACTCCACTCCACAGGCAAGTTGACGGTAGTTCGCACGCCTAGTACTCCACATGATCTTCAAAGTACTCCTCTCCTGTAGCTGATGTTTGTATGATAATGCAAGGGTCAGTACATGTTGTACTCAGCAAGTGCGGGAAAAGTATGACATGTAGCTTACAGCAAGGTAGGGAATAAAAAGGCTCGTTGCAGAAAGCAAAGTTTATTTCACAAACATGATAAAAACAGCAACTATCTTTAAGGGAATTTAATCCCAACATATATTTAAGTAAAACAGCAACATACCTCTTTTATCTCATGCTCATAATAACCATCTCATGTTCATATCCATCTCATAATCATATAACCGAAAACAAAACTCATTGTTATGACTCAACAGTCCCGAAACCAATCACAATAACCATACCATAACCATAACCAAGTAACCATCCCAAGTTTCCATCCCAAATTTCCATCCCAAATTCATGTGAGTTGGCCAGGCGCTTGTGACCGTAAGCACGGCTATCATGATAGTTTTACACTCTTAAGAGGTGGCACCATTTTACCCACAAGTTTGTGATTTCGTCACCCGTCGGTGACTGCATAACCTCCATTATACCAGTACGCAACCGTCGGTGTATGGCCAAGAGATCACAAAATAGCCTTTACAAAGTGGCTACTAGATGTATGGACTCGCTAAGGTTTCACCAGCAGGCTCGAATCACCATTCTCCCACCTACGGGCCCCCTCTTGTGCCATGCAGTTCCCAGGGCAGTCCTTTCTCGACTCCCATTCCCCGCGCCTTCCACGGTCCATAACAATTTAGCAACTTACCTAATTAGTCAGCTAAGCCGCACCCATATTTGGCCTTGTGGTGGCACTGTTTTCCTGGCATGTGCTGGCATGAACCGGTCCTTAGATCTACGGCAAGTAAACCACCATCTCATTCTACCACATCCACGAACCAAGCTTGCCTAGATCTCCCCCGATTCTATGCTCATTATTATCATCAAGTTCTCATCATCATTATTCATATAAGTGCAGTACTTAGACATGTTCTACTTCGCCTTCCCGTATCCCGTAGCTTAAGCGAAGCAAAAAGGAAAAATGACCATACCTGACTCATCAACTTTCCCAGCGACAAGGATGGTTAACAAAACTAGTAAACTCCTATAAAAGGGTGTCCCATCAAGTTGACTCAAGCATACATGTTTTCGCAAATGAAACAGTTTCAAAACATGGGATCAATATGGTCAAGGGCACTTGCCTTGCTCCTGTGGCTCTTGTTGCTCACGTGTCTCAAAGTCTCAGTGCTGTAGTTCTTTGTAGATGGCTTCCTGAGCTTGTCCTTCTACTCACGACCACACACATACAAAATTATAGCAATCAAACATCATGCATAAACTTTACTCAAGATGCAATAGTGCAAATCCTATGATGCTGTTTAATTAGACCAGTTTGTACGCGTTCTTGCATCTTTTACTAGGCTTGCATGGGGTTTTATGGTGAACAAGGGTGTAAGGATCAAGTGTGGACGTGGTGATGATCTTGACTCAAGATCTAGATCAATTCCACCGTCAAAAACCAATCAACACGTGATCTGTCCACACGAAACAGCTTCTGTTCGAAGGTAACGAAGAAAACAGATGCGAAGAAACCGCGACGAGGTCGTAAGATGGGTACGAAGACCTACCTCACTTCTCTTTGGTGGCGGGGCCTTCCTCCTAGCAATGGCAGCAGCGAAGGCGAGGCGCGACGGCGCTCGTAGGCAGGCTCACTGGTGGGGCTCACCGGCGACTGAACTCCGGCAGGGGGTAACTTGGCGAGTTGGAAGCTAGTGCCTCCAAGTCATCGACTCGAGAGGTGGAAAAATAGGTACGTCGTTGCGGCCAGGGGGTTTTGGGTTCTATTCATAAGAGGTGAAAGAAGAGTCCTATTCCAATTGGAGCTCAAATAAGAATCCTATTCAATTTGGTTTGGATCTTAACAAACTTATCTCCAATTGATTTGGTGCGACAGCAATTGTGGGTGAAATTGTGTTAGTTTCCTCAGTACCGGGCCCGCGCGCACAGGAGAAAAACCACTTAAGGATCTCGTCACCTCCGCAGGGTGAGCTCCGGAGGCGGCACGTGTCCAGCGGGGGCTAGGCCTCCCTTTTCGTCAGAGGCGAGCTCCAGTTGCGCCACGTGTCTGGCCGGCGGGACCTCCCTTCTCCTCAGAGGCGAGCTCCGTGTGCACCACGTGTCTAGCGGGGTCGGACCTCCCTCTCTCTGAGAGGCGAGCTCTGGGGGCGCCACGTGTCAGTTCCGGACCTCCCCTCATCTCGGAGGCGGGCTCTGAGAGTGCCACGTGTCCAGCAGCGCCGGACCTCCTTTCTCCTCAGAGACGAGCTCCGAGAACGACATGTTTCTTGCAGCGTCGGACCTCCCTTCTCCTTGGAGGTGAGCTCCGAGGACGACACGTGTACAGCAGCGTCGGACCTCCCTTCTCCTCGGAGGTGAGCTCCGAGAACGACACGTGTCCAGCAGTGTCGGACCTCCCTTCTCCTCGGAGGTGAGCTCCGAGGATGACAAGTGTCTAGCGGGGCTGAACCTCTCGGAGGCGAGCTCCGAGGGTGACACGTGTCTAGCGGGCCGGACCTCTTGGAGGCGAGCTCTGAGGGTGACAAGTGTCCAGCGGTGTCGGACCTCACTCCCTCCGCAGGGGTGAGCTACGAGAGCGACACGTGTCCCGCGGGGCTGGGCCTCGCTTCTCTGCAGAGACTAGCTCCGAAGTCAACACGTGTGCCGCGGTGCTGAGCCTCGCTTCTCCGCAGAGACTAGCTCCGAAGGCGACACGTCTATAGAGGGGCCGGACCTCGCCCCTTCCGCAGAGGCGAGCTCCGAGCCTGCCACCTGGCCAGCAGCGCCGGACCTCACCCCCTCCGCAGGGATGAGCTCCGAAGGCGCCACGTGGCCAGCAGGCCGCGAGAAGTGTCGACGGCGCTCCTTGGCGAATTGGAATTGGCTCTTTTCAGCTATCTTTCTTCCCATTCCTACTTCTTTTATAATGTTCTCTATATGAAAAATGTATGCATGCAGGGAAGTGAATTTGAGGGTGTTACAGTGCCGGGCCTTCTGTTTTCAGGCCCGAGACCGGCCGGCACGGCACGGCCCGTTGGTCACCTATAGAAGCAAGTTTGATACATTGCAAGTTAGAGACAGAGTGGCTGCAAATTAAACACTATGAAAACAGCTGCTCTGCGATGACAGTTACTCCTGAAATATAATGAGAAAGTTCGGATAATCTGAACTGAGTAAAGTGTAACAGTTACTCCCAAAAACATATTTGTAAAATCAACTGTGTCGACTCACGTGCAGCTCATGTGAGTGAAAGTTCGGACACTCCGAAGCGGGTATTTTGGCAATATTCAAAACTTTAAATGTAAATCCTCACTTTTATTATAATTGCCAATGTATTAAGCACACATAGGTCTCACAAAAGTTTCCTTTACTACTCCTATGACGCTTAGGACAACTTCATGTGTGGTGCTTGGTTAGCACCGCCCCGCGCTACTCGCATCGCCAATGACGAGGGGGACCCAGGTCCGCCTGTCAGACAATGGTGGCTAGTGCGGCACTGACTCTAGAAGGAGGCTTGGGCAGTTCCCGAGAAAAGCAGCGGAGCAGAACTGTCGCGGTCATCTCGGGAACCGTCATAGTCAATACCCTGAACCACTCCTTGAGCACGTTGCCACAACCCTCCAATCAAGTGCGGCCACGCGTCCATTGTGCCAGGGGCGTGCTGCCGTGAACGGCTTCATGAGCACATCCCCATGACCCTCCAATCAAGCATGGCCATGCGTCCACTACGCCAGGGGCGTGTTGCTGCTTCAACTCCCAAGCACGGCCACTCGCCCACTAGGCTAGGGAGTGCTGCCGCTTCAACTACCAAGAACGGCCATGTGCCCACTACGCCAGGGCATGGTGCCACTTCAGGTGCCAAGATACAAGTTCAAAGCAACCACGCGGGAAGGAAAGACGGAGGCCTCACCTGCGGGATCGTCACCTCCCCAGAGGTGGGCCTGGGGGCCACTGTCCGTACCCTGCAGACCGGGTACCCACTCGTAGAGGCATGAAGTGGCTCCAGACCTAGCCTCCTTGCTGAGGCGGGCTCTAGCGCTGCCACGTGTCCTCTGGCTCCCGGCCTGGCCTCCCAGCTGTGGAGGGCTCCGAAGCTGCAACATATCCTACGGTCCCGGACCTGGCCTCCCTGCTGAGGTGAGGTCCGGCGCTGCTGTGACAGACCGAAATCCGTACGTCCAGGATCTCAGAGGGTGGTGCCGCTCGATGTGACACCTGACAGCACACACCATAAGGAAACATGGTATTACATTGAAAACGAACTGAATATGTACAAAAATTCGTACAACCTTCAGTTTACAGCTATTTACAGAGTATACTACAGCGGAAGATAATTTATACAACTCACGCCCACCTAGCTAGCAAAAGTCGGTTGTCCAGCCCTACGGACAACCCACACTAGCTGCACTCATCTTGAGCGCGGCGTGTACGGCTCCTACTCAGCCATAGTCCCCGACGTAGGGTAGCCCTCGCCGGTGGACTCGTAACCCGAGTCTGTGGGGTACTCCTCACCTGCAAACACTCATAGCAGCAACCGTGAGCACGATGGCTCAGCAAGGCTTAACCGACTCACCTACACATGAAACTCTACACGCAGGTCATAACGTAGATAGTATCGTAAATTTCAGCAAAGGACTCACCTACAAGTTCATCCTTAATTCAACTTTTAGCCACAAGTTAACGATTTATGAATCCGAAATTTAGTAAGCAATATTTGGTGGCACACAGGTAACAATACAAGTTATTCATAACAGCAATATTGAATTATAACATTCCATATATTAACCTACGTCACGACTCAGTGACCAAGTGGTACGCCTGACATTTCTTCGGGTAGCTGAATCTCATACGCTACTGATCCTACCCTTTTTAGGACTGAGAAAGGGCCGATGTACCGTGGTGCCAACTTTCCATGTACTTGGAATCTGCGCTTGCCATGGATAGGAGATACTTTAAGGTACACATGATCTCCAGCTTGGAAACTGAGTTCACGCCTCCTCTTATCTGCGTAGCTTTTCTGACGTGATTGGGCGGTCTTGATATTCGCTCGAATCTCCGCTACCCTGTCCTCTGCTACCAAGATGAAGTCTGGTTGCTCCACAATGCGGTCCCCAACTTCTGACCACATGAGCGGGGTTCGACACTTCCTTCCATAGAGGGCTTCATACAGTGACATCTTGATGCTGGCCTGATAGTTGTTGTTGTATGAGAATTCGGCATATGGTAAACTGTCTTCCCAATCCTTGCAGTAGGTGAGAACAGCAGCCCTCAACATGTCTTTCAAGATTTGGTTGATCCTCTCTGTCTGACCATCCGTCTGAGGGTGATATGCTGAACTAAAGTCCAACTTTGGTACCAAGTGCCTTTTGAAGACTCCTCCAAAACCTTGACGTAAACTGAGTACCTCGATCTGAGACTATCCTCGAGGGCACTCCATATAGTTTCACAATACGGTCTATGTATAACTTGGCCTGCTTACTACCATTGTAGGTAGTGCGCACAGGAATAAAGTGTGCAACTTTAGTCAGACGGTCGACCACTACCCACACGGAGTCATTACCATTCTTGGTAGGCCAGTGATGAAATCCATTCCTACCTCATCCTATTTCCAAACGGGAATCGGTAAGGGCTGTAATAGGCTACTCGGCTTTTGATGCTCAGCTTTGACCCTTCTACACACATCACAATAAGCCACGAATTTGGCTGTCACCCTTCATGCGAACCCACCAATATTTTTGCTTAATATCCACGTACATCTTTGTGGCTCTAGGGTGGATAGAGTAGGCAGAGTTATGAGCTTCATCCATGATCATATTCCGATAGTGACCTTGTGAAGGCACACACAACCGTTTCTTCAATCACAATATTCCATCTCTATCAACTCTAAAGTCTGGTGCCTTGCCTTCACTGGTGTGTTCCTTGATCTTCATTAACTTTCCATCCTCCTGTTGAGCCTTCTTAATCTGGTCATCCAGGACAGGGTGGACGCTAAGGTTGTAGTTGTAGGAGTGAGGTACAATACTTAGGTTCAACTTCATCATCTCCTCGCACAGTTGTGGTACTTGAGTTACCAAGTGATGACAGTATGCTTTCTTGCTGAGAGCGTCTGCCACAACATTTGCTTTACCCTGGTGGTAGTGGATCTCCACATCATAATCCTTAATTAGTTCCAACCGTCTTCGTTGTCTTAGGTTCAGATCAGGCGAGGTAAAGATATACTTGAGTCTCTTGTGGTCTGTGTAGATTTAACACTTGTTACCGATCAGATAGTGTCTCCAAATCTTAAGAGCATGCACTACCGCGGCCAATTCCAAGTCATGGGTTGGGTAGTTCTGCTCGTGCGGCCTTAACTGACTAGAGGCATAGGACACCACTCGACCTTCTTGCATTAACACACATCCTAGGCCGTGTCTAGAAGAATCACAATAAATAATGAAGCTCTTGTGAATATCCGGTAAGACTAAGATTGGGGCCGTGGTTAGTCTTCCCTTCAACTCACGAAAACTCCGCTCACATGCTTCAGTCCACACAATCTTCTTATCCTTTTTGAGTAGTTCCGTCATTGGTCGGGCTAGCTTGGAAAATCCTTCGATGAACCTCCGATAATAACCAGCCATACCTAGAAAACTACGAATCTTCGAGACCAAAGTTGGTTGCTTCCAAGATGATACAGCTTTGACCTTCTCTGGATCAACTGCAACTCCCTCGGCCGTCAGCACATGCCCAAGAAAACTAACTTTCTGTAACCAAAACTCACATTTGCTGAAATTGGCATAAAGTTGATGGCTCCTGAGCCGGTCCAGAACAACACGCAGGTGTTGCGCGTGCTCTGCTTCACTTTGTGAATAGACTAGAATGTCGTCAATGAAGACAACGACAAACTTGTCCAACTCTTGCATGAACACCCGGTCCATTAGGTTCATGAAGTAGGCAGGGGCATTGGTTAATCCAAAAGACATCACTGTGAACTCGAACTGACCGTAGCGAGTCACGAATGTTGTCTTGGGTATATCTTTGGGCTTAATCCTCACTTGATGATACCAAAACCTCAAGTCAATCTTTGAGAAAAACTTGGCCACCTTTAGCTGGTCGAATAGATCATCTATCCGGGGTAGAGGGTATTCTTAATGGTCATCGCGTTAAGAGCTCAGTAATCTACACAGAGTCTCTTACTTCCATCCTTTTTCTCTACGAATAGGACTAGTGCGCCCCATGGTGATGCACTAGGCCTTATGTACCCTTTCTCTTGCAACTCATCTAACTATTTCTTTAACTCGGCTAGTTCTGGCGCTGCCATTCTATAAGGCCTCTTGGCTATTGGGGCAATTCCGGGAACTAGATCAATGGAGAACTCCACTTCTCTTTCTGGCGGCATGCCTGGCAACTCCTCAGGGAACACATCAACATACTCTTTAATCACTGGCACTTCCTGAGGTGTTTCCGCCTTCAAGTGATTTACTACTGGCTCAGACAGGCTGGACTTGACATGACATGTGACAGTCTTCCCTTCATGGTTTGTCACTGTCACAGTCCTCTGTGCACAAGCTATACTCCCCCTGCACTTGGCTAACCAATCCATATCGAGGATCACATCTATCCCATGGGAGTCAAGCACTACTAGATTAACCAAGAACTCTACCCCTCTTAGGTTTAAAGGGATGTTGTTAACTCCTAGGTGGCAAGGTATATAACCTCCCGGTGATCGAGTCATTAAGGGCCTCTTAAGGGCTACCGTAGATATATCATGTGTCTCTACGAAGTGTGATGATATAAAAGAATGTGATGCACCAGAATCAAATAGTACTGAAGCCAAAACTGACTGAACCAAGAACTCACCAAGTAGAACTCCTGGTGCTGCATCTGCCTCTTCGGCGTAGACGTGGTTTACTGTGGCCTTTCCAAAGGAGTGTTGAGTCCTTGAAGGTGCTCCACGGCTGCCTCCAGCTGGTTGTCTTGGTCCGTTAACTGAGTTGGAGATGATAGATGGTTCTGGCTTTACCTTGTAAGGGCAGTTAACGGCGATATGCCCAGGCTCACGGCAGCTGAAATATAGATCCTCTAGCCACCAGTCTGATTGACCCTAGACTGCTGAGGATGGAATGAGCCATGTGATTTAGCAGGTTGTACCGGTTGCTTGAAGGTGGTGGTTGGTGCTTTTTAGGATACACCACTATGAGCCATCTGCCCAGAGTAAATAGGTTGTTGGGTCTTTTGCACAAAGTAGGTTGGTTGTTGGGTCCTCTGTACTGAATAAACAGGTTGATTAGTCCTCTGAAGTTTCACCTGCTGGAACCCCTTCTTGTCCTCAAATTTCCTTTTCTTCTCCCGTAGCTCATCCTCTATGTTCTTTTCTGTTGTGATGGCCTTGTTAACCAAGGTACTGAAATCTAGATAAATAGATGTTTCAAGAAATTTCCTGATTTCAGTGTTTAACCCAGGTAGAAAGGCTTCTTGCTTCTTCTCTTCTGTATCCACAGCGTGGGGGTCATAGCGGTATAACACGGTAAACTTGTGTAGATACTCCGTCACAGTTAGACCCTTCTGTTTAAGGTTCATAAACTCTTCCCTCTTTAGCTTCACAATGCTACTTGGGATGTGTTGCTCTCTAAACAACTTCACAAACTCATCCCATATCATGGTACTGGCATGTGGATGCATCTCTCTGTAGCTGTGCCACCAGGCTAAGGCAGATCCTCTAAGTTGTTGGACTGCAAACAGAACCTTATCTTGCTCATTTGCATGCACAACCTCGAGTTTCATCTCAATCTCTCTTAGCCAGTCATCTGCCTCAATAGGGTCCTATGATCCAGAAAACTTGGGTGGGTTCATCCTGTTGAAGTCTGCGATCTGGTGATTGTTTTGCGGCGATGGCTGATGGTTGTTAAGACCATCGTTGTTCCGGGCAGCCAGGGTGTTCGCCAGTAGCTCGAGGAGTCGAGTCTAGCGGTCTAGAATGGCGGTCAGGTCATAGTTAGGTGCTTGGGGATGTGGCCGGACAGGTACACTCTCCGCTGTCTCATGCTCGTGAGGTGCAGGCGGAATCTCTCGTAGTCCTTGGTCCGCCTCGTGTCCATTAGTGGCTCGGCTCGAGCGGCGAGGCATCTGTGACAAGGCAATCGATGGGTTTAGATTTTCTTCCTATTATCATTACTATGGTGTGTCATAATTAGTTATGATTACTGTCTTTTATTATTGTTATTATTTTTTTCTATTTTACTATGTGTATCTAAATACACATATGTAGTTTTATACCACACAATTTACGCAAACATCAAACATTGCAAGCAACATACAAGCATTCATTCATTCATTCATTCAGGCAAGCGGTACAAGATACATAGCGCATGTCGTCACTAGGTCCGTTCCCTTAAGGGTCGACCGGGACCTCTGTCTGGCTACTAGGTCCTACATCCTGATCTTCAGGGTCTTCGTTGGTCCCGCGAGGCGAGGTCGGAGGGGTAGGTGGCACAGGCTCACGAATCCTCCTACGGGGGTTGGATAGGTGATATGCTGGAGTTCCTTCAAGGATCAGTGGCTCCGTCGTTGCACCTACCTGACGGTCCTTCCTCTTGGCCCGGTCTACGAGGTAGACACCCCTAAGCAGTTGGCTGTGACGGTCGGCCTGCTCCCTAAGGTTCTCCTCGGCCAAGGCAACTCAACTTTTGGCGCTGGCAACCCGGGCTTCAGCCTGCACTAGTGCTAGCTTAGCCTTTCGCCAGCGGGTCTCCAATGTCTCAGGACGCTAGATGAGGGTCTTCACGCGCTGGTTCAGCTGGTCGCACAAGTCATCCAGGCTCAAGAAATAACCGGACATGGCGACAATGGTGGGGTCATCTTCGGTCGACCCGAGGCCTTCCAAGTTGCAAGTCCTCGCCATCCATGCGGAACGACTATGATCCAGTGGTGGGAAGTACTTCATAGGTGTGGAACCCAAATGCCAGTCGAACATGTGGCAGAGGTACTTCAGGGCTTTGCGGGCCACCAATTGACACGTATCTTTCATGCGACATCCAGTGGCAGAGACATTCCATGGCTTCATGTCCAGGAACCTCTCACTAGCACCGATGTGCACAGTGACCTCGTAGCTTTTGGTGCCATGCTCCACGAACTCATGACCCACGTATTTTCGGACGGTCTAGAATACCGAGTCACGCCGTGGCGGCATAGAGCGCCTTGGGGAAGCCATCTTCGTTGATGCAGAAGGTGGTGAAATGGTTGTCGACCATCTGGCTTAGAACAGGGCACAAGGATTAGATGAGAGCAAAACCTATCACCAAGGCTCTATGGTCCAGGTTTCCTACAGGCCAACTATTTTACGGTCTCCTACGGTCACTCAAGTACTAGGGTACGCATCCTACAACCAAGTATGACTCTGATACCACTTGAAGCGTCCCGACCCATAAGATCGGAACTAAACATGTAATATTATGCCAGAAACAGAGTTCGGTACATAATATTACAACACAAGTGGAACCACAACCATACAAAGCTTTATTACAACGGCATACACTTTAGTACAACAATAATAAGGACTAACATAAGGATGACTAACGACATAAAAACATGGACGACTAACTCCTCCTCGTACATGGTTCCACGGTAACACCTTGGGTGTGGATGCGACCCTACTCGAAGTCCTCCGAGTTGAAGTTAGGGTCCTCTGAAGATATCAGAAACAGTTGAGTACAAAGTACTCAGCAAGCTCCACCTCACCCTTTGGGAGGGGAATGAAACAAACATAGATGCAATGCACAACAATAAGAGTGATGCAACCTAATGCAACTAAATGCAACCAAATACCCCATCCAGAGACATATCTCACCTCATTCTCACAACAGGTGGCTTCCTAGTTGTTAGGACCACACATAACCTGTCCTATGCCGAGGACACGGCCGTCCGAACGGATTCTACACTCTGCATAGGTTGTACGCTGTACCCACATGCACGGGCCATCAAATACAGCCCGTCATAACCGACACCCAGTCAAAACATCACCCAAACTAGTCGTCCCCAACCCAGTGTCATGACTTATCTCAATATCATCTCAATTTTCACTCATAAATGCATATCTCTCTCTCCACCGTGGACGACTGTCGGGCTAGCCACCGGGGTTAGGCTAAGCCCCGCCCATACAGGGTCATGTGGTCGTACTGAAGAAAGTTAGGTGAGATGTCAAAACAACTTGGTCCTTAAGGCTCACCAGGGCAGCCTCCATACTCAAACCACGAGCCTATCATCTTGATAGTACTCGTTGTAAGTCTACCACCATGGTAGCACTTACACCAACACTAACCCTTCAGCCCCGGTCTCAACTCATGCTCTCCCCAACCGTGCAACATAAACAGGGCAACATCATCATGCATAATCTCATCATACCAATATGCTGCAAAAGGAGAAACTAGTATGTTTACACTCTATCACTCGAATAACTCATGCTCATCAATGCAAAGGCCTAATATACTGGCCACAATGGATGAACCTCACATAGGAGCAATATGATCAAAAAGGGGGTGATGGAACTTGCCTTCGCTACCGTCTGCAGCGTCGTGCTCTTGGTCAGTTGGCTCCCCTGGGTTCTGTTTCGGCACTGGTTCTTCACCGCGCACAAGCAAACATACAAAAAAAGCAAATATACATCATTCAGACTTGCTTGCACTAACTATATTATGATATTAGATGATTTTTATAAGACGAATCGGATTAAGTGATCTTTGTCTGTGGGTGAGATCTGGTCTAAGGCCAATCAAGGGGATGCTTAGGGTTGGGTTCAAATCAGCAATAGTAAACGGGGGAAGGCTGACCAAAGAGTAAGAAATCGAACGCCGAGGCTATGGCTCACTCGATTAAGCTGCTGATTTTGGGTAGGGGATATAGGAAGTAGAGCAACTTCATGGAAGGGCGGCCATGCCGCGGGGTGGTCGTGGCCAAACCCGAGGAGAGGGAGAAGGGGGATGACTCTGGGAGAAGAGTGGAGGTTGGGGTGCTGATCTTGGCCGTGGCTTGGCGGGGAGGGTTCCTCATCGTAGATCGATGTTGGGGGAAGACGTGAATGCCGGTGCTCAATGGGGCGGGGGAGAAAGTGAGCTCCCGAGCCCCTTTTATATATGAAGGGGAGGGAGGGATAGGGATGGAGGAAGAGAGGTAGGTGAGGTGTAATTAATGCAGGTTCTGGGAGCTTCTCGTGGAGTGGATAAGGATGGGGGGAGAAAGAGATATGTGAGGGGTGGTTCCGGAAGCTTCTCGTGGAATGGATAAAGATGAAGGAGGAATGGGTATGTGGAGGGGTGATTCCAGAAGCTTCTCGTAAAATAGATAAAGATGGAGGAGGAAGGGGTATGTGGGGATGATTCCGGAAGCTTCTCGTGGAATGGATAAGGATAAAGGAGGAAGGGGTATGTGGGGGGTGATTCTGGAAGCTTCTCGTGGAATGGATAAATATGAAGGAGGAAGGGGTGGGTGATGTGTGGTTCTAGAAGCTTCTCATAGAATGGATGAGGATGGGGGAGGAAGAGGAAAAAAAGGGTTTGCTTTTAGGCAAAGGTAGAGGGGTGGTTGCACCAGTTTCGATAAAAGGCATATCTGAAATTGGCAAAGAGTGTGCATAATTTGTCTGGTGGTTAATTCTATAACCCTGATTTATTAGCTTTACGAAAAATGGGGCGTTACACCGTCGTAGTCAATACCCTGAACTGCTCCTTGAGCATGTTGCCACGACCCTCCAATCAAGTGCGGCCACGCATCCATCGTGCCAGGGGCGTGCTGCCATGAACGGCTCCATGAGCACATCGCCATGACCCTCCAATCAAGCATGGCCACGCGTCCACTACGCTAGGGGCGTGTTTCTGCTTCAACTGCCAAGCACGGCCACTCACCCACTAGGCTAGGGAGTGCTGCCGCTTCAACTACCAAGCACGGCCATGTGCCCACTACGCCAGGGGCGTGGTGCCGCTTCAGGTGCCAAGGTACAAGTTCAAAGCAACCACGTGGGAAGGAGACGGAGGCCTCACCTGCGGGATCGTCACCTCCCCCAAGGTGGGCCTGGGGGCCACTGTCCGTACCCTGCAGACCAGGTACCCACTCGTAGAGGCATGAAGTGGCTCTAGACCTCGCCTCCTTGCTTAGGCGGGCTCTAGCGCTGCCACGTGTCCTCTGGCGCCCGGCCTGGCCTCCCCTCTGTGGAGGGCTCCAATGCTGCAACGTATCCTCCAGTCCCGGACCTGGCCTCCCTGCTGAGGCGAGGTCCAGCGCTGCTGTGACGGACCGAAATCCATACGTCCAGGATCTCAGAGGGTGGTGCCGCTCGATGCGACACCCGACAGCACACATCATAAGGAAACATGGTATTACATTGAAAACAAACTGAATATGTACAAAAAGTCGTACAAACCTTCAGTTTACAGCTATTTACAAAGTATACTACAGCGGAAGATAATTTATACAACTCACGCCCACCTAACTAGCAAAAGTCGGTTGTCCAGCCCTACGGACAACCCACACTAGGTGCACTCATCTTGAGCACGGCGTGTACGGCTCCTACTCAGCCGTATTTCCCGACGTAGAGTAGCCCTCGCCGGTGGACTCGTAACCCGAGTCCGTGGGGTACTCCTCACCTGCAAACACTCATAGCAGCAACCGTGAGCACGATGGCTCAGCAAGGCTTAACTGACTCACCTACACAGGAAACTCTACATGCAGGTCATAATGTAGATAGGATGGTAAATTTCAGCAAAGGACTCGCCTACAAGTTCATCCTTAATTCAACTTTTAGCCACAAGTTAACGGTTCATGAATCTGAAATTTAGTAAGCAATATTTGGTGGCACACAGGTAACAATACAAGTTATTCATAACAGCAATATTGAATTATAACATTCCATATATTAACCTACGACAGGACTCAGTGACTAAGTGGTACTCATCACCGCGAGGGACGGCGAATCGACTCGATATACACCTGCAGGGATACCCGAAGAGCACGTCACATGGAGCTGCAGAGCACGCTCATCTCGATGTCGTACTGGACAACCTTTCACTAAACAGCCCAAACGTCGAACCGATCGCACCCAAACGGACAGGAGGTTCCCTACACGGAGCATCTCTCTGTGCCCGTTAGCGGATTTCCACCTTGCTGCCCTCAACCTACACCTATAAATTGGTGTGTTATGCCTCAACGCCCGGAGGTATAGGTTACATCAGTTTATCGGGGCCCATATATCCGATATGTCTTCGATACATTCAAACTTGATCAGATGGGCCGCATACGGATTGGTCCTCAATCAACACGGACAGTGCTGCGCACACAATATTTCCTCTTGCTGCGTCCTAGCTGCTTGCCTAGTCTCATTTTTTTTGCTAAAGTGGTCTCACATCTCGAACCAATCCCGTGTAACGAACCCTATACTCGCGAGTAGATTCCAACTACTCGACTTGTACCGAAGTCTATAAACATTAAGCACAGCTTGCACTACTCAAGGACTTAGACACTACCCTCACTTTTATTGGAAATATCTGGTTATGCATTTGGGGTTTCATCCATCCTACACCTAATGCACATACATACCTCAAGCTAAGTGAATATAAAGAAAAAAATTTAAAACTTGATAAATGCAAACCGGGGCTTGCCTTGTTGCTGCTGATCAGGGGTTAAGGTCTCTTCCGGAAGTAAAAAGTACAGAACCTCCGGGGTCTCCTCGCCTTCAGCGACTATAGGTAAGCAAATTAACCGATATGTCAATTTAAATGCAATGTGTTAAATCTAGTATGTAAAGACCATAACTCTAGCTAGACCTCCCCTTTTGCTATGAAATTTTTATGGTGGTTTGGTAAGGACCTAACCAGAGACTTTACCAAATTTCATTTGAATCAAAGCCTAAATGAGCTCTGCCCAAATAAATGTCTAAATGGTCATTCCTAGAGCTTCTAAGGATTTCCAAGGATTTTCATGGATCAAACCATTACTTTCTGGAAACTAGAGTTTGAGATGGTTCTAATGGAGTTGGTTTCATGTCATTTGAATAATCCTAGAGAAAGTTATGCCCTAATCAAGATTTGAGAAAATCTGAAAAATGTTTCTGTACATTTTTCCATTTTCTCAGGGCAGTTCACTTAATCACACCATTAGGGGGACTAAATGAACATGGATGGATCTGAAATTTTTCCTGAGACTCAAGGAGTTTCAAATTAACATCCTAACCAAATTTCATAATTTTCCATAAAAGAATTCTCCAGATAAAATTCCCAACAGTTTAAATTCTAGGGATTTAATTCTGGAAATTTAATAAGTTTCATGAACTTAAACTTGTTTTGCTGGATAGTATTGAAAAAGCTGAATCTAATAAAATTTGGTTCACTTAATTTGGAGCTCCCTAGCAAAAGTTATGGCTAATTGAAGTTTGAACAAAAATCTGAAATTCAAGAAAAGTTTAAACCCTGCATGTGGGCCCCACCCGTGCTTTCTTCTTCCTCGCGCGCGCTTGAGCTCGGGTGGCGGCGCTTTCCATCGAGATCCGCCAGAAGGGCCTTCCCGGCCCCCTCTAGGGCTAAGGCTCGCCGCCCCTGCCTATCAGAGCACGAGGAATTCATCCCCGGGGTCGGTCGAGGCTCTAGGTGGCTGGAAATTGGTCGGCGACGTCGCCCGGCTCCTACAGAGGCTCATTCCTAGCAACCTTTGGCCCTACAGCTCCATGGAGACATGCTAAGCACGGTTGTGACGCTGGTTCACCGTGAAAACGGCCGGAGATGGGAGCTCACCGTCAACCTAGGTCACATATCGGCGACGACTCAAAAAACTCGAAGAGCAGAGCCTGTACTCGACGGTTTGTGATTATTTTTTATCCTAGATGGTCGTGGGAAAGTGTAGAACGTGTGGGTAGCTTGGCATACGCTGTGGTGAGCTAATCCCCGCGAATTTTGGAGTTTGGAGCGGCTCAGTTCTATGAACACCGAAAAATAACTGGAGAAATTCTCCCTCGACAGTGCATGAAAGGAGGAGCGGTTTGCACCGGCAGGTCAAGCACCTTAGGGTGGATATTTTTCGTGTAGAATGTCGTCCACGAGCGAGCTTCTAGTGTGTGGTCGCCGGAGAACCGAAAATGTTGAGCGACGGTGAGTGTTCTTCGGGGCTGTTCGAGGGAGAACTGTGGAGCGCGAGGGAGAGAAAATGGTTCACGGCAGAAACCACGCGCTTATCCTTCGGTCACCGGCTCACTGAGCAGGAGGTGGCGCGCACTGGGGGCGGTTTGGCACCGGCGAGCAGGAGGTTGCACCTGCGGGAGAAGCTCTCGGAATAGAGCCCGTGGGTTGTGGCGGTTCTCTGAGCTTCTGTGACTGATCTGTGGGCCCTCTCTCCCCTTCTCTCTTTTCTTTTTGTTTTCACTGCGAAGATCTTAGCTACTCACAATTGAATGGGAAACTTAGGCACTAAGTCATGAGTTGAATTTGATTTCCTCAAATTGAAGTTTATTTGGCTAAATTTGCTTCACATTTGTATTTGAAATTCGAATTCAGTTTTGAATTAATTCAAATTTAGCTCCCGACAAGATGAACTCCAATAAGGATGAAAATTGGTGTACTAACTCAGAAAAATGTTCTGAGTTTGAATATGAAATCAACTTTTGAATCCAAGTGATGAAAGTGGCTGGAATTTGAATTTGCATTCAAATAGTCCCTTTTTATAAAAGTCTCCAAAAGTGTCTCAAAATGATTTGGATTTGCATGAAGCTTGGCCTGAGCCTTCCCAAAAATATTTAGGGTCTAATGGTGAGCTCAGACTTTCATGTTTATATGTATGAGCTCCTTCTTTTTGGAGTTATGGGTTTTTCCTCTAATCCACCTTTTGATGATGTTTACTTGCTCTTCACAAATGTTCATGAGTTATCCACAAAATGAGCTGTGGTGTGGTGATGTGATGAACACTATAGCAAGTAAATTCTTGGGCTTTTACATCCCTCCCTCCTTAAAAGAATCTCGTCCCGAGATTACAAAAGAAGAGACGAAGATGTAAGAGGAAATTACCCGTGATAAGATGCCATGAAGCACAGGTAGTTTGAGCGAAGGAATTCCTTGCTTTCCCACGTCGCTTCCTCAGCGGTGTGATTGCTCCAAAATATCTTGTAGAACCACAACGTTCGCTTACGCGTGGTCCGAGCCTTCTCATCAATAATCTCCACTGGATATTCAGCATAAGTCACGTCCGGTTGTAGCTCGCCAATGTCTTCGGTGGGATCAGTAGCCGTATACTTCAGACATTTCCGGAGTTGTGAAACATGGAAAACGTCTTGAACACCAGCGAGAGATGCCGGTAGTTCTAGTCGATACGCCACTGGTCCACACTTCTCGGTGATGGCATAGGGTCCAATGAATCGGGGAGCGAGTTTCCCCTTCACGCTGAATCTGTGCACGCCTTTCATCGGAGATACACAGAGGTACACGTGTTCCCCGATGTCGAAGTGTAGTGGCCTACGCTCTTATCAACATAACTTTTCTGTCGGGATTGAGTGGCCTTCAAGTTTCCTTGAATCATCCGAACCCGCGCTTCAGCATGGTTCACCAAATCAATCCTGGACGTGACCCTTTCACCGGACTCACACCAATTCAATGGGGTGCGGCACTTGCGACCGTAGAGAGCCTCATATGGTGCCATCTTGATACTCGCTTGATAGCCATTGTTATACAAGAATTCCCCCAACGGCAGATGATCATCCCAATTTCTACCATGGTGGATGGCACACGCTCTCAACATGTCTTCTAACACCTGATTCACCCTCTCAGTTTGCCCATCTGTCTGAGGGTGATAGGCAGAGCTTCTAATCAGATTAGTACCCAAAGCAGCGTGCAACTGCTCCCAGAAATGAGCCACGAACAGTGCCCCTCAATCTGAGATTATAGTCTTGGGTACTCCATGTAAGTATAAGATTCTTGCAATGTACAGCTCCGCATACCTGCTGGCATGGAAATGTGTATGCACGGGAATGAAGTGAGCCGACTTGGTTAACCGGTCAACGATTACCCAAATGGAATCATTCTTGTTAAAGGTCATGGGTAATCCCACAATGAAATCCATGCTCACATCTTCCCGTTTCCATGCTGGAATTTTCAGGGGTTGCAACAGCCCTGATTTCCTCATGTGATCCACCTTCACTCGTCTACACGTATCACACTCGGATTCGTACTTTGCAACTTCCCGCTTCATCCGTGTCCACCAAAATTTACTCTTAAAATCGTGGTACATTTTGTTGCTGCCCAGATGAATGGAGAACTTAGACAAGTGAGCTTCATCAAGGATCTTCTTTCTCAGCTCCATATTCCGCGGTACGACTATGTGGTTATTGAACCATAGGATCCCCTCATCATCCTTCCAGAAACATTTGATATCCCCGCTGTCTATCCGTCTCCGGAGATGTGCCATGCCCTTGTCCACCTTCTGAGCTGCAATAATATCCTCCCTAATGGTAGGGATGAGAGCAAGGTTGTAGAGTGATCCATATGGAAACAAGTATAAACTAGGTTCTTCCTCTACCATCAGTGTAGTAGTGAGGTTATGGATATGTGATTTCTGACTCAGCGCGTCGGCAACCACATTCGCCTTGCCGGGGTGGTAATGGATCTCAATTTCATAGTACTTGATTAATTCTAACCACCTCCTTCGCCTTATATTCAGCTCCTTTTGGGTGAAAATGTATTTTAAGCTCTTGTGGTCGGTGTAGAGATGCACCAAATTCCCCAGAAGATAGTGCCTCCACATTTTCAGCGCCAAAACCACAGCAGCGAGCTCAAGATCATGAGTTGGATAGTGCTGCTCGTGGTTTCGAAGTTGGCATGAGCCATACACGACCACGCGTCCTTATTTCATCAACATGCAGCCAAGCCTGATACCGGACGCATCACAATACACGTCGAAGGGCTTGGTCATATCCGGTTAAGCTAAGACCGGGGCGGTTATGAGATGCTTCACCAATGTTTGGAACACTCCTTCACATGCTAAGTTCCAAACATATTTCGTTCCCTTCTTCAATAATCCAGTCATCGGCTTAGCAAGCTTGGAGAAGCTCGGATGAATCTCCAGTAATATCCCGCTAAACCGAGGAAGCTTCTGACTTCCTGGACAGAAGTGGGAGCTTTCCATTTCAGCACTTGTTCAATTTTTCTTGGGTCAACCGCAATGCCTTCCGCTGAGATCATGTGTCCCAAAGATGGCACTTGGCTGATCCAAAACTCACATTTGCTGAACTTGGCATAAAGCTTGTGGTCTCACAGTCGTTGAAGGACGATTCGCAAGTGTTCGGCGTGTTCTGCTTCTTACTTGGAGTAAACCAAGATATCATCAATGAACACCACCACAAACTTGTCCAACTCCGGCATAAACACCGAGTTCATGAGGTACATGAAACGTGCCGGAGTGTTGGTGAGACCAAAAGACATGACGAGATATTCATATAGTCCATATCTCGTCGAGAATGCCGTCTTCGGGATATCCTCCGCCCCGATCTTTATTTAATGATACCTGGAGCGAAAGTTCATCTTTGAAAACACACTTGCACCCATAAGTTGATCAAATAGGATGTCAATGCGGGGCAGTGGATATTTGTTCTTGATGGTGATGGCGTTGAGCGGCCGGTAATCCACACACAGCCTCAAGGTTTCATCCTTCTTCTTGGCAAACAGTGCCAAGCATCCCCAGGGCGAGGAACTCGGCCTAATGAAACCCTTGCTCAACAAGTCATTGAGATGTTCTTTCAACTCAGCCAGCTCATTTGGAGCCATCTTGTACGGTCTTCGTGATATGGGTGTAGTCCCGGGTGCAAGTTCAATCTTGAACTCCACATCCCGTTCAGGTGGCACGCCTGGGAGATCATCCGGGAACACGTCGGGGTACTCTCGGACTACAGGGATGTCATCTAACTTGGGAGCTTCAGTGTTATAGGCTGCTGAAACTTCCGGGACTGGATTGTCTAGTATGAGGGAATGCGGACGGTGGAGTGGAGAGTTGAGGTGAACCGTCCGTGATAAGGTTTCTAGGACAGCGCCATGGTAACGTAGCCATGGCATACCTAAGATTGCATCAATCTTCTGTCCATCAAGAATAATCATAGTAGTGGGATATATTCTCCCACCTAAGCACAGTGGTGCTTTAGGAATCATCACATTTGCTGAAATATTCCCTCTCGGTGAGCAGATCATATATGAGCACTCGGTTGGAAAGACTTCCAGTTGATGCTTAACCACATAGGATGCACTTATGAAGTTGTGGGTTGCACCCGAATCAAATAAAATGATGATTGCACGGTCGTTGAGAGTGAACGTACCCGCCAGCTCGTTCTCTCCTTCCGGGGCGTCCTCATTGTCGATGTAACAAACGCCCCCGGTGCACTGACCTCCCTTCTTGACTGGGGGTCGGCCTAGAGCACTGCCCTGATATTGGGCTTGCCCGCTGCTTTGCTGCCCTTGTGGACAGTCCTTTGAGAAATGCCCCGCCTGGCCACACGTGTAGCATGTGTAGCGAGGCAGTCCTCCGCTGACCGGTGGACGGAATCCCAGGCACGTTGTGGCGGTGGAGACGCCCGGGGTACCATCTGTGCTGTTGCTTCTGTTGCGGTTGCGGTGGTGGCATCGGCGGTCGGAATGGGGGTGGCTGAAAAGAACGATCCCCAAACTGTTGAGGTCGTGCCGGTGGATGCCACTGCTGACCGGATGGTGTCCAATACACCATGCGGTATTTTTGAGGAGCTCCACCCCCCCGCTGCTCGGTGGAGCGCTTCGCTTCCTCTGCTCAGCCCATTCACGCTGAGCATCCTCTTGCATAATCGTGGCATTGACGAGGTCATTGAAGGTGCCGCGATTGCATTGCACGAGGTGAGTCTTCATCTCGGGGTTTAGACCCCGATAGAACTGCTTGCGCTTTTTCTCCTCCGTGGAGATGTAATCCAACGCATACTGTGCCAGATAGTTGAACGCACGGGAGTAGTCGTGAGCACTCCTCTAGCCCTGCTTCAGTTCCAAGAACTCTTGGAACTTCCTCTTCATCATCCCGGAAGGGATATGATAGGCGCCGAACGGCTCCTGGAATTCTGCCCATTCGACGGCGTGGCCAGCAGGTAGTGAGGCGACATAGTTTGCCCACTACGCACCGGCGGCACCGTGCAGCTGCTGTGCCACGAAGAGAGTCTTCTGCCGCTCCATGCATTGGAGCAGCCCGAACTTGGACTCAATCGTCCGCAGCCAGTTATCAGCCTCCATTGGTTACGCCGCTTCGGTGAACACCGGTGATGTGGGGCTCACGAGGCCCCCTCTCTTGACGCCCCCCAACCTCCTGGGACGTATTCTGCACAATCATGCGGAGCAGGTCGGTCTGCTCCTGACGAGAGCCCACCAGCACCGAGATCACATCCGCTAGTGTAAGTGGAGGCGGCGGTGGTGGTTGTTGTTGCTGCGGGGTGTTGTCGTAAGCAGGCGGCTGGGAGTCATCACCCCCTTGCTGACTAGAGCCCCCGACCTCATGCGTGGTCCTGGTACGAACCATCTGCAACCATACGACAATAAAATCAGTCCCACAGCAAGCTCCATGCAGTCCATAAAATAGGAGTAAAACATAATGACGGTAAACATGCGATACATCTCGTACATGAATAATGTAATAACTTTGCACAAGCTACACCATTACCGGAACAAATACCAATCGGTGAAATCCAAATTGATGGACTTTCTCTTTGTTCAACTATATTTGGTCACAACGAGACATTAATATCGCTTTGTCATCACATATACTACCCTTTTTCTTCAATACGACACAAACATGGTCTCTAGCAAAAGAACTCGAGTAGGTAATATACTCAAATCTTTCACTAGTTGAAGATAACCACTCATGAGTATGTTCTACCCCATTGGAAGTAATAAAACCCCAATAAGTACAACAATCTCTCAAATGAGTTCAACTGTTCATTCCTCTGCCCAGAATGACCAGTTGCTACTTATCCCAGATTTTGACCTGGTACCTGGCATTTTCATTACTCAAGTTGAATACCTAAGTTAAAGTTAACTTCAGTATATTTCCAACAGGTATTTATTTGCCCACAGATTAGTTCTGGTTAAAAAGTTATGATAATTCAAAGTCAACAAAATTTCTGGAAGAATTTCAACAGCACCTCCTTTGGAAGTTGCTGTTTTCAACTCTAAATTCCACTGAATTCCGTGCTGCAACTGCAAAAACATTGAATTACAAAGATGTAACACATCTCCTAACCTTTCAAAAAAAGTATCAAATGGAAATTTTAGATTTTTCTACAGGAAGTTATGCTTGAAAAACAGCACAGTCTAGAGAGTGTTTTAAATCTGTCCTAGTTCTGCACAGTTTACCATCATCTGGAATTTCAACCAGTTTGAGGTGTGATTCTGCTCTGGAAGTCTACAACAAAGTTGTAGACCACTCAGACACCTTTCCAGAGCAATATCACACATCTCCATTGGCTACCTAACCTGTGAGTTATGCTCTGTTAAAGGTTCAGCAAACTTGCTGCTAAAACAGAGCACTCTGTATTTCAATTCCTTTGATCTAAATTAATCAACTTTTGAATTTTTCTACCTAACCAGGGTCCTAAAGATTAAAACTTGGTTATCTTAATTTCTTTTTAACTTGTTTCAATGCAAATGATTATTACATGTTGGTACTACTGTACGATCGAAGAGCACGTGAAAAGCTACCAGAGGGGGGTAAAGGGTAGATTTAAACTTTTTAGCAAAAGCAATAAAACCCCCTCAGCAGAAAATCGATCTGTTAAAGAAACCGTGTATGTGACTGATCTAAATGTGTTAAACTGTGACAAAAGTGGTATATATTATAGAGAATCAAGTCACGAAGACACGACAACAAGAATCACGGAAATCCGTCAAGAAAAACTCAAGTTATGATCGAAAGATCAAACGAGGGTCAATTTGTTCTACTCGAGTAAAAACCAGATCTACAACACTGCAAAGAAACTCATGTGGATCAGAAACACAAATCCAATGACTGTGAAATTTTCATAGATGATATATAATCAAGTTGGGAAGACAATATAAAAAGAATCACGTCAATTGGATCTGTAAAACACGAGTTATGATCAAAACACCGAAGCACTGTCGTGCTGTCCAGAACTCGACGAGAAAGACTTACAAAAACAAGTCGGACGAACAAGGCACAAAAGCTCCTTTAAATTACTAATTTTATTGATCAAAACATAAGAGGAACAGCCCAATATTGTCTTGCCACGAGCTCTGGCCTCCCTTGCTTATATAACCAGCCTGGAGGTCAATCCAATTCAAACTAGAACTCTAATCCTACTCAGTTTCTGAATCGAAACTTTCCATAACTGCTCAAGACTCTTCTATACGCAGATAGAAGCAATCTTAAGACTTCCAAATACCTTAGGAACGTATCCCACATTCCTAAAGCAACTCAACTTTGTGTCCCACATGAAATCCTATCATAACCAACTCAAATCTTTCCATATTTGAGCCATAACCGACTCAGCCGCAGCCTGAGTCCATAATCCAGCCGGTTGGACCTTTCCTACCAATTCTTTACGTCCACATCTCTTCATCACGCCTTGGAACCATGTTGCAACGTCCATGCACTCCTTGCACACGTGCAAACACCTTCCAACGATGTCCACGATACCTTCATATGCATTGTTCTTGATCTAAACGTGTTGCGCGAGCTCCCGATCAACTCAACCACAATTCCTCCCGAACTTGGTTGTTGAACCTAATATTCTCCCTAAGACTAGTTCAATGGATCCTGTCACCAGCCATATCTTGAACTCAAGCAAAACCTGCACATGAATAAACAACCAATACTTTCGAGCATAAGTCCGCGACTTGACTCACGTTAGTTCTGAAAACCACAACACCTTACGTGAACACCTCACATAAGCATGTTGCAAACCATAGCAAAATGTTAACCACCGTAAACAGCCATAACACTTCAAAAACTTAGTAAAAGAATACTAAGCAAACTTCCCATAGATGCCAAATTCGGTTCTGTTATCATTTCTAATTGCTTTTAAAGATCCTGGGTGATCAATTGATAATCTAAAAAATAAGGTTCTAAAGTGACTAAAATTTTCATTCTTAGATGCCATAAAATAAACCCAAGAGTATCTAGAATAGTCATCAACAATCACAAGAACATACCATTTAGCTCCGAAGGATTGAACACGTGAAGGTCCTACGGTGTCAAGGTGCAAAAGTTGACCCGGTTCAGTTGTCATGGCCATTGTGAGAGGAGCATGTGAACCTGCAACCATCTTAGCATGTCTACAAGAAGAGCACATAATTTCTTTGTCCCCTTTAAGCTTAGGCAGCCCACGTATGCGATCAAGAGTACTAACACGTGTGAGATGATCAAAGCCTACGTGACCAAGTCTACGATGCCAAAAATATAAGTCTTTTGAATCATTAGCAACTAGACATCTATGCTTAGAGGATGACATATCAAAATTAGCTTTAAAAACTCTTCCAAACCGAGACATATTAAAAATGAGCTCGCTATTTGAATCTGCAACCTTGCAACAATTTTTAGTGAAAATAATTTCTAGATTTTCATGTAGCAATTGTGAAACAGAAAGCAAGTTGTATTTCAAATTTTTAACAAGTGCCACATCTTTTAAAGTGTAGTGATTATTTACTCTAACCGAACCCTTAGCAATTATAGGAGTTGAATAATTATCGGCAAAAGTAACATTTTCTACATGTGACACAAAAAAGAGGGAGGAGAACCATTCTCTGTTACCGGTCATCTGGTGTGAGCATCCTGAATCCACAATCCAAATGTTCTCCTTCCTCAAGCGTGTAACCTACATAGAAGTACAATACTTTGATGACTCAATACTGGGGTTAGTCAAAAGGCATTTAGGAATCCAGTACTGAGTCACACGATGTCCAGCAGAAGTAACACGCAAAGGCTGAGATAAAACAGCAGGTTTATGAGCCAAAGTTTGAGGATTTTTGTACCCAACTACTGACCTATGAGGTGTTCCATGAGTAGCACTAAAAACAGTAGTTCCGGAAGAAAACTTTGCATGTTTTGACTCATTCCAGCAAGTTGTATATTCCTAACATTCGGTTCAGTACACGCAACAGGTTTTGCACAGTTTTTATGTGATCTAGCAATCATTCTTTCCTTTTTCTGTTGCTTAGCTAGTCTATAACAAAAATCTATGACATGACCATCTCTACAACAGTAGGTACAATGAAATTTAACTTTATGTTCATGTCTAGCTGAGCAGACAACATGTTTATTTGAAACCGAATGAGACAACACTCTTGCAGATTTAAAAACCACTTCTTTTGTTTAGGAACTATTTTAATCAAACCACTTCCTAATGACTTTACAATGTTAGGTGGATGTGCTTTAGCATGAGCATGGGAATAAAAAACCTAAACCAGTTTTATCATTGTAAGATTTAGAAGAATTCAACAGAAAGTTCAGATTCTTATTCCCATTATAAAACCGCTCTAGTGTCCTATTCATGTCATCAAGTTTCTTAGACAAGTCTAGGCAGTTTTGACATGAAGTTTTCCCTTTTAGTTTGCAATTGGAACAATACTTAACTTGATGAGAATGTAAAGCATTGTTCAATAAAGAAATTTCATTCATAGCATCTTGTAGTTTCTTATTAAGATCATCACAAGTAGAACAATGCAAATCAATTGTAGAACAACAAGCATCTTTCAAGTTTTATCATTAAGTGCAGCAAGCTCTCTATTCTTTTCAATCTCTAACTCAAGTTTATCAAGTGTGGAGGTATGTGCACTTCATAGAGAGGACAATTGTTCATATATTAAATCACATGAGGAACAAGAATCATAACTAGGAATCAAAGATTTCAAACGATTAATTTTAGATTCTAGTGACTCATTTTAACAGCATTATCCCTAAGCTTTTTGTCCTTTTTCTTAAATATAACAGTGGCACGATAAATAGCATCACACATTTCTTCGCAAGTAGGACATACCTCTTCATTGTCGCTGTTGTGTTGTGCCTCCTCCATACTTGAACTCAACTTGCCCGTCATTAAGCATAATCTAGCCAAATCATCTTCATCTTCGTCACTTCCGATGTCCACATCGCTCGAGCCAAGTTCTTGAAGTTCGGAGATAAAACTATTTACCAATTGGTGTCCTATAAAACCCTTCTTTTTCTTATCGTTTGCAAAGGAGTGCTTCGTCCTACTTTGCTTTTCATCACGGGAAGTAGGACCTGAAAGGTTAGGGCAATCCGCACGGAAATGTCCTGTCTTACCACATTCGAAGCATCGTTGAGGTCCGACACTTCCTCTCCTTCTAGTTCTCACATTTTGCAATGCTTTTGAGAACCGAGTAGAGATGAGTGCAAGTTCCTCCTCTGGAAACTCTTCAATCTGTTCAAGGGTTAGAGAGGACAACAAAGAAAGTGTACCACAAAATGAAGATTGACTAGAGCCAGGCATGTAACGTTGTGAAACAAATGCAAGAGACTTGTTGGGGTTCTTACGTGATATTATGTCAATTTCATGAGTTTTTAACATAGAATATAGCACATCTAATGTAAGTGTACTCATGACAGTAGATTCACGAATAGATGTAACGTTCAACTCCCAAATTGACATGTATAATGCACTTAGTAATTGCCTAGCGTTTTCAGCATCTGAAAAATTAATGTTGACACTACGCAAGTTGCTGAGAATTTTATTGAAGCGAGCAAAGAGGTCATCGATTGACTCACCGGGTTGCATCTCGAATGTATTCTTTCTTGAACATATATTGTCTTACCTCCTTGATCGTGTTGGATCCTTCGGTCACAAAGTGCTTTCCACACATCGTATGCAGATCGAAGTTATGCAACACGGTCGAAGTAACTTTGAGTTAATCCTTGTATGATCAAGTTCCGTGCTTTGTTGTTGTTGTCGACATCTCTCATGTTCATAGCTGTGGCTTGATCGTTTGGTGGTACGTCATAAGGCTACGCCTTTTCCCTTATTGCAAAGCCTTGTGCCTGGATGAAAGCCTCCATTCGTGCCTTCCAAAACTGAAAATCAATGCCACTGAACACACAAGGTTTTGCGAAGTATTTCTCCTTGATGATTAGTCAAAACACGTGCAAATCACAAATATTATAGCACCGTGGCTCTGATACCAATTGTAGGATCGAAGAGCACGTGAAAAGCTACCAGAGGGGGGTGAATGGTAGATTTAAGTATTTTAGTGGAAGCAACAAAAAACCCCTCGGCAGAAAATCAATCTGTTAAAGAAACCGTATATGCGACTGATCAAAATGTATTCAATCCATGACAAAAGTGGTATATATTATAGAGAATCAAGTCACGAAGACACGACAACAAGAATCACGGATATCCGTCAAGAAAAACTCAAGTTATGATCGAAAGATCAAACGAGGGTCAATCTGTTCTACTCGAGTAAAAACCAGATGTGCAACACTACAAAGAAACTCGTGTAGATCAGAAACTACAAATCCAATTACCATGAAATTTTTACAGAAGATAGATAATCAAGTCGTGAAGACAACCCAAAAAGAAGCACGTCAATTGGATCTATAGAACTCGAGTTATGATCAAAACACCGAAGCACTGTCGTGCCGTCCAGAAACTCGACGAGAAAGACTTGACAAAAACAAGTCGGATGAACAAGGCACAAAAGCTCCTCTAAATTACGAATTTTATGATTAAAACATAAGAGGAACAGCCCAAGGTCATCTTTCCACAAGCTCTGGCCTCCCTTGCTTATATAACCAGCCCGGAGGCCAACCCAATTCAAACTAGGATTCTAATCCTACTCAGTTTCTGAATCAAAACTTTCCATAACCACTCAAGACTCTTCTATACGCAGATAGAAGCAATCTTAAGACTTCCAAACACCTTAGGAACGTATCCCACATTCCTAAAACAACTCAACTTCGTGTCCCACATGAAATCCTATCATAACCAACTCAAATCTTTCTATATTTGAGCCATAACCGACTCAGCCGCAGCCTGAGTCCATAATCCAGCTGGTTGGACCTTTCGGACCAATTCTTTACGTCCACATCTCTTCATCACGCCTTGGAACCATGTTGCCACGTCCATGCACTCCTTGCACACGTGCAAACACCTTCCAACGACATCCACGATACCTTCATATGCATTGTTCTTGATCCAAACATGTTGCACGACCTCGTGATCAACTCAACAACAATTCCTCCCGAACTTGGTTGTTGAACCTCATCTTCTCCTAAGACTAGTTCAATGGATCCCGTCACCAGCCACATCTTGAACTCAAGCAACACCTGCACATGAATAAACAACCAATACTTTCGAGCACAAGTCTGTGACTTGACTCACGTTAGTTCCGAAAACCACAACACCTTACGTGAACACCTCACATAAGCATGTTGCAAACCGTAACAAAATGTTACACACCGTAAACAGCCATAACACTTCAAAAACTTAGTAAAAAAATACTAAGCAAACTTCCCATAGATGTAAAGCAAGTTTGAAACATTTGCATGGTAAAAACAGAACTATTGCGATTTAGCTCCGGACCTTGCCAAAGCTAACCGGACCTTGAACCGGAGCTTACCAAAGCTAGCAGAACCTAGCACCGGAACTTACCAAAGCTAGTCGGACCTATAACCGGAGCTAACCAAACACATGTCAGATCTAGCCATAGCAAGTCGGACCATACGTCGGATCTTGTCGGAGCTCGGACCTAGAGTTGGACCTTGACAAAAAGTATGTTTTGGCAGAATTTAAAACTTTTATCGTCATAGCCAATGTATTCAGCACACATAGGTCTCACAACTATGTTCCTCACAAAAAGTAAAATCCTAACCAGATTATACCGGCATATACGTCTCAATTGTGGCACTAACAACGGTCTCTCGCAAATGTGTACTACACGGGATATGTACGTGGTTAGCACCTGCAGAAGAACACTCAATAGTGATGTACACAAAGGTTTTTGACATTACGGGCAGGTCCATATTGGAAAGTAAATACATACGCCCGTATCATTGTCATACGTCCGTCCTTGAGTTAAGCCACGTCTCAAGGTACGTGATTGTGTTTTCACCACACGATGGGGAAACCGAGTAGAGCGCGAATGGGTCGTCACGGTTGGGAATTTTATCAACCCAATAGGTACCACCTACTGTCCTGCAGGGCACGCCGATGGAAAGTGCTGCGTATGTCCTCCTAGGCTATTTCCAGAAGAACACACTATCGCGTTACCGACCACACGATGGGGTTTCCACTTTCTTGCCTAATGCACGCCAGGGATTAGCGTTTCATATGAACTCAATAACATGAAGAGTTCAAGAGTTTCATATTGACGTCTCACACCAAGCTGTGAGACCTATCCCTGAGCCACATTTCTCATCAAGGGAGCTAACCGAAATTGAACCGCTTTCAGTGGCGTTCCTTACCATGCTTACATTGAAACCTTCAGTTTACATCTATTTACAGAGTATACTACAGCGGAAGATAATTTATACAACTCACGCCCACCTAACTAGCAAAAGTCGGTTGTCCAGCCCTACGGACAACCCACAATAGCTGCACTCATCTTCAGCGTGGCGTGTACGACTCCCACTCAGCCGTAGTCCCCGACGGGGGGTAGACCTTGCCGGTGGATTCGTAACCCAAGTTCGTGGGGTACTCCTCACCTGCAAACACTCATAGCAGCAACCGTGAGCATGATGTCTCAGCAAGACTTAACCGACTCACCTAAATAGGAAACTCTACATGCAGGTCATAACGTAGATAGGATGGTAAATTTCAGCAAAAGACTCGCCTACAAGTTCATCCTTAATCCAACTTTTAGCCACAAGTTAACGGTTCATGAATCTGAAATTTAGTAAGCAATATTTGGTGGCACACAGGTAACAATACAAGTTATTCATAACAGCAATATTGAATCATAACATTCCATATATTAACCTACGTCACGACTCAGTGACCAAGTAATACTCATCACCGCGAGGGACGGTGAATCGACTCGATATACACCTGCAGAGATACCCGAAGAGCATGTCACGTACGCCCGCCCGTGGAGCTGCACAACACACTCACTCGATGTCGTACGGGACAACCTTTCACCAAACAGCCCAAACATTGAATCGGTCACACCCAAATGGACAGGAGGTTCCCTACACGGAACATCTCTCTATGCCCGTTAGCGGATTTCCACCTTGCTGCCCTCAAACACCTATAAATTGGTGCGTTATGCCTCGACACCCAGAGGTATAGGTTACATCAGTTTGTCATGGGCCCATATATCTGATATGCCTTCGGTACTGAAAGTTGCCTAGAGGGGGGTGAATAGGCGGAAAATCTGAAATACGGCTTAATAAAAACTATTTGTTCACAAAGTGCGGACTAGTCCGGTCCTGAGGTCGGACTAGTCCGGTCACAAAAGATTTTGGCTCAATAAGACAAGAACACTGTATTTATCCTGTGGTTCAGCTCCACAAAGAAGCCTACGTCCACGTTGAGGAGTCCACCAAGGACCAGGTTGCTCTCAACCTTTTCCTCACCAAGCCACCACCAAGGTTGGCTTGTTCTTTCACTATATCACAAATGCTTCACAATATGTGGTGGGGCAACTCACAACTTGAGACTCCCACGGGAACTCAGCTCAAAGCACTTACAGAACAATTCTCTTCAACAACACACTTCTCACTCAGTGCTAGAGAATCAACCAAGAGCTCTATGGTGCACACTCCCCTTCTTCTCCTCTTCCCAAAACTCACAAACCCTCAAGAATCACACTTAGGGTTCCAATAACTTGAAGAGAGGGGACTAAAAATCTCTAGGAAGGCTATTTCGTCTTTAGGATGCTTGTTCTTCTATTTGAGGCCCGGGCAACCCCTTTTTATAGAGGTCCCAAAAGACCAGCCGTTGCCAACTGCCAAACCCCGGACTAGTCCGCCCTTTGACCCCGGACTAGTCTGGCCAGCAGGGACCGATGACATCACTCTTCACCTACTAAACGGTCGGATCTCACCAACTAAACGGTCACATACCACGGACTAGTCTGATCCACAATGTACTAGTCTGATCTCACACAGAACCAATTATTTCGGTTGAAAACGGATAAGTCTGGTCCACCGGACTAGTCCGGCCTCCATGGGAGGACAAGTTCGGCCATCCATTACTTGGTCCCAGCAGCTACTTCCTAATTCCAAACGGACTAGTCCGACACACAGAGGACTATTCCGATCTCACACAGAAACTCCTTTTCCGGTTTGAAACAGACAATTCTGAACCTACAGACTAGCCTGGCCCTGAAGAGCGGATTAGTTCGGTCAACCAGGACTTAGTTCCTGAAGGCCTCAGACACTCTCTCAATGGAGTTGTCCGTCCCCAGACGGACAAGTCCAAACTCACACAGAAACTCTTGTTCCGTTCTATATCGGATTAGTCCGGTACTTCGGACTAGTCCGACCTTCTAACCCTGACAAGTCCGAACTCACACAGAACCAATTGTTCCGTTCTACATTGGATCAGTTCGATGTGCTAGACTAGTCCGGCTCCCAGCCCGGACAAGTCCGGCCCTATTCCCAGGGCTTATCCCAAATCTTCACTCCACTCAACCTAAACTCGGAATATGAGCTCTTAGATGATTCTCAGCACTTTACTCTATGATCACACTCATGCTCAAAGGCTAAATTCAACACAAAAGAAATAAAAACCCTAAATTCTATTCTTCTTGTGCATTTGCCTTTTTCTCCTCTTTTCCTTTTTGAGTGTATCCATCTTCGTAAATTTCTTAATCACCTGTACTCACACTTGCAAAGGTCATTAGTCCCTTAAGTGTTGTCATTAATCATCAAAACCCACGGGGAACTAGCCTAGATGCCCTTTCAATCTCCCCCTTTCTGGTGATTTGATGACAACACTTTGAGGTTTTGATAAAAATATGAATTAGTTTTCATAACACACACGTGTATAAGACATTCCCCTAAATATGTGCATGAATATTTTGCAAGAAAGGCTATGCACGAGAGTGAGCTCTATGGGAGATTTTTTAGAGTGGTGTGTTATGGCGGGGTCCCTACGTGTGATGCAAACGTTGAGACGTAATAATTAAGTGTGAAACATGCATCTCAAATTGAAATCAAGTACCATCACACATAGTATAGAGTTATTACAACCCAAATAGCAAAATAATGAAAGTATAGCAACATGTATAAACATTACAACTTAAAAGAGCCCCTCAATCTCTCCCCCTTTGACATCAAGACACCAAAAAGAAAAAGAATAGAGCCTAAGTCTAGTCTTCATCGCTCTCACTCTCCTCCTCGCGATCTTCGTCGCTTTGGGTAACTTCATCGTCGTCCTCCTCATCATCTTGGTCATCCTCTTCTTCCTCGACGACGGGAGCAGCACTAGAGGAACCTCCCCCAAGGAATGCAGCCTCCGCTGCAGTGAGATCTGAGAAGGGTGTGATTTCCTCGTCGTCGGAGGCTTCTGGAGACATAGTGATGTCCGCCTTCTCACAGAGCTTCTTCAAGTACTTTTCATGCCTTTTAGCCATTTTCTACGTCTTGACTTCCACTTTGCGGCAAGATGTGAAGATAGACTTTAAGAATTTGAAGATGACACTGGAGGAGTCTCCGGAAGAGGAAGAGGTAGGAGCGGCTGGAGGAGGAGGTGCATCGGGGACACTCCTACTAGAAGATCCTCCAAGCTTTGGCACAATAGGAGGGATTTGAGGGTGAAGGAGTCTATGCTTGACATCCTTCAGAAACTCCAGTCCCGACACTTTTTCAGTAAGGCACATGATAAAAGGAGCATACCCGCATGAGCGATTGAAGGTGTGAGATATGTTGAAGATGTCATTGTAGATGTAGTCAAACACATTGAACTTTTCATCTTCACAAATTAGCTTCAACAAATGGCGGAGGTGGCCTTGGATCATTCCGGCGTCCCCGTCTTTAGGTGCTAAAGTTTTTCTCAAGATCCGATTAAGCATGCTAAAGAAGGGACGGAGGATTTTGGTGGTACGAGGGTTATAAAAGCCAACCTCATACATGAACTCCATCTCCCCCAAGTCTATCGCTGTGAGGTTGTGAATAGTCAGCTCATAGTTCAGAAATTCCTCAAGGCCAAGGATCCGTACAAACTCACTGTAGAGAACGGAGTATTGGACTCCCTCCGTCATCCATGAGATCTTTCTGTCTCTGAAGGTGGAGAAATAGCAAGTGGTGTAGAACTGAGCGACCACCTTTGTGTTCCAGTCATATTGGAAGGCTAGAATATTCTTCAACCCATGATGCTCTGCAGCTTGAATGACTGCATTGAAGGCTTGATGATTTTTCTTCTCCATATAGGGCCAATCAACCCACTGAGCATCAGCAACCGGAAGTCTGTAGGATCGAAGAGCACGTGAAAAGCTACCAGAGGGGGTGAATGGTAGATTTAAGCTTTTTAGTGGAAGCAACAAAAAACCCCTCGGCACAAAATCGATCTGTTAAAGAAATCATGTATGAGACTGATCTAAATGTGTTCAACCCATGACAAAAGTGGTATATATTATAGAGAATCAATTCACAACGACACGACAACAAGAATCACGGATATCCGTCAAGAAAAACTCAAGTTATGATCGAAAGATCAAACGAGGGTCAATCTGTTCTACTCGAGTAAAAACCAGATCTGCAACACTACAAAGAAACTCGTGTAGATCAGAAACTACCAAGCCAATGACTGTGTAATTTTCACAGATGATAGATAATCAAGTTTTGAAGACAACCCAAAAAGAAGCACGTCAATTGGATCTGCAAAACTCGAGTTATGATCAAAACACCGAAGCACTGTCGTGCTGTCCAGAAACTCGACGAGAAAGACTTGACAAAAACAAGTCGGATGAACAAGGCACAAAAGCTCCTCTAAATTACGAATTTTATTGATCAAAACATAAGAGGAACAGCCCAAGGTCATCTTGCCACGAGCTCTGGCCTCCCTTGCTTATATAACCAGCCCGGAGGCCAACCCAATTCAAACTAGGATTCTAATCCTACTCAGTTTCTGAATTGAAGCTTTCCATAACTGCTCAAGACTCCTCTATACGCAGATAGAAGCAAGCTTAAGACTTCCAAACACCTTAGGAACATATCCCACATTCCTAAAACAACTCAACTTCGTGTCCCACACGAAATCCTATCATAACCAACTCAAATCTTTCTATATTTGAGCCATAACCAACTCAGCCGCAGCCTGAGTCCATAATCCAGCCGGTTGGACCTTTCGGACCAATTCTTTACGTCCACATCTCTTCATCACGCCTTGGAACCATGTTGCCACGTCCATGCACTCCTTGCACACGTGCAAACACCTTCCAACGATGTCCACGATACCTTCATATGCATTGTTCTTGATCCAAACATGCTGCGCGACCTCGTGATCAACTCAACTACAATTCCTCCTGAACTTGGTTGTTGAACCTCATCTTCTCCTAAGACTAGTTCAATGAATCCCGTCACCAGCCATATCTTGAACTCAAGCAACACCTGCACATGAATAAAAAACCAATACTTTCGAGCACAAGTCCGCGACTTGACTCACGTTAGTTCCGAAAACCACAACACCTTACGTGAACACCTCACATAAGCATGTTGCAAACCGTAGAAAAATGTTACACACCGTAAACAGCCATAACACTTCAAAAACTTAGTAAAAGAATACTAAGCAAACATTCCATAGATGTAAAGCAAGTTCGAAACATTTGCATGGTAAAAACAGAACTATTGCGATTTAGCTCCGGACCTTGCAAAAGCTAAGCGGACCTTGAGCCGGAGCTTACCAAAGCTAGCAGAACCTAGCACCGGAACTTACCAAAGCTAGTCAGACCTACCGCCGGACCTAACCAAACACATGTCAGACCTAGCCATAGCAAGTTGGACCTAACGTTGGATCTTGTCGGAGCTCTGACCTAAAGTCGAACCTTGACAAAAGGAGTGTTTTGGTAGAATTCAAACTTTTATCGTCATAGCCAATGTATTCAGCACACATAGGTCTCACAAAGTCACACCAAAAGCGATGATCCGGTGTGGCCTTCTCATACTTGTAGGGATCCTTCCCTCTGAACCTCCTTGCCTTTTCAGAGCCTTTCCCATGAAAGATATTGCTTGAAAGCTTTGGTTGTCGGTTTGGATTCTTCATAGGTGGTGTCATGACCAAAGGTCCAATGGGACCATGTGGGGGAGCACTTGACCCCATGGGACGGTCTCGAATGATAATCCCCCCACTAACTGGTGCCCTTCTTCTTGGTGCTGCCTTCTTGATGGGCACCTTCTGAACCAGGGCTTTCCCATTTTTCTTGGTCCCTTTTCCTTCATTCATGGGTCGCTTGCCTTTGTCAGCTGCTTGGCCCCTTCCCTTTTCTCCTAAGGAAACAATCCTTTTCCTCCGACTAGAGTTCTCTTCTTCAGCTTGAGCTTGAGCTGCCTCTCTTTCGTGTCGCTTCTTGGTTCGAGCTTCACGATGGGCGAGCTCTTGTGCAAGTGCAGTGTCCTCCTCACGATGGTGATAGAGCTCTTGTTGAGCCGCTTCGTGCTCCGGGTCGGAGAGGGGTGGAGAGTTGTCGTTTTGAGACATGCTGGAAAAATGAGCGAGCAAGGATATGAGTTGAAGGCAAAAGATTATTGCGACAGAGGTGTAGGAAAAACACAAAGTTAGGGGTTAACACAAGGTTTGGCCGGACTTGTCCGGTCCTTGATCGGACTAGTCAGGTCAGGAACGGACTTGTCCCCCTTCTGTCTGGACTAGTCCGGACAACCTGGGGTTAAACCTTAACTAAGCGGATTTTCTGCAAATTCAATCAATAGTTTGCAATAATCCTAAGGAAGAGGCGCATGAAGACTGTGAAGCACTAGATATCCTAGTTTATGGAGAAAACATCCTAGAATTGAGAGATTTTAGAAGATTAGGTTGTGCCTCAAGAACACACCTTGATTCCTTGATTTTGATGAAATCATCGGATCGAAGTGCGGAGGAGTCTGAGAACTGACTTCCCGAGGCCCTAAGGAGTAGATGACTCGAATCCTTTGAAGTTTTTGGTGGAGATCCTCAAAAATCGTCAATGGGGGCAGTTTTAGTGTGGGCGCGTGTTTTGAGTGTTGTGTCGGGTGAAGTGAGTCTCGAACCCCGGCGGTTGGGTTTAAGTCCCAACTGTCCGGACTAGCCGGTCATTGATACCGGACAAGTCCGGTAGCCGGACTAGGTCCAGACTTATCTGACGATGTGGACTAGTCCGGCCTGTAGCGGACTAGTCCGTTGTAGACTTTGTCTAAACCGAGTCGGACATGTCTAGCATTCCGAACTTGTCCGGCCCCTGGGCCGTATTAGTCCGGTCCTTGACATCACATTCTTATATATATGATGATATCTGTTGGAATGGATCCACATAGACTAATTTTTCACACGTATTCTCTATGAATCATGACCAGTAGAGCACACAACCAAACAAACAAGATTCAAGGAGATGATCATTGAAAATAATTTGATAGAAAAAATTTGAGAGAGATAGTCTTTTAAAAATGTTCTCAGTTTTTGAAAAAATTAGACTATAACAACTAGATGTGCAACATCTCAAGCCACATTTCAGGAGTCGAAAATATTCAGCTCACTCCTAAGTTCACAAAAGTGTTTTTCATCTAGTGGTTTGGTGAAGATATCCGCTAGCTGTTCTTCGGTTCTAACATGTGAAATGACTATGTCTCCCTTTATTGAGTGATGTCTCAGGAAATGATGTCGGATGTCAATGTGTTTGGTCCTAGAGTGTTCAACAGGGTTGAGAGCAATCTTAATAGCACTCTCATTGTCGCATAGGAGTGGAATATGGTTCATATTGAGACTGTAGTCTCTTAGAGTTTGTCTCATCCAAAGAAGTTGTGCACAACAATTCCTGGCTGCGGCGTACTCTGCTTCTGGTGTGGATAGGGCAATGGAATTTTGCTTTTTGGATGACCATGACACTAAGGATCTGCCCAAGAATTGACAGGTGCCTGAGGTACTTTCCTATCTACTTTGCAACCGGCATAATCGGCATCGGAGTATCCGATGAGATTGAATTCGGACCCTTTATGATACCACAGCCCTAGGTTAGGTGTATGAACTAGATAGCGCAAGATTCTCTTTACAGCTATTAGATGACACTCTTTGGGTGCGGCTTGAAACCTTGCACATATGCATACACTCAACATAATATCGGGCCTAGATACACAAAGATAAAGAAGGGATCCAATCATGGAACGATATACCTCTTGATCCACACTAGGGTTGTCTTGGTTGAGGTCGAGGTGTCCGTTTGTTGCCATTGATGTTTTGATGGGCTTCACCCTTTCCATGCCAAACTTCTTAAGTATGTCTTGAGTGTACTTTGTTTGACATATGAAGGTGCCTTCTTTGATCTACTTTACTTGGAAGCCTAGAAAGAACTTTAGTTTTCCCATCATTGACATCTCAAATCTTTCTGTCATGATTTCGCTAAATTCTTCACAAAAAGATTTATTAGTAGAACCAAATATTATGTCATCAACATAAATTTGAAACACAAATAAATCATTGTCTAAGGTCTTTGTGAAAAGTGTGTAGTTGGCCTTTCCTATCCTAAAACCATTGTCAATGAGGAAATCTCTAAGACATTCATACCAAGCTCTAGGAGCTTGTTTGTGACACCCTCATTTTTGGTTTCTGCATGTATTCATGTTTTATGTAGAAAAAACATTTTAAAAGGACAGAGAAAGAATTAAAAAGATAGCCAAAAAGAACAAAAATCCAGTTCACCAAGAGTGCCGAAGACAACTCTCGCGGCCCGCTGGCCACGTGGTACCTTCGGAGCTCATCCCCGCAAAGGGGGAGAGGTCCGACCCTGTGAGACACGTGTTGCCCCCGGAGCTAGCTTATGCGGAGAAGCAAGGCCAGCCATAGGACACATGTCACCTTCGGAACTAGTTACCGCGGAAATCAGAGGACCAGTCGCGTCGGATACGTGTCAATCTTGGAGCTTATCTCCGAGAGGTCCGGTTATATTGGACATGTGACACCCTCATCTCGGGTGTCAGCATATGTTCATGTTTATGAAGAAGAAAAACATTTTTAGAAAAGAGGGAACAGAAACAAGTATCAAAAGGATAGCCAGTAAAGCTCTCTGAGAGCGCCGAAGGCAACTTCCACGACCAGCAGACCACGTGGTGTGTTCGGAACTCATTCCCGAGAGATAGGGAGAGGTCCGACGCTAAACTGGATACGTGGCAGGCTCGGGGGTCACCTCCGCAGTTGGAAAGAGGTCCGACCCTGTGGGACACGTGCTGCCGCGAAGATAGCCTCTGCGGAAGAAGCAAAGGCATTTTTCATAGGACACGTGTCATCCACGGAGCTAGTCCTCGCGGAAATAAGAGGACCAGTCGCGCGGGATACGTGTCAATCTCGGAGCTCATCTCAGAGAAGTCCGGATCTATTGAACACGTGCCGCCACCGGAGCTTATCTCCGGAGGTATGTCGCAGCTAAAACACGCGTCGACCTCGGGGCATGTCCCTGAGGAAAGGAGAGCGGAAAGACCGGCACCAATACGTGGCGTGCGTGGAGCTTACCTCCGAAGAAGAGGGAGGTCTCGCTCGTGACACGTGGCACAACCGGAGCTCGTCTCTGTGGGAGAAGAGATACCAGGCTCGGAAGGACACGTGGAGCTTCCGGAGCTTATCACCGCGGAGGTAACGAGTCTGGAGCAGTTTTTACGCGTAAAGATACCAGTACGCAACGAAAACCGATCCAAACTCCACAATGTTACCGAAGATAAGACGTCAGGATCTAACAAAGATCTGAATAAGACTCTTATTCGGGATCGAATCAGATTAGGACTCTTCTCTTCCCGATTATAAATAGAACCCAAAACCTCTGGCCGAAACCACGAACTTCTCTTTCAACTCCTGAGCCGACGACTTAGCGCTCTAGCCCTAACTCGCCGAGCAAAACATCGCCGAAGCGCAACAAGGGAGATCATCGGAGAAGAACCGAGTGGTCTGAGGAGGACCTCAAAGTCAAGAAGAGAGTGAGGTAGGACTTCAATACCACCTTACGACATCATGGTGTTCATCTCTTTGCATCTGTTCTTCGATTCCTTTCGAACAGAAGCCTTTTCGTGGATAGATCACTTGATGATCGGTTTGATCTAAAAACAAGATCATCACCACGACCACCTTTGATCCGAACACCTCTGAACATGCAAGCCATGCAAGAATACGTACAGATCAATCTAATGAAACTAATCATAGGATAGCATGCATGTGCATCATCGCATCTAGTTTAGGGTTTTGTGCATGATATTGATTGCTGTGAATCTTGTATGCACGTAAATCCTACATAGCAGGACAAACTCAGGAAGCTGTCTACGACGAGCTGCAGCAACAAGGTTTTGAGAATCAAGAACAACCGGAACCGCAAGAACAAGGCAAGTTCTCCTTGACCATGTTGATCCTATGTTTTGGGTAAAACTATTTTGTTTTGCGAAAAGGTGTGTGTGCTGAGTCAAACATGATGGGAAAACCCTTTTTATAGGAGTTTACTAGTTTTGATTAAACCATCCTTGACGCCTGGGAAGTTTATGAGTTGGGTATGGTCTTTGCTTTATGCTTCACTGAGTCCATGGGATTGGGAAGCGAGATAGATGTGTCTAGCTAACTGCATTCGTACTGATAATAAGTAACTGATGAGGTTAATAAACATGGATCGGAGGGAGATCTAGGCAAGCCTGGGTTTGTGAATGAGGTAGCATGAGAGGGTGGTTTTTCTTGCCGCAGATCTAAGGACCGGTTCATGCATGCACATGCCAGGATAACAGTGCCACCACAAGGCCAAATATGGGTGCGGCTTAGATGAGTAATTAGGTAAGTTGCTAGAGTGTTATGGACTGTGGAAGGCGCGGGGAATGGGAGTCGAGTGAGGACTGCCCTGGGAACTGCATGGCACAAGAGGGGGCCCGTGGGTGGGAGAATTGGAGATTCTAGCCTACCGGTGAAACCTTAGTGAGTCCATACATCTAGTAACCCCTTTGTAAAGGCTATTTTGTGATCTCTTGACCATACACCGACGGTTATGTACTGGTATAATGGAGGTTCTGCAGTCGCCGACGGGTGACGAAATCACAAACTTGTGGGTAAAGAGGTGCAAACTCTGTAGAGTCAAAAACTATCATGATAGCCGAGCTTACGGTCATGAGCACCTGGCTAAACTGCCATGATTAGGTGGGATGGTTACGGGAATGGTTATTGGGAAGGTTCTTGGTTATGGTTATTGATTATGGTTTGGTTTGGGACTGTGAGTCCGGGAGATGAGATGGTTGCATGACTGATGGGTCATGATATGAGATTGGTCTCGGTGCAAGACGCGGTTGTTTTATGAGGTGAAATGGTAGCGAATACGAGGAGGTATTCGTGAGTATGAATAAAAGATTGGTTAATGTTCGGATGGAACACGGGTAGTGATGGAGGTATGTTGGTAACTTAATACATGTTGGGATTACATTTATACGTAAGTTGTTGTTTTATCATGGTCTTTTTTACAGAACTGCTTTTCTGCAAATAAGCCTTTTATACCTACCTTGTTTATGAGCTGCATATCATGTGTTATTCCCGCACTTGCTGAGTACATCATTGTGCTCAAACTTGCATTATTATTTCTTCACCAACAGCAAGAGAAGGTTACTATGAAGATCAAGTAGAGCATTATGGCGTGTGATCTGTTCTCAACCTTGCCTGTGGAGGGAGTAGAGATGGAGCCACTTCTGCTTAGTTTTGCTTCCGCATTAGTTTTTTTTTTTGCTTCCGCATTTAAATAAAGATTTCCGCTGCGTAGAAATAAAGACTTCCGCTGTGAGCATGAGTCCAAGACTCATGAGGTGTTGTAATAAACTCTATTATTCGTGGTAATATATAATCTGAATTCAGTTTGTGGAACATATGTGTATGTGTGATGAACATCCTGAGCACACATATGCATTAGTTCTCGGTTCCGTGGTTTTTCAACAGAATTGAGGGCGTCACAGATTGGTATCAGAGCCACGGGTTGACAGTAGGTTACACGCCTAAAGATAGAAGCCTTAGATTGATATTAGAGCCACGGGTTGACAGCAAGTTACACCCCTGAATAGGAGTCATAGGTAGCTAAGCCACACTGATCAAAGGAAGCATCCTAGGGTGAATAACTTAGATTGGCTTTGAAACCACCTTGGCATAGGGAACCATCCTTGAATAGGAGTTGAGTGGGCCCTTGTGATGATTATTTGTGAATATGTGCTTAGTGTGAGTTGTGGGACGTCTTAAAAACGTTGTCCATATCCACACGTAAGAAGAAAGAGGAGTGAAATGCTTCGGCACTTGATCACATCCTCATAAGGACTAATATATATAGTCCAACTCCCCTTGATGCATATAGTTGAAAGGACCTATCTAACCTTCTAACCTTCTTTTCTATTTCGTTCCCCCTCACAGATGGTGAGAGGAAACGCCAGCCGAAGGAACGTCCAGGAAGATGACCACGAGGAAGTTCCTGCTAACCCCGGAGCTGGCGAAAACAACCTAGAAAGGTTGATGGCCATGCAAAACCAGCTTATGCAAACCATGATCCAAACTTTGGGTCAGTTGCAGGCCAACCAACACCCCGTTCCGGCACCACCGCCACCACCACCGCCGGCTCATAACAGGTTGGGAGAGTTCATGAGGACTCGACCACCCACCTTTGCTCAAGCAAGTGATCCAATGGAGGCCGATGATTGGTTGAAATCCATCGAGAAAAAGCTTGCCATAGTTCAGTGCAACGACCGAGAGAAGGTTCTCTTTGCGTCGCACCAACTGATGGGAGCAGCTGCTGACTGGTGGGATGCCTTGAGCAACACCCATGCCAACCCGGAGACAATCACTTGGACTGAGTTAAAGGAAAGTTTCCGCTCCCACTACATCCCTGTTGGCGTAATGATGCTCAAGAGGCAGGAGTTTGAAGGTCTCCGCCAAGGGCAGAAAAGTGTGAACGAATACCTCAACAAGTTCATACAACTGTCCCGATATGCCCCCGAAGATGTCAACTCAGATCAAAGGAAGCAGTACCTGTTCATGAGAGGGTTGAACAATGAGATCCAAGTTCAGCTCCTCAACAATGACTACGTAAGCTTCCAGAAGCTGGTTGATAAGGCTATTGTGGTGGAAAACAAGATCCGAGAGATCGAGCGCGAGTTCAAAAGGAAGATCCCATACCTGCCCCAAGGGAGCAACGTACGACCTAGATACATGCCCCCTGCACCGCAGTATGGATCGACCACTCCTACGTACCACCCTGGTCAGTCACCACAGCAACGGCTCGTTGCACCGGCACCTCGTGTGCCCATGCCTCCTGCGCCCCGGCCTAACAATGGCGCTCCGGTTCAAAACCCCCGCCCCAACGTACCTGCTGCCATAGGCAATAGGGCATGCTTTGCATGCGGGGAAGTAGGCCACTTCGCTAACCAGTGCCCGAAGAGAGGCCCTGGACAGCAAGGTAACGTGCCCAAGCAGAATCAGCGACCAAACGGAGGGGACAACCAAGGGAACCGAGGACCGCAGAACTATGCTCGTGGCCACGTTAACCATGTCACTGCTGAGGAAGCACAACAGGCTGAGGACGTCGCAATTGGTATGTTCCTTGCCAACTCCAACCCAGCCACCATTTTATTTGATTCCGGAGCATCGCATTCATTCATATCATCCAAATATGTTGCCAAACATCATCTACCCGTATCCCACCTAGAATGTGTTATGTTAGTTAATTCTCCTGGAGGAGAAATGAGGACTAGTATAGTATGTCCTAAGGTAAGTCTTAAAATAAGGGGGGTAGACTTCCTTGCCAACCTTATTGTCTTGGACTCCCACGGAATTGACATCATACTCGGAATGGACTGGTTAAGCAAGCACAATGGGGTAATCCAATGCGCTGAGAGAAGCGTGCAATTGACAAATGAACACGGTGTCCGTGTCGAGTTTGAGTCAGCCCCGCAAGCGACCGAACGGGCGGATCTGAACCATGTTGAAGGAGTAGCATTGGACAATATTCCAGTGGTTCAGGGATTCTCGGATGTGTTCCCGGAAGAACTTCCAGGTATGCCACCTGACCGGGATATTGAGTTTGCCATAGATTTGGTACCTGGAACTGCACCCATAGCTAAGAGACCATATAGGATGCCCGTCAACGAGTTAGTTGAACTAAAGAAGCAAATTCAAGAACAGTTGGAGAAGGGTTTTATCCGTCCAAGTTCGTCACCATGGGGAGCCCCGGTACTCTTCGTGGACAAGAAGGACGGAACCCAAAGAATGTGCGTGGACTACAGGTCTCTCAACGAGGTAACAATCAAGAATAAATACCCTCTGCCCCGTATAGAGGACCTGTTCGATCAAATGAAAGGAGCCCAAGTGTTCTCCAAGATTGATCTTCGGTCGGGATATTTCCAGCTGAAGATTAAGTCCTCCGATATACCTAAGACAACCTTTTGGACACGGTATGGTTCATATGAATATACCGTTATGTCTTTTGGATTGACAAATGCACCCGCATACTTCATGTACCTTACGAACAAGGTTTTCATGGAGTACTTGGACAAGTTCGTCGTGGTTTTCATCGACGACATTATGGTGTATTCAAAAAGTAAGGAGGAGCATGAAGAACATCTGAGATTGACCTTGCAGAAGTTGCGCGAGCATCAGTTGTATGCCAAGCTCAACAAGTGTCAATTTTGGCTAAAGGAAATATCCTTCCTAGGCCACATCATCTCCAAGGAAGGGGTATCGGTTGATCCTGGAAAGGTGAGGGATGTTCTGAAGTGGGACCAACCGAAGAGCGTGAGGGATATTCGGAGTTTCCTTGGAATGGCAGGATACTATCAGCGCTTCATTAAAGACTTCTCTAAGATAGCAAAACCTATGACGGAGTTGCTAATGAAGGGAAAAGTCTTTCAATGGACACAAGCCTGTCAAGAAAGTTTTGAGGAACTCAAGAAAAGGCTAACCACAGCACCAGTTCTGGTATTGCCAGACGTAAGCAAGAGCTTTGACATATATTGTGACGCATCCAGACAAGGGCTCGGATGTGTGCTCATGCAGGAAGGACAAGTGGTAGCCTATGCCTCACGACAATTAAAGAAGCATGAGCTTAATTATCCTACACATGATTTAGAGTTAGCAGCAGTGGTGCATGCATTGAAGATTTGGAGACATTATATCCTTGGTCATCGATGTGAGATCTATACGGATCATAAAAGCCTCAAGTACATATTTACACAAACGGACTTGAATTTGAGGCAACGTCGATGGTTAGAACTTATAAAGGATTATGATGTGGGAATCAACTACCACCCCGGGAAGGCCAATGTGGTCGCTGACGCATTGAGCAGAAAGGGAGCATGCCACCAACTCACGGTTCGGGAGCTACCACCCGAACTTCGAAAGGAGTTCGAATGGTTACACCTCGGATTCTTGAATAACGTGGAGATAATAGAGATCCACTCCCCATTGGAGCAAGAAATAAGAGAGGGCCAAGCAACGGACGAGGGGATCAAGGAGATCAAGGAAAGAATCCGACAAGGGATAGAAAAGGATTTCAAGGAGAATGAAAAGGGTACGCTTTGGCTAGGAAAAAGGATTTGTGTGCCAAACATAAGACACCTTCGCGACATGATATTGAAGGAGGCACATGATTCACCCTATTCCATACATCCAGGGAGCACCAAAATGTACAAGGACTTGAAAACTTGCTATTGGTGGGATGGTATGAAGAGGGATATAGCCGAATACGTTTCCCTATGCGACACATGCCAACGGGTAAAGGCCGAACATCAAAAATCCGCTGGATTGTTGCAACCCTTGAAAATACCTGAATGGAAATGGGAGGACATCAGTATGGACTTTATTGTCGGATTGCCAAGAACTCAGTCAGGATACGACTCTATCTGGGTCACTGTGGACCGGTTGACGAAAACCGCCCATTTTCTTCCGGTAAAGACCAGTTACAACGTTACACAGTTGGCAGAATTGTACATGGAGCAGATCGTGTGCCATCATGGAGTTCCGAAGAGGATAGTCTCAGATCGAGGTTCTCAGTTTACCTCCAGATTCTGGAGGAAGCTGCAGAAAGCCATGGGTACACGACTGGATTTTAGCTCCGCCTATCACCCACAAACAGATGGGCAAACCGAGAGGACGAACCAAATTTTGGAGGACATGCTGAGAGCTTGCGCCTTGAAACGTGGGCGTAGTTGGGATAGGAGTTTACCGTATGCCGAGTTCTCCTATAACAACAGCTATCAAGCTAGCTTGAAGATGTCGCCTTTCGAAGCCTTATATGGTAGACGGTGTAGAACGCCACTGTTCTGGAACGAGACTGGAGAGAACCAGGTGTTTGGACCCGAAGTACTACAAGAGGCTGAAAAGCAAGTCCAAACGATACGGGAGAACTTAAAGGCTGCTCAGTCACGACAGAAAGGCTATGCGGACAACAGGCGTAGGAAGTTGACCTTTGAAGTTGGAGATTTCGTATACCTTAAGGTATCGCCTATCCAAGGCCAACGGCGTTTTAACGTCAAAGGCAAACTAGTGCCTCACTACATCGGACCATTTAAGATTTTGGGTAAGCGAGGAGAAGTAGCCTATCAACTAGAGCTCCCAAACCACCTCTCCGACGTACATGACGTGTTTCATGTATCTCAGCTCAAGAAGTGCTTGAGAATACCAGAGGAACAAGTGTCAATGGGAGAACTTAAACTTCAAGAGGACCTGACTTACGCAGAACACCCTATCCGAATCTTGGACGTAAAAGAAAGGGTCACCCGAAACAAAGTGATTCGATGGTGCAAGGTACAATGGAGCCATCACACTGAAGCTGAAGCCACATGGGAGCGTGAAGAGGATATTAAGGCTGAATTCCCCTATCTATTTTCTACTAATGAATCTCGAGGGCGAGATTCAATTTAAGGGGGGTAGATTTGTGACACCCTCATCTCGGGTGTCAGCATATGTTAATGTTTATGAAGAAGAAAAACATTTTTAGAAAAGAGAGAACAGAAACAAGTATCAAAAGGATAGCCAGTAAAGCTCTCTGAGAGCGCCGAAGGCAACTTCCACGACCAGCAGACCACGTGGTGTGTTCGGAACTCATTTCCGAGAGATAGTCCGACGCTAAACTGGATATGTGGCGGGCTCGGGGGTCACCTCCGCAATTGGAAAGAGGTCCGACCCTGTGGGACACGTGCTGCCGCGGAGATAGCCTCTGCGGAAGAAGCAAAGGCATTTTTCATAGGACACGTGTCATCCACGGAGCTAGTCCTCGCGGAAATAAGAGGACCAGTCGCGCGGGATACGTGTCAATCTCGGAGCTCATCTTAGAGAAGTTCGGATCTATTGAACACGTGCCGCCACCGGAGCTTATCTCCGGAGGTCTGTCGCAGCTAAAACACGCGTCGACCTTGGGGCATGTCCCTGAGGAAAGGAGAGTGGAAAGACCGGCACCAACACGTGGCGTGCGTGGAGCTTACCTCCGAAGAAGAGGGAGGTCTCGCTCGTGACACACGGCACTACCGGAGCTCGTCTCTGTGGGAGAAGCGATACCAGGCTCGGAAGGACACGTGGAGCTTCTGGAGCTTATCACCGCGGAGGTAACGAGTCTGGAGCGGTTTTTACGCGTAAAGATACCAGTACGCAACGAAAACCGATCCAAACTCCACAATGTTACCGAATATAAGACGTCAGGATCTAACAAAGATCTGAATAAGACTCTTATTCGGGATCCAATCAGATTAGGACTCTTCTCTTCCCGATTATAAATAGAACCCAAAACCTCTGGCCGAAACCATGAACTTCTCTTTCAACTCCTGAGCCGACGCCTTAGCGCTCTAGCCCTAACTCGCTGAGCAAAACATCGCCGAAGCGCAACAAGGGAGATCATCGGAGAAGAACCGAGTGGTCTGAGGAGGACCTCAAAGTCAAGAAGAGCGTGAGGTAGGACTTCAATACCACCTTACGACATCATGGTGTTCATCTCTTTGCATCTGTTCTTCGATTCCTTTCGAACAGAAGCCTTTTCGTGGACAGATCACTCGATGATCGGTTTGATCTAAAAACAAGATCATCGCCACGACCACCTTTGATCCGAACACCTCTGACCATGCAAGCCATGCAAGAATACGTACAGATCAATCTAATGAAACTAATCATAGGATAGCATGCATGTGCATCAGCGCATATAGTTTAGGGTTTTGTGCATGATATTGATTGCTGTGAATCTTGTATGCACGTGAATCCTACATAGGAAGACAAACTCAGGAAGCTGTCTACGACGAGCTGCAGCAACAAGGTTTTGAGAATCAAGAACAACCGGAACCGCAAGAACAAGGCAAGTGCTCCTTGACCATGTTGATCCTATGTTTTGGGTAAAACTATTTTGTTTTGCGAAAAGGTGTGTGTGCTGAGTCAAACATGATGGGAAAACCCTTTTTATAGGAGTTTACTAGTTTTGATTAAACCATCCTTGACGTATGGGAAGTTTATGAGTTGGGTATGGTCTTTGCTTTATGCTTCGCTGAGTCCATGGGATTGGGAAGCGAGATAGATGTGTCTAGCTAACTGCATTCGTACTGATAATAAGTAACCGATGAGGTTAATAAACATGGATCGGAGGGAGATCTAGGCAAGCCTGGGTTTGTGAATGGGGTAGCATGAGAGGGTGGTTTTGCTTGCCGCAGATCTAAGGACCGGTTCATGCATGCACATGCCAGGATAACAGTGCCACCACAAGGCCAAGTATGGGTGCGGCTTAGCTGAGTAATTAGGTAAGTTGCTAGAGTGTTATGGACTGTGGAAGGCGCGGGGAATGGGAGTCGAGTGAGGACTGCCCTGGGAACTGCATGGCACAAGAGGGGGCCCGTGGGTGGGAGAATTGGAGATTCTAGCCTGCCGGTGAAACCTTAGTGAGTCCATACATCTAGTAACCCCTTTGTAAAGGCTATTTTGTGATATCTTGACCATACACCGACGGTTGTGTACTGGTATAATGGAGGTTCTGTAGTCGCCGACGGGTGACGAAATCACAAACTTGTGGGTAAAGAGGTGCAAACTTTGCAGAGTCAAAAACTATCATGATAGCCGAGCTTACGGTCATGAGCACCTGGCTAAACTGCCATGATTAGATGGGATGGTTACGGGAATGGTTATTGGGAAGGTTCTTGGTTATGGTTATTGATTATGGTTCGGTTTGGGACTGTGAGTCCGGGAGATGAGATGGTTGCATGACTGATGGGTCATGATATGAGATTGGTCTCGGTGCGAGACGCGGTTGTTTTATGAGGTGAAATGGTAGCGAATACGAGGAGGTATTCGTGAGTATGAATAAAAGATTGGTTAATGTTCGGATGGAACACGGGAAGTGATGGAGGTATGTTGGTAACTTAATACATGTTGGGATTACATTTATACGTAAGTTGTTGTTTTATCATAGTTTTTTTTACAGAACTGCTTTTCTGCAAATAAGCCTTTTATACCTACCTTGTTTATGAGCTGCATATCATGTGTTATTCCCGCACTTGCTGAGTACATCATTGTGCTCAAACTTGCATTATTATTTCTTCATCAACAGCAAGAGAAGGTTACTATGAAGATCAAGTAGAGCATTATGGCGTGTGATCTGTTCTCAACCTTGCCTGTGGAGGGAGTAGAGATGGAGCCACTTCTGCTTAGTTTTGCTTCCGTATTAGTTTTTTTTGCTTCCGCATTTAAAGAAAGATTTCCGCTGCGTAGAAATAAAGACTTCCGCTGTGAGCATGAGTCCAAGACTCATGAGGTGTTGTAATAAACTCTGTTATTCGTGGTAATATATAATCTGAATTCAGTTTGTGGAACGTATGTGTATGTGTGATGAACATCCTGGGCACACATATGCATTAGTTCTCGGTTCCGTGGTTTTTCCACAGAATTGAGGGCGTCACAGGACACGTGTCTCCGCCGGAGCTTATCTCCGGGAAGTCCGTCACTGTTGGACACGTGTTAACCCCGGAGCTCGTCCCTGAGAAGAAAGGAAGTCTGGCGCTGTTAGGATACGTGGCACACCCGGAGCCACCTCCGGAGAGAGGGAAGGTCTGGCACTGACACGTGGCGTGCGCGGAGCCACCTCCGAATAGAGAGGAGGACCCGACCGCCAGGATACGTGGCGCACGTGGAGCTCACCTCCAAAGGAGAGGGAGGTATCGCTCGCTTGACACACGGCACAACCGGAGCTCGTCTCTGCGGAAAGGGAGAGACCAGGCCCTGGTGGACACGTGGAGCATCCGGAGCTCATCACCGCGGAGGTAACGAGTTCTGGAGCGGTTTTTGGATTCTGTACGCGTAGAAATACCGGTGCGGAGAAGAAACCGACCCGAATTCCACAATGTTACCGCACCAAATCAACTAAAGATAAGTTGTTAAGATTCAACGACAATCTGAATAGGACTCTTATTCGAAATACAATCAGATTAGGACTCTTCTTCTCCCGATTATAAATAGAACCAGAACCTTTGGCCAAAACCACGAACTTCTTTTCCAACTTCTGAGCCGACGACTTAGAGCCCTAGCCCCAACTCGCCGAGAAAGCCCATCGCTGGAGTTTGGTCGAGAGAGAGATCGCCGGAAGAGAGCCCCAACGATCTGTCTGATCAGAGAAGGACCCCGAGACCAAGAAGAACGTAAGGTAGGTCTCCAATATCACCTTACGACATCATTGTGTTCTTCGATCCCTTTCGAACAGAATCTTTCTCATGGACAGATCACTTGTTGATCGGGTTGATCTAAAGACAAGATCATCACCACGTCCACATTTGATCCGAACGCCTCTGTTCATCGTAAAACCATGCAAGCCATGCAAGAACGCATACAAACTAAACTACATCATAGGATTTACATGCATAAGCATCATCACATCTGGTTAAAGTTTGTGCATGGTATTGATTGTTATGTGTAAGGGCCTCAGTTTTTGACACCCATTTGCAGTGTTCATCCCCACACCACACACCTCATTTGAGGAAGAATGATGAACACAAATAAAGAGCAAGTAACAATTATCAACATGCTCATTAGGGAACAAACTCACACATTGCAAAAGTGGTACTTCCCACATGTGATATAGATGGGCTGGACATATGAAAACTCCTACACTTTGCTAAGGATGTCCATGCCAAGTTCCACCCAAATTCAAAACCTTTTTGAGGTCATTTTGGGTATAGTTAGGAAGAGGGCAGTTTGAAACCATATTCAAATTCAAACTGTTTTCACCCACTGAATTTAAAAGTGGAAGGCATATTCTTGCTCAGCACATTTTTGTGAGCTCACACACCAATTTTCACTCCATTTGGAGTTGATCTTGACATGAGCTAAGGGGGAGAAATTCAAACTTTATTTGAATTTCAAACTGCACTTGTGCTGAAATTCATTCAAACCAAACCTCATTTGAACTTTGATCAATTCAAATGGCTCTTGGGTGAATAATTTGAGTTGCCAAGGGTAGAATAGGGTTCACTGTTTACCACAGCTGTTAGGAATAAATTTCAGAGGTTAAAAGAGGAGTGGGACCCACATGTCAGCCTCAGCCTCAAAGCAAACCGACTGAACCACAGTTCAGTCGGTTCCCGGCTGTTGTGCGCGCGCGCCACCGAAGGGGGCAGCCGGCGCCAGCTCCTGCTGCGTGCCCCAAGCCGGAGACCGGCCGACCGGCCTATTTATTCCCTCCCCGGCGTGCTTCAGTCGCCATTCCCCGAGCTGCCGACGTGCACGATCCATTTCTCTACTGCCATCACCGGCGCTCGAGTTCCTGCTGGATCGAGCTGATCGCAGCTTCCTCTGTCCATTCCAAGGTCCCAGCAAGGTACTAGCAACCATCCTCCATCCTTTCCATTGATAGAAATCGATTGAAACCGAGTGATATCGGCTGTGCCGAAAGATCAAACTCGGAACTGGAAACCGCCGCACCTCGGGCTCTCGTGGACAGCCCAACCTGGGCGTTGTCACGCCCGAGCCAAGGCACCCTTGGACGCGCAAGTGATCGGTGCTGCTCATCCCCGAGCCACAGCTCGAGTGGTTGCTCACCGGCGGCGAATTTCCACTTTTCCCCTTTCTGTGTGCAGAACGACCCTCGGGTACGATTCTATTTAATTCGTGCTCTAGAAAGGATTAGAGGGCCTCAGGCCACTCCCACACGAACTAGACACGGTGACGCACAAGTTGCCTTCACAACTCTGGGCCGGAGAACTTCTGTGCCCGGCGTAATTCAAGGTCTACTAATGGCGGAACGCACGGGGGGTATCGGGCGCACGGTGAGGACCTATTTCGGGCCTTCCCCGAGCTGCCCCGAGTTCATGTCGACCTTCTCTGAGGTCCACTGATGCTCCCCGACCGATTTCCCAAGTAGCTGAGGCACTAGGAGCGTCAGCCGACATGGCCGAAGTCGTTCCGATATGGCGGCTCGTCGCCGACCATGCTCCGGCCGTTGTCATGAGCAGCTGACCCTCGGATCATGTTCCCCAAGTAAAAGTAGGCAGGGGCGGCCAGAATCAAGAAGTTTGAAGCTGTACAGCAGCCGGCGGCGAGCTCTCCGGCGAGGTCCCTCGGCGGCGGAGCGCGGGTGTCGCGAGGTTGAAGAAGGGGGTGGACCCCAGCTGTCAGCGGCCGATATTTTGAATCGGGATCCGGCTGCGGCCGGGATCGGGTGTGCTGGCGCGCAAAAGCCTTGTGGGCCGCGGTGTGCTGTCGCTTCGGCGTGCGACGCGTGTCTCCTGGGCCCACGCGCGAGTTTAAACTTTTCCCCGATTTTCAGATTTCCTTCAAACTTCAAATCCTTATAACTTTGGCTAGAAAGCTCCAAATTGAGTGAACCAAATTTTGCTGGATTCAGCTCTCTGAGTACTTTCCAGAAAATCAAGTTTCACTTCATGAAATTCCCTAATTCTCCAGAATTAATTCCTTAATGTTTAAACTGTTAGGAATTTTAACTGGAGAATCCTTTGGCGGAAAATCCTGAAATTTTGCTGAGATGTTCACCAAAATATCATTGAGCTACCATAAAAATTTCAGATCCCTTTGAGCTCATTTAGTCCACCTAATGGTGTGATTAGTAAAACTGTTCCAGAGAAAATAGAAAATGTTCAGGAACATTTTCAGAAATTTCTCTGAAATTGTTTAGCTCATATCTTTAGTTAGAGACTTCCAAATTAAGTGAGACCAATTCCATTAGAACCCTCTGAAAATCTAGTTTTCAGAAAGTCATAGTTTGTTTCATGAAACTACCTAGAACACCCTAAAAGCCTTTAATTAAGGTCAAGGACATAATTATTTGTGGAGGGCTCAAATGAGCTTTGCTGCAACTAAAACTTGACCAAGTCTCTGTTTAGGTTGTAACCAAGCCACAGTAAAAGTTTCACAGTCATTAGGTCTATCTAGTAAAGGTTATAGACTTCACAACTTCAAAGTTAATACAAAAGCATTTAATTAATACATACATTGTTCTTATCATGTAGTCGCTAAGGTCGAGGAGGAACCCGAAGTCCTAGACTTCGTTACTCCGGAGGAACAGCTAGCCTACGACCAAGAGCAGCAAGGCAAGCCCCGGTTTGCATTAACCATTTTATAAATTTTTATTGTTTTGAGCACATACTTGTTTTCTTTATGTTGTGCATCAGAGTCTTGTTTGGAAACCCCACTGCATAGCCAAGAAAACCATGGGTTGGGGTTTAGGATTGCAAACCCCGTTAGCCACTGCATTGCTAGGATAGAGTAGGATTCGGTACAAGTCGAGTAGTTGGAACTACTCGCGAGAATAGGCTAGAGGCACATTGCTCGGGTAGAGATAGCACATGAAACACATGGCAAGAAAATGAGACCGAGCGGAGAGTAAGGGCAGCAGGACTTTGGGGCCTGTGTGCTGTAGCTCCGCTTGTGTCGATTGAGGACCGAGCCGTGTGCGGGCCTGTTGAACAAGCTAGAACAGTACCGAAGACCTACCGGCTATATGGGAACCGGGAAACTGATGTAACTCGGGTAGCTGGGTATTGAGGCATTGCCCGTCGTTCAGAGGGTAGGTTGAGAGCTCGAGGTGTAAATCAGCTGGCGGCACAGAGATGCGCGTGCAGGGACCTCTTGCTCGGGACGATGGGACCGGTTCAATATTTGGCTAACGGGTGAAAGGTAGTCGCGTACGGCGTCCGTGATGGTTGTTGTAGGCAACATCGAGTACGGGCGTACGTGACGGGTTGTTCGGGTAACCCTGCAGGTGTAAATCGATTATAATCGCCGTCCCTCGCGGTCAGTGAGTACCACTTGTTCACTGTACCGTGACGTAGAAAGAACAGGCTAGTTACATGTTAAAATGTTGCTGATTGAAAGCTGGACATTGATTGTTAATGATATGTTGTAGCTTAGTGCTAACTAAAGTTCTTTTCAACTTTGGGCAAAGTACATGAGAGAAATGCGTTTCTTGTTTGATTGCGGCTCTCTCATGTGCCTTAGCGTAAAGTTCTCCACAACCTGCTGCTAAAACTTGAAAGTAAGGTTCTACTAATTAGGCGAGTCCTTGCAAATGATTTTTACCTCATGCAACCCATCACCCTCATGTAGAAGTTTCATGTTTAGGTGAGACGGGTCAGACTTGCTGAGCCTTCGTGCTCACTGCTTGTGTTTGAAGCTTTTGCAGGGTTCTATGAGGAAGGGACTCCCGAAGAGGAGACGGAACCCCAGGAGGGGAACCCCGTCGAGTGGGAGTCGTGCACGCCGCAGAGTTAGTGTGCGTGTGTGCTAGCAAGGACACGTTCGAGGGCTGAACGTGCACTTGATGCTTAGTCTACGCCCGCGAGTGTGGACTAAACTTATTTTGATGTAAACATGTTGATAAACTTGTTTATGTAATAAAGCTTCCGCTTCCGCTTTGTACCTTTGACGTGTGTTATGCGGTGCTGTGCAACGCAGCACCCCTCAGCGTGATCCTGGCTCGACAGGACCCAAAGGGGTCGTGTCAGCGTGGTATCAGAGCTCGCTTGAGGTTTAACACAGTACAAAGGTCTTCTTTTTCAAAAATCCAGTGAGGAACGAGTTAGTAGCCCGTATAAGGATGTTATTAGCATATAGAAAGTGGCATATTAACCTATTTGTTATGTCGGAAAATCGTGCATCTCGGGACGTTCATGTCTTGGGGGGTGCACGTAAGCGCTGTCCACCAGTGCGCACAAGCTGAAGGGTGGAGCCCCACGGGTGGCAGGTAACCCGACCCGCTTTGATATCCTCTACGACTCTTCATGTCGTTTGGGGTATTCGAGCAACGTCTGTCCCTGGCGTGCGTGGTGCAACATGGGAGACCCCGTCACGTGGTCTGAAACGTGAACACGTAACTCAAGGCGTGTTTGGCTTGAGAACATCCGGGCGAGTGATGACGGCCGGGTGTACAAACTGTATGGATTCCGGGCTCGGTGTGCAGCCGAGTCTGATGATTGGTTGAATTTCTGCAGGTAGCCTTACCACGAAACGGTAGACGTGTAGCATCCGTGTGCGAGTGACGAGTAGTGCCACTGAACTAACGAAGCCGGCTAAATCCGGTATAGGTTTTTCCTTTGTGAGGACGTAGTACCGACATGATCTGGTGACGCCTCGACGTCACACCCAACTAAATGAACAACTTCATTTAAAAACTTGAAGGTTTGATCCAAAGTAGTAAAACTTGATGTAACTCCTTCCCTTGAACAGGATATTCAAAGTTAATAAGTTTTCAACTTATAGGATGTTAAGGACAGAGCACTCTGTTTTCAGCTAAATCAAGGCTGAAGTTAATCAGAGGTTAGAGGTTGAGTTCTTTCGAGGTTGGGATCGTATGATACATTTCTGGAAAGCTTTGGAGGAGCTTTACAACTTTTCTGTTGAGTTCCAGAGGTGTTTCATCCCTTAACCACTCGAAAAATGCAGTAGAGTTGAAACTGTCCAGAAAACAGGACGGAGCAAAGACTCTCTGTAGACTCTCTGTAAATTAAGCATAACTTCCTGCATAAAAATCCAAAAATAGAAAATGAGGTAGTTCTGGAAAGCTTATGAGATGGGTTACAACTTTGTAACAGAAAGTTTTGTCAGATTAGGAACAGAATTAACTGGAATTCTTGGATCAAATCAGTACCTAAGGCAGGGAGGTGCTGTCCAATTGTTTCCAGAAATTCTGTTAACTTTGACATCTCATAACTTTTGAACCAGAGCAGATCTTAGGCCAACCAAATACTTTCTGGAAAGCTATTGAAGTTAACTTTAACTTTGATGTTGAGCTCCAGGACTGGTTTTGCTTTTAACCTGGCCTAAATCAGATTGTTATGGAAACTGGTCAGGGCTGTCATGGGAACAGCAGATCAGCAGTCAAATTTGTTTAAAAATTTGAACTATGTTTCCAAGTGTTAAGGGTTCAATGACATATCTTATGTTATAACTCAATGGTTTACTGTTTAAATAAATATTTGACATTTCTCAAATATATTTTTACAGATGGCAGCAGATAAACGGTTGGAGAACGGGTGGGTAGTTTCCCACTGCTCTGACCGTAGCGGCTACCCGGGAGCATTGTGGCTAATGCTCCAATATTTCGGGTACAACCAGATGCCGCAATACTTCGCCAAGGAAGAAGGCGAAGAGGGGAACAAGACGTGGACGATCCATGTCGAGGTTCCTGCAGGGCCTACGCCACCCGGTTGGGTGCCATTCACCGTCACGGTGAGAGGAAGACAACCGGAAGGGATGTGGCAAGTGGCAGCCCGTGACACTATGTCACGTTTCTGCCAACTACACGTACAGGCTATGGAGGGAACTCCATACGCACTCGTTCCGGTGGAGGGACGAGCTCAGCATGTGTGGGAAGAGAGGTACCTGGAGGCAACAGACCCGAATTGCCCAAGGTACAACCCCGCGGAGGCCAATCTCAGCCTCCAAATGAGGGCGGGAAACGCTGTGATGGACAGCCAAGCTGTTCATACGGAGCATCTCGCCACCAAGCTCAAGGAGAGCACAAGCCGTGGAGATCATTTTGAGAGTGCTCACAGTGCACTCCGCAATGTGCTCCTTCCGACGATCAAGCGACTGAATGAACAACACAATCAGTTGCGTCGTCTGAAGAAGGCAAAGAAGAAGAGCCGTATTGACATTGCGGCGTTGCAAGAACTGGTGCAGACCCTAACCCAGCAGAATGAGGACCTTGCTCAAGAGCGGGACGACGCTATTGAGGAAGGACAAGGCTGGGAAGAGGACTACAACCAGGCTATGGACGAGGTGCATGCATTGCAGGACCTCGTGCCCCCGGTATTGGGCATACCGGTAGTCTTGGGTCTTCCAGCCATGGGAGAACCTGGAATGGGAGAAGAGGTGGTAGACCCCGAGCCACCAGCAGAGGTACCGGAGGAGGACGACCCACAGGAGGTCGAGTTCTACTCCGAGTAGGGGGTTACGGTTGCCAAGTAGGGCAGCTAGGGTAGCGTAACCCAACTTTTGTAATCGGTGACATGTCGTGTAGACAGTAGCGTATGTATAGGTAGTGACGACATGAGCACGACTTCTCGGAGATCCGAGAATAATGTATCTTGTATAAAGTTTATGCTTTATCAATATATGTGAATGTTGTGCAAGTTAATCATGCGTCGCTTCAATACTTACTCCTGTTTATGGAATTTTGAGTAAGACATGTGCTAATTGCTGCTGGGTTGAATTTCAGAATGACGCGTACTCGTGCCAACCCCGATGTTGGAGGTACTAGCCAAGGGGGAGAGACCTCCCAACCACCTCCCGAGGACTCCTCGGGACAGCAGCAGCAACAGCAACAGCAAACACCGCCACCGCCACTGCCAACGGTTACATTGGCCGACATTGTCGCGGCAATGGCGGGTTCACATCAGCAGCATACAGAGCTGCTGCAAACGTTAATTGCGAATACGTCTCGCCCGGAGAGACGTCAAGATCGCGAGGAGCGCCAACAGAGCTCCTACTCCGACTTCCTGGCGACTCATCCCCCTGTATTCTCAAGGGCGGATGAACCACTTGACGCGGACAACTGGCTCCGCGCCGTAGAGATGAAGTTCGGGCTGCTCCAAATCAGCGAGCAGCGCAAGACTCAGTTCGCGGTCCAGCAGCTCCAAGGATCCGCGAGCGCGTGGTGGGCCAACTTTTGTGCTTCACAACCCACCGACCGAGTGATGACCTGGGCGGAGTTTCGGGCGGCCTTCCGGGCCTATCATATACCGCCCGGTTTGATGAAGAGGAAGACGCAGGAATTCCTACACCTGCAACAAGGGAGCCGGAACGCGCTGGAGTACTCCAGAGCGTTCAACGATCTCGCACTCTACGCGTCGTATCACGCAGATACGGACGAGAAGCGGCGGGACCACTTTTACCAGGGGCTTAACCCGCTCCTGAAGGACAAGCTGGCGATGTTCAATCGCGGCAGCCTCAACGACATAATTGATGCTGCGATTGTTCAGGAAGACTCCGGCAAGGAGTTGGCGGCGGCAGAGCGAAAGCGAAGCGCGCCGCAGAGCAGCGGAGAAGGAGGCGGTCCTTCTCAGAAGTTTCGGATGGTGAATCGCCCACCATCAAGTCCGCGCTGGCAGCCACCACAGCGGTCGATGCCGTTCCGCGGTCGGCCGTATTCTTCACCGGCATTCCGGCCGGCACTGCCAGCACCACCGCAACAACAACAGCAGCAGCGGGCGATGCCGCGTGCGTTTGCACCTCCGCAACGCATGCCGGGCTTTCGTCCACCAAGTACTCCACCAGCAGCGGCCACATGTTACAAGTGTGGTCGTCCAGGACACTTCGCGAGCAGTTGCCCGGAGAGGCAAGGCGGCGGAGCGGTACCACAGTTCCCGGGGAGGAATCAACCCCGGAACCCTACTAATGCGCGGCGGGCAAACCCTAGGCCCGGCATTGTCCACCAGCTTGCCATTGAGGACGTGCCGGAGGGCGAGCCAATCCTTGCGGGTATGTTCCAACTCCACCAGCATCCCGCTATAGTACTATTTGATTCAGGCGCCACGCATAATTTTATTAGTCAAGCTTTCATTGCTAAACACAGCTTGCCAATACTACCCACCGATAGTCCATATTTAATTTGTTCACCGGGTGGGAAGATTTCAGCAAGCGTAATGGTCTCCAAAGCACCATTATGCTTAGCGGGTAGAGTGTACCCCACGTCTCTCATTATCTTAGAGGGACAGAAGGTCGATGTCATCCTAGGGATGTCGTGGTTAACCCGCCACGGCGCTGTTTTAGACACCGTCCTTCGAGTCGTGCACTTAAACTCAGAAGTGCACGGTTCTCACTCATTATTTCTGGACAGTCCAGAAATAAAACTTCCAAGTGTCTATCAAGCCACAACCATCAGATTGGAAGACATTCCAGTGGTCCGAGAATTCCCTGATGTATTCCCGGATGATTTGCCGGGGATGCCACCCGATAGAGAGGTGGAGTTCAAGATTGAACTTGCACCGGGAACCATGCCAATATCCCGAAGGCCGTACAAGATGGCGCCCAAGGAGTTGGCTGAACTGAAGACTCAGCTCACGGACCTTCTGGAGAAGGGTTTTATTAGGCCGAGCTCCTCGCCATGGGGCTGTTCGGCATTATTTGTCAAAAAGAAGGATGAAACGTTGCGGCTTTGCGTGGACTACCGTCCATTAAATGCCGTAACCATCAAGAACAAGTACCCGTTGCCACGGATCGACATGTTGTTTGATCAGTTGGTCGAAGCAAAGGTCTTTTCCAAGATGGATTTAAGATCCGGGTACCATCAGATTAAGATCAGGGCTGAGGACATTCCAAAGACAGCTTTTTCGACAAGGTACGGACTTTATGAGTACCTGGTCATGTCCTTTGGCCTCACCAATGCTCCAGCTCACTTCATGTAGTTAATGAACTCGGTGTTCATGCCGGAGCTGGACAAGTTTGTCGTGGTCTTCATCGACGACATCCTGGTATACTCCAAGTCGGAGGAAGATCACAAGAAACATCTGCGTATAGTCTTGCAACGGCTGCGGGATCACAAGTTATACGCAAAGTTCAGCAAATGCGAGTTTTGGATATCGCAAGTGCCTTTCCTCGGGCATATCATCTCAGCGGAGGGTATCGCTGTGGACCCGAGCAAAATCACGCAAGTGCTGAATTGGAAATCCCCGAGAACTGTTCATGAGGTACGGAGTTTCCTCGGACTCGCGGGATATTATCGGAGGTTCATTCCGAACTTCTCGAAGATTGCCAAGCCAATGACAGAGCTGCTGAAGAAGGCTACCAAATATGTTTGGAGTCCAGCATGTGAAGCAGCATTCAAGGCTTTAGTCAAGCACCTGACATCAGCACCGGTTTTGGCGCAGCCAGACACAACAAAACCGTTCGATGTGTACTGCGATGCATCCGGCATTGGGCTCGGATGTGTGTTGATGCAAGACCGAAGGGTGGTCGCGTATGGGTCACGGCAGCTTAGGAATCATGAGCAAAATTATCCAACTCACGACTTGGAGCTCGCTGCCGTGGTACTTGCACTGAAAATGTGGAGGCACTACCTACTCGGTAACCTCGTACATTTATATACCGACCACAAAAGCCTCAAGTACATATTCACTCAGAAGGAGCTGAACATGAGGCAACGAAGATGGTTAGAACTGATAAAGGATTACGAGATAGAGATCCATTATCATCCGGGCAAGGCAAACGTTGTGGCAGACGCGCTAAGCCGCAAGTCACACGTCAATAATCTGACCATCACACCGTTGGAAGAGAGCGAACCACCACTACATGTGATTCCACATGGAGCTCTCTACAACCTAGCTTTGATCCCCACCATCCGTGAAGAGATAGCGGCAGCCCAGAAGAATGACAAGGGCATATCACATTTGCGGAGACGTGTAGACAGTGGGGAGTTGAAATGTTTCCGGAAGGACGGGGACGGCGTCCTATGGTTCAAGGACCGGATCGTCGTACCCCGAAACCCGGAGTTACGGAAGAAAATCTTTGATGAGGCTCACTTATCAAAGTTTTCTATTCACCCCGGCAGCAACAAGATGTATCAAGAACTCAGAAGCAAGTTTTGGTGGACACGGATGAAGCGAGAGACTGCAAAATACGTGTCCGAGTGTGATACATGTCGACGGGTGAAGGCAGACCACATGCGGAAACCGGGACTGCTGCAACCACTGGGCATTCCTGCCTGGAAGTGGGAGGACGTGAGCATGGATTTCGTCGTCGGTTTACCCACCACCTTACAGAAACATGATTCTGTGTGGGTGATCGTCGATCGGCTCACCAAAGTTGCCCATTTCATCCCGGTCAACACCAACTACAACGCCAAGAAGTACGCTGAACTGTACATCTCACGGATCCTATGCTTATACGGCGTACCCCGTACTATCGTATCGGACCGGGGCACTTTATTTGTGTCCCGTTTTTGGGAGCAGCTCCACGCTGCCTTGGGGACGAAGCTGATCCGTAGTTCAGCCTACCACCCGCAGACGGATGGGCAAACGGAGCGGGTAAATCAAATCCTAGAAGACATGCTACGAGCTTGCGCTATCGACCACGGCAAGAACTGGGATGATCACTTGCCGTTAGCCGAGTTCTCGTACAACAATGGGTACCAAGCCAGCATCAAGATGGCGCCCTACGAGGCGCTATACGGGAGAAAATGCCGCACACCATTGAATTGGTGTGAGTCTGGCGAGAGGGTTACCTTCGGGATTGATCTTGTCAACAACGCGGAAGAAAAGGTTCGATTAATTCAAGCGAACCTAAAAGCCGCTCAATCCCGACAGAAACAGTATGCGGACCGGAGGAGGCGCCCATTACAATTCGAAGTTGGAGATCACGTATACCTACGAGTGTCTCCAATGAAGGGCGTAAACAGATTTGGGGTGAGAGGAAAGTTAGCACCCCGATTCATCGGTCCATTCCAGATTACCGAAAGATGTGGATCGGTAGCATACCGGCTGCAATTACCAGAAGCACTTTCCGGTGTGCACGACGTCTTTCACATTTCCCAGCTGAGGAAGTGTCTCAAGCTATCAACTACCGTTCAGCTGGAAGACATTGAAGAACTGCAACCGGATCTCACCTATCGGGAGGAACCGGTGCAGATTATTGATGAAAAGGCCCGAACCACACGCAACCGTACGTTGTGGTTCTACAAGGTTCTGTGGAGTAATCACTCCATGGATGAAGCGACATGGGAGAGCGAAGAATTCCTTCGCACTAACTACCCCGACTTTTTCACGTCGCATATTCGGTAATTTTCCACCGTCCTCTCTCTCATTTCACCTTATAATCTCGGGACGAGATTCTTTTAAGGGGGGAGGAATGTAAGGGCCTCAGTTTTTGACACCCATTTGCAGTGTTCATCCCCACACCACACACCTCATTTGAGGAAGAATGATGAACACAAATAAAGAGCAAGTAACAATTATCAACATGCTCATTAGGGAACAAACTCACACATTGCAAAAGTGGTACTTCCCACATGTGATATAGATGGGCTGGACATATGAAAACTCCTACACTTTGCTAAGGATGTCCATGCCAAGTTCCACCCAAATTCAAAACCTTTTTGAGGTCATTTTGGGTATAGTTAGGAAGAGGGCAGTTTGAAACCATATTCAAATTCAAACTGTTTTCACCCACTGAATTTAAAAGTGGAAGGCATATTCTTGCTCAGCACATTTTTGTGAGCTCACACACCAATTTTCACTCCATTTGGAGTTGATCTTGACATGAGCTAAGGGGGAGAAATTCAAACTTTATTTGAATTTCAAACTGCACTTGTGCTGAAATTCATTCAAACCAAACCTCATTTGAACTTTGATCAATTCAAATGGCTCTTGGGTGAATAATTTGAGTTGCCAAGGGTAGAATAGGGTTCACTGTTTACCACAGCTGTTAGGAATAAATTTCAGAGGTTAAAAGAGGAGTGGGACCCACATGTCAGCCTCAGCCTCAAAGCAAACCGACTGAACCACAGTTCAGTCGGTTCCCGGCTGTTGTGCGCGCGCGCCACCGAAGGGGGCAGCCGGCGCCAGCTCCTGCTGCGTGCCCCAAGCCGGAGACCGGCCGACCGGCCTATTTATTCCCTCCCCGGCGTGCTTCAGTCGCCATTCCCCGAGCTGCCGACGTGCACGATCCATTTCTCTACTGCCATCACCGGCGCTCGAGTTCCTGCTGGATCGAGCTGATCGCAGCTTCCTCTGTCCATTCCAAGGTCCCAGCAAGGTACTAGCAACCATCCTCCATCCTTTCCATTGATAGAAATCGATTGAAACCGAGTGATATCGGCTGTGCCGAAAGATCAAACTCGGAACTGGAAACCGCCGCACCTCGGGCTCTCGTGGACAGCCCAACCTGGGCGTTGTCACGCCCGAGCCAAGGCACCCTTGGACGCGCAAGTGATCGGTGCTGCTCATCCCCGAGCCACAGCTCGAGTGGTTGCTCACCGGCGGCGAATTTCCACTTTTCCCCTTTCTGTGTGCAGAACGACCCTCGGGTACGATTCTATTTAATTCGTGCTCTAGAAAGGATTAGAGGGCCTCAGGCCACTCCCACACGAACTAGACACGGTGACGCACAAGTTGCCTTCACAACTCTGGGCCGGAGAACTTCTGTGCCCGGCGTAATTCAAGGTCTACTAATGGCGGAACGCACGGGGGGTATCGGGCGCACGGTGAGGACCTATTTCGGGCCTTCCCCGAGCTGCCCCGAGTTCATGTCGACCTTCTCTGAGGTCCACTGATGCTCCCCGACCGATTTCCCAAGTAGCTGAGGCACTAGGAGCGTCAGCCGACATGGCCGAAGTCGTTCCGATATGGCGGCTCGTCGCCGACCATGCTCCGGCCGTTGTCATGAGCAGCTGACCCTCGGATCATGTTCCCCAAGTAAAAGTAGGCAGGGGCGGCCAGAATCAAGAAGTTTGAAGCTGTACAGCAGCCGGCGGCGAGCTCTCCGGCGAGGTCCCTCGGCGGCGGAGCGCGGGTGTCGCGAGGTTGAAGAAGGGGGTGGACCCCAGCTGTCAGCGGCCGATATTTTGAATCGGGATCCGGCTGCGGCCGGGATCGGGTGTGCTGGCGCGCAAAAGCCTTGTGGGCCGCGGTGTGCTGTCGCTTCGGCGTGCGACGCGTGTCTCCTGGGCCCACGCGCGAGTTTAAACTTTTCCCCGATTTTCAGATTTCCTTCAAACTTCAAATCCTTATAACTTTGGCTAGAAAGCTCCAAATTGAGTGAACCAAATTTTGCTGGATTCAGCTCTCTGAGTACTTTCCAGAAAATCAAGTTTCACTTCATGAAATTCCCTAATTCTCCAGAATTAATTCCTTAATGTTTAAACTGTTAGGAATTTTAACTGGAGAATCCTTTGGCGGAAAATCCTGAAATTTTGCTGAGATGTTCACCAAAATATCATTGAGCTACCATAAAAATTTCAGATCCCTTTGAGCTCATTTAGTCCACCTAATGGTGTGATTAGTAAAACTGTTCCAGAGAAAATAGAAAATGTTCAGGAACATTTTCAGAAATTTCTCTGAAATTGTTTAGCTCATATCTTTAGTTAGAGACTTCCAAATTAAGTGAGACCAATTCCATTAGAACCCTCTGAAAATCTAGTTTTCAGAAAGTCATAGTTTGTTTCATGAAACTACCTAGAACACCCTAAAAGCCTTTAATTAAGGTCAAGGACATAATTATTTGTGGAGGGCTCAAATGAGCTTTGCTGCAACTAAAACTTGACCAAGTCTCTGTTTAGGTTGTAACCAAGCCACAGTAAAAGTTTCACAGTCATTAGGTCTATCTAGTAAAGGTTATAGACTTCACAACTTCAAAGTTAATACAAAAGCATTTAATTAATACATACATTGTTCTTATCATGTAGTCGCTAAGGTCGAGGAGGAACCCGAAGTCCTAGACTTCGTTACTCCGGAGGAACAGCTAGCCTACGACCAAGAGCAGCAAGGCAAGCCCCGGTTTGCATTAACCATTTTATAAATTTTTATTGTTTTGAGCACATACTTGTTTTCTTTATGTTGTGCATCAGAGTCTTGTTTGGAAACCCCACTGCATAGCCAAGAAAACCATGGGTTGGGGTTTAGGATTGCAAACCCCGTTAGCCACTGCATTGCTAGGATAGAGTAGGATTCGGTACAAGTCGAGTAGTTGGAACTACTCGCGAGAATAGGCTAGAGGCACATTGCTCGGGTAGAGATAGCACATGAAACACATGGCAAGAAAATGAGACCGAGCGGAGAGTAAGGGCAGCAGGACTTTGGGGCCTGTGTGCTGTAGCTCCGCTTGTGTCGATTGAGGACCGAGCCGTGTGCGGGCCTGTTGAACAAGCTAGAACAGTACCGAAGACCTACCGGCTATATGGGAACCGGGAAACTGATGTAACTCGGGTAGCTGGGTATTGAGGCATTGCCCGTCGTTCAGAGGGTAGGTTGAGAGCTCGAGGTGTAAATCAGCTGGCGGCACAGAGATGCGCGTGCAGGGACCTCTTGCTCGGGACGATGGGACCGGTTCAATATTTGGCTAACGGGTGAAAGGTAGTCGCGTACGGCGTCCGTGATGGTTGTTGTAGGCAACATCGAGTACGGGCGTACGTGACGGGTTGTTCGGGTAACCCTGCAGGTGTAAATCGATTATAATCGCCGTCCCTCGCGGTCAGTGAGTACCACTTGTTCACTGTACCGTGACGTAGAAAGAACAGGCTAGTTACATGTTAAAATGTTGCTGATTGAAAGCTGGACATTGATTGTTAATGATATGTTGTAGCTTAGTGCTAACTAAAGTTCTTTTCAACTTTGGGCAAAGTACATGAGAGAAATGCGTTTCTTGTTTGATTGCGGCTCTCTCATGTGCCTTAGCGTAAAGTTCTCCACAACCTGCTGCTAAAACTTGAAAGTAAGGTTCTACTAATTAGGCGAGTCCTTGCAAATGATTTTTACCTCATGCAACCCATCACCCTCATGTAGAAGTTTCATGTTTAGGTGAGACGGGTCAGACTTGCTGAGCCTTCGTGCTCACTGCTTGTGTTTGAAGCTTTTGCAGGGTTCTATGAGGAAGGGACTCCCGAAGAGGAGACGGAACCCCAGGAGGGGAACCCCGTCGAGTGGGAGTCGTGCACGCCGCAGAGTTAGTGTGCGTGTGTGCTAGCAAGGACACGTTCGAGGGCTGAACGTGCACTTGATGCTTAGTCTACGCCCGCGAGTGTGGACTAAACTTATTTTGATGTAAACATGTTGATAAACTTGTTTATGTAATAAAGCTTCCGCTTCCGCTTTGTACCTTTGACGTGTGTTATGCGGTGCTGTGCAACGCAGCACCCCTCAGCGTGATCCTGGCTCGACAGGACCCAAAGGGGTCGTGTCATTATGAATCTTGTATGTGCATGATCCTGTATAGAAGGACAAGCTCAGAGAGCTGTCTACGACGAGCTGCAGCAACAAGGTTTTGAGATCCAAGAGCAACCGAACCGCAAGAACAAGGCAAGTGCCCCTTGACCATATTGATCCTATGTTTTGGGAAACTATTTTGTTTTGCGAAAAGGTGTGTGTGTGCTGAGTCAAACATGATGGGAAACCCTTTTATAGGAGTTTACTAGTTTTGTTTAAACCACCCTTGTCGCCAGGGAAGTTTATGAGTCGGGTATGGTTTTTGCTTTAAGCTTCGCTGAGTCCATGGGATTGGTAAGCGAGATAGATGTGTCTAGCTAACTACACTCGTAACGATAATGAGAAACTGATGTTGTTAATGAACATGGATCGGAGGGAGATCTAGGCAAGACTGGGTTTGTGAATGAGGTAGCATGAGATGGTGGTTTACTTGCCGTAGATCTAAGGACCGGTTCATGCGAGCACGTGCCAGGATAACAGTGCCACCACAAGGCCAAGTATGGGTGCTGCTTAGCTGGGTAATTAGGTACGTTGCTAGATTGTTATGGACCGTGGAAGGCGCGAGGAATGGGAGTCGAGTGAGGACCGCCCTAGGAACTGCATGGCACAAGAGGGGGCCCGTGGGTGGGAGAATTGGAGATTCTAGCCTGCCGGTGAAACCTTAGTGAGTCCATACATCTAGTAGCCCCTTTGTAAAGGCTATTTTGTGATCTCTTGGCCATACACCGATGGTTGTGTACTGGTATAATGGAGGTTCTGCAGTCGCCGACGGGTGACGAAATCACAAACATGTGGGTAAAGAGGTGCAAACTCTGCAGAGTCTAAAACTATCATGATAGCCGAGCTTATGGTCACGAGCGCCTAGCCAACTTCCATGATTAGTTGGGATGGTTATTGGATATGGTTATTGGATATGATTTTGGTTATGGTTTGGTTTCGGTTTTGTTTTCAGGACTGTTGAGTCCGGGTGATGAGATGGGTTGCATGACTGTTGGGTCATTGCAACGAGGTTGGACGGTGTAAGACAAAAATTGTTTATGAGATGAAATGGTAGCAAATACGAGACGGTATTCGTGAGATGGTAGCGAATACGAGAAGGTATTTGTGAGCAAGAATGAGGTTGATTAATGTCTGGTTGGGACATGGAAGGTAATGAACATAATGGAGGTATGATTGGTATTTTAATACATATCGGGATGACATTCGCTTAAAGATAAGTTGTTGTTTTATCATGGTTTGATAAATAACTTTGCTTTCTGCAATGAGCCTTTTTATACCTACCTTGTTGAAAGCTACATATCATATTTTCCAGCACTTGCTGAGTACATCATTGCACTCAAACTTGCATTATTATTTCATCATCAGCAACAGGAGAAGATTACTATGAAGATCAAGTGGAGCATTAGGCGTGTAATCTGTCCTCAACCTTGCTTGTGGGGATGGAGTAGAGATGGAGCCACTGCTGCTTAGAATTGCTTCTGCATTAGTTAGATTGCTTCCGCATTAGAATAAAGACTTCCGCTGTTAGATTAAGACTTCCGCTGTGAGCATGAGTCCAAGACTCATGAGACATTGTAATAAACTCTGTTATTCGTGGTCATATATGTTCTGAAATTCAGTTTGTAGATGATGTGTGTATGTGTGATGAACATCCTGGGCACACATATGCATCAGTTCTCGGTTCCGTGGTTTTCCACAGAATTGAGGGCGTCACATTGTTTGAGGCCATAGAGAGCTTTGTGAAGCTTAAAGCATGGTTATGATACTTATCGTCTTTAAAGCCGGGTGGTTGCTCCATGTATACTTGATCCTTGATTGGTCCATTGAGAAAGACGCTTTTCACATCCATTTGGTACAACTTAAAATTATTGTGAGTAGCATAGGCTAATAATATACGAATTGATTTAAGTCTAGCTACAGGAGCAAAAGTTTCATCGAAGTCCAAACCTTCGATTTGTGAGTATCCCTTTGCCACAAGTCTAGCTTTGTTTCTTGTTACTACTCCATGCTCATGTTGCTTGTTGCGAAATACCCACTTGGTGCCCACTATATTTGCATTTGGTCTTTCCACAAGCTCCCACACTTTGTTTCTTTTGAAGTTGTTAAGCTCCTCTTGCATCGCCATCACCCAATCCGGATCTCGTAGGGCATCTTCAACCTTGAAAGTCTCCAAAGAAGATACAAAAGAGTAGTGAGCATAAAAGTTAGCCATACGAGAGCGAGTCATTACCCCCTTGGAGATATCTCCAAGTATATTGTCAACGGGATGATCCCGTTGTACACATTGATGGACCCTTGGGTGTGGCACACTTGGTCTTGAGGCAATTTCTTCTTCCTCTTCATCTCCCCCTTGATCATTGCCAACATTGTTGCCTTCGATGTCTTGAACATGGTGATCTTGATATTGTTCTTCATTTAGGGGATTTAGTGCTTAATCATGTGTTTGGGTTACTTCTTGTGATGAGGATGGGTCACTTGGGTCTTGTATCTCCTGTGGTTGTATGTCACCAAGTGCCATCCTCCTTAATGCCATACAAGGTGCCTCTTCTTCATCTAATGCACATTGATCAACTTGCTCCCTTTGGGAGCCATTAGTTTCATCAAACACTACGTCACGTGCGATTTCAACACAACCGGAGATTTTGTTGAATACACGATAGGCGTAAGTGTTTGAATAATAACCAAGCAAGAAACCTTCATCGAATTTTGAGGCAAACTTTGAAACTCGGGGTTTCTTGTTGAGAATATAGCACTTGCTACCAAAAACTCTAAATTAGGAGATATTTTGTTTGTTACTCGTTAGGAGCTCATAGGGAGTCTTCTTCAAGAGATGATGGAGGTAGAGACGGTTTGTGGCATGGCAAGCAGTATTTACGGCTTCCGCCCAAAACGGAACGGATGTATTGTACTCATCAAGCATTGTCCTTGACATCCCTATTAGAGTTCGGTTCTTTCTTTCGGCCACTCCATTTTGTTCGGGTGTGTATGGTGCCGAAAACTCGTGCTTGATGCTCTCCTCTTCCAAGTACTCTTCTTCTTGGGTGTTCTTGAATTCGGTGCCGTTGCTGCTTCTTATATTCTTGATTCTCAAGGAGAACTCATTTTGAGCTCTCCTTAAGAAACTCTTGAGGACACCTTGAGTTTCACCCTTATCATGCAAGAAAAACACCCAGGTGAAGCGAGAAAAATCATCGACAATTACTAGATCATATTTATTACCGCCAATGCTTATGTAAGAAATAGGACCAAAGAGGTACATGTGAAACATCTCTAGCGGTATTGTTTTTTTCATCACATTCTTGGCGGGGTGAGCTACTCCAACTTGCTTCCCGGCTTGGCATGCGCTACAAGGTTTATCTTTTTCAAAAATGACATTATTAAGACCTCGGATGTGATTACCTTTTAGAAGTTTTGGATATTTCTCATACCAACATGGGCTAGCCTACGATGCCACAGCCAACCCATGTTAGTTTTTGCCATCAAACATGTGTCAAGTTGAGTTTTATCCACAGAAAAGTCTACAAGATAAAGCTTTCCTTTGAACACACCTTTAAAGCCAATTGAGTTATCTACTCTTCTAGTGACAATCACGCCTTCGTTAGTGAATAGGCAATTAAAACCCATGACACATAATGGAGATATGGATAAAATATTATAATCTAGTGACTCCACATGCATGACATTTGAAATGGTGTGTTGTGGAGAAATGGAGATTTTACCCGTACCTAGTACCCTTCCTTGGCTATTGTCACCGAAATAAATACCTTGACTTGTATCATTGGTTTTTTCATACTCTACAAACATTTTTCTCACTCCGGTCATGTGGTTGGTGCATCCACTATCTAACACCCACTTTGTGCCACCGGAGGAGTATGCCTACAAAAAAAGTTTAGGCTTTGATTTTAATTACCCAAGCTTGGTTGGGTCCTTTAAGGTTAGTGACAAGTGTTTTGGGTACCCATACATAAGGCTTTGGGCTCTTGCGGAGTGGCCCAACATATTTTGCATAAACATACCCAAATTTGCTTTTCATTAGTACATAAGATGCATTGAAGTCATGGAATAGTTAGGTTGTTATTCTTAGTATGTTTAGTATATTTATCAAATTTTGTCATTTTAGTAGAAGTATGGCATTCATTCATAGTTTTGTATGATCCTTCTTTCAGAAAGGCTATATGCCTCTTGTCACTTTTAGATATGTTTGTATTTTGCATTGCTTTTCTTGAATATCCAAGACCATCTTTGATTAAAGGAGACCTTGTAATTGAGTATGCACTACGTGCATACTTAATCTTCTCCTTGTCAAAGATGCTACTCTTAGGTGCACTCTTCGCTATGTTAAGTTCCTTTTTTAAATTAGGTTCAGTTTTTACACATTTGCAGTTTTTAGTGTTTAACTCTAAACTAGACAAGTTTGAGATTGTTGAGGGGAGAGAGATAACATTTGACTTGAGAGTTGCGAATTGTGCTTCAAGGTTCTTGTGAGCTTTGTTCAAGCTCACAAGCTCATCTTGGAGCACAACATTCGAACTCTTGAGACTTGAGGAGGTCTCCTTGCATTCTGCAAGTTCAAGTTCAAGTGCCATGTTTTTCTCCTTCTCAAGTTTGAGAAGCTTCTCAAGGTCAAGATTCTTTTGCTTCTCCTCGATAAGCAAGTCCTCTTGTCTCTCAAGAAGCTCCTCCTTATCTAAGATTTCATCAAATAGTTTTTTCATTTTAGCTAGTGCATTTTTTCTTAATCCTTTGAATAAATATTTATTTTCACTATCACTATCAAAGTCTTCATCCTTAATAGAGTGCAAGAAGAGTTTAGTTTTTACCTTTTGCTTTCCCTCCTTTGCCATGAGACATGTGTGGTTTGAGTTTTTCCATTTACCCTTGTTGGGTAGGAGAGTCTTCTTCATTGTTGGCTTCTTGATGGTGACGGTTGCCACTCCTTCTTCATCATCGGAGGAGAACTCATCATTGGAGTCCCATTCTTTGCCAACATGAGCGTGCCCAGGTGTCTTCTTCTTGAACATCCTCTTTTCTTGTGGCTTTTCATCCTTATTCCTCTTCTTCTTGTCATCTTCCTTTTCATATGAGCAATTAACAATGTAATACCCATACTCGCCGCAGCTGTAGCAAGCTTTCTTGCTTCTTGACTTGCCTTTATCCTTGCTTCTGCTCTCATAGCTTGGTTCTCTTCTTCTCTTCATCATCCTTTTGAATTTCTTGACGAAGAAGGCCAATTCCTCATCATCCATATCAGAGCTCTCTTATTCACTTTCCTCATCATCACTTGAGATTTGTACTTCTTTGTTCTTGACTTTGGGTGATGCTTTGAGAGCAATCCCCTTTTTCTTGTTGGATGTAACCTTGGCAAGATCGTTCACATGACGTACCTCCATTTCCATCATCTCATGATTGATGATCTTGCCAAGCACCTCATACGGGGTCATTTTGTGGAAGTTTGGACTCTCTCGAATGAGTGTGCAAAGCGTCACATTGCGAGGCATGAAGGCTCTTATCATCCTTTTGACTACCTCGTGGTTTGTCCACTTCTTACAAGCGTCTTGAGTTGGTTGTACATCTCATGAGGGTCTCGTCATCTTCCATGGCAAATCGCCCAAGCTCCCTCTCAATCATGTCAATCTTTGCTTCTTGGACAGAGCGGTTGCCTTCATGTGCAATTTTTAGTGTGTTCCATATTTCTTTGGCTTGTTACAACCCATCCACCTTGTTGAATTCTTCTTGGCTTAAAGAAGAGTTGGGTACGGCTGTTGCTTGAGCATTGCGATGGATGAGTTGCTCTTGCTCCGGTGTAAGTTCCTCATCATCCACGGGGATATCTACACCTGTGCAAACAATGTGCCAAAGTGTGGGGTTGCGAGAAATAAGGTGCAACTTCATATTGTGTTTCCACATTGTATAGTTTGTGCCATCATAGTGTGGAGGTTTGCCTAAAGGAATAAATAAGTAATTTTTGTGCAAATTTAAACGCTCATAATTAATAGGATATCGAGTGTAGTCTTCTTTGGGCTTCTTGAATTTCTTTTCTTTCTCAAGCCTCCTCCTTTTTCTAGCTTCATCTTTTGCCTTTTGAAGAAGATTGGCAAGATGCCTCACTTCTTCATCTTCGTCGTCGGTCTCCAAGTCGAAGGGAGGGAGCCTTGGCATGTCCTTGATTGGGTTGCAACCCTTGTGAGGTGAGAACTTGAGACCTTCACCGATGTGGCTGCTGTTCTCGCCGGCGCAGCTGGTGTCGACGGGCGGTAAGTCCTTTTTGTCATTTTCCCCCATCTCCTCTCCAAGCGGTTAAGATTTTTAGGAGAGTTAGGCTCTGATACCAATTGAAAGTTGTCTAGAGGGGGTGAATAGGCGGAAAATCTGAAATACGTCTTAATAAAAATGATTACGTCAAAAAGTGCGAACTAGTCCGATCACAGAAGATTTTGGCTCAATAAGACAAGAACACATTATTTATCCCGTGGTTCAGCTCCACAAAGAAGCCTACATCCACGTTGAGGAGTCCACCAAGGACCAGGTCGCTCTCAACCTTTTCCTCACCAATCCACCACCAAGGTTGGCTTGTTCTTTCACTATATCACAAATGCTTCACAATATGTCATGGGGCAACTCACAACTTGAGGCTCCCATGAGAACTTAGCTCAAAGCACTTACAGAACAATTCTCTTCAACAACACACTTCTCACTCAGTGCTAGAGAATCAACCAAGAGCTCTACGGTGCACACTCCCCTTCTTCTCCTCTTCCCAAAACTCACAAACCCTAAAGAATCACACTTAGGGTTCCAAGAACTTGAAGAGAGGGGACTAAAAATCTCAAGGAAGGCTATTTTGTCGTTAGGGTGCTTCTTCTTCTATTTGAGGCCTGGGCAACCCCTTTTTATAGAGGTCCCGGGGACTAGCCGTTGCTAACTGCCGAACCGTGGACTAGTCCGCCCTTTGAACCCGGACTAGTCTGACCTGCGGGGACCGATGACATAACTCTTCACCTACTAAACGGTCAGATCTCACCAACTAAATGGTCGGATTCCACCAACTAAACGGTCACATACCACGGACTAGTCTGGTCCACAATGGACTAGTCTGATCTCACATAGAACCCATTGTTCCGGTTGACACTGGACAAGACTGGTCCACCGGACTAGTCCGGCCTCCATGGGCGGACAAGTCCAGCCATCCAAGACTTAGTCCCAGCAGCTACTTCCTAGTTTAAAACGGACTAGTCTGACACACAGAGGACTAGTCCGATCTCACACAAAAACTCCTTTTCTGATTTCAAATGGACAAGTCTGATCCTATGGACTAGTCCGGCCCTGAAGAGCGGATTAGTCCGGTCAACCAAGACTTAGCTTCTGAAGGCCTCAGAAACTCTCTCCACGGACTAGTCCGTCCCCAGACGGACAAGTCCGAACTCACACAGAAACTCTTGTTCTGTTCTATAACGGATTAGTCTGATACTTCAGACTAGTCCGGCCTTCTAACCTGGACAAGTCCAAACTCACACAGAACAAATAGTTCCGTTCTACATCGGATCAGTCCGATGGGCCGGACTAGTCCGGCTCCCAACCGGACAAGTCCGGCCCTATTCCCAAGGCTTATCCCAAATCTTCACTGCACTCAAGCTAAACTCGGACTATGAGCTCTTAGATGATTCTCAGCACTTTACTCTATGATCACACTCATGTTCAAAGGCTAAACTCAACACAAAAGAAATATAAAAACCATAAATTCTATTCTTCTTGTGCATTTGCCTTTTTCTCCTCTTTTTCATTTTTGAGTGTATCCGTCTTCGTAAATTTTTTAATTACCTGTACTCACACTTGCAAAGGTCATTAGTCCCTTAAGTGTTGTCATTAATCATCAATACCCACGGGGAACTAGCCTAGATGCACTTTCAGGTACATTCAAACTTGATCAGCGTGGGCCGCACACGGATCGGTGCTCAATCGACACGGATAGGGCTGCACACACAAGACTTCCTCTTGCTGCGTCCTAGCCCCCTGCCTAGTCTCATTTTTTTGCTAAAGTGGTCTCACATCTCGAACCAATCCCGTGTAACGAACCCTATACTCGCGCGTAGATTCCAACTACTCGACTTGTACCGAAGTCTATAAACATTAAGCACAGCTTGCACTACTCGAGGACTTAGACACTACCCTCACTCTTATTGGAAATATCTGGTTATGCATTTGGGGTTTCATCCATCCTACACCTAATGCACATACATACCTCAAGCTAAGTGAATATAAAGCAAAAATTTATAAAACTTGTTAAGGCAAACCGGGGCTTGCCTTGTTGCTGCTGGTCAGGGGTAAAGGTCTCTTTCGAAGTAGAAAGTCCAGAACCTCCGGGGTCTCATCGCCTTCAAGGACTATACTTAAGAAAATTAACCGATATGTCAATTTAAATGCAATGTGTTAAAATTAATATGTAAAGACCATAACTCTAGCTAGACCTCCCCTTTTGCTCTGAAATTTTTATGGTGGCTTGGTAAGGACCTAACCAGAGACTTGAACAAATTTCATTTGAATCTTACACACCCTCAAATTCATTTCCATGCATTGCATACATTTTTCATGTAGAGAAACATTATAAAAGAAGTAGAAATGGAGACAGAACTATAGAAATGGATAAATAACTATATAAATAGAGAAAGAACTATAGAAATGGAGAAAGAACCATAGAAATGGAGAAAAGAACCACATAAATGGAGAAAGAACCATAGAAATGGAGGAAGGAACCATAGAAATGGAGAAAGAACCATACAAATGGAGGAAGGAACCATAGAAATGGAGGAAAAACCACAGAAATGGAGAAGGGAATATAGAAATGGAGAAGGGCAATGTAGAAATGGAGAATGGGACATAGAAATAGAGAGGGGAATGTAGAAATGGAGAATGGGACATAGAAATGGAGAGGAGAATATAGAAATGGAGAATGGGACATAGAAATGGAGAGAGAAATGGAGAAATGGAACAAGTGACATACAAATGGTGAGGAATGAGAAAAAGATAGCTAAATGAGCCATTCCCAAATTTCCCCCAAAATTTCTAAATTCCCCAATTCCCAAAAAGGGGAATTTCCCCACATTTTGGGGATAAAATCCCCAAGGCTGCCGCACCACAAGAGATAAGTTTGTTGACATCCAAAAAAATTGAATAGAACTCTTATTTGAGCTCCAATTGGAGTAGGACTCCTCTTTTTCCCCCTTATAAATATAACCCCCACCTCCTGGCCAAAATCCTCTCTCTTTTGGTCGTCCCCCTGCTGCCAAGCCCCCTTCCCTGCTGCCAAGTCGCCAAGTTCCTCCCCCTTGCCTAAATTTGGCCGCCGTCGCCGGAGAAGAAGCCCGACGATCTGTCCTGCCCTAAGCTGTGACAGCTCTCTAGGATCATAGACTAGCCTCACAGACCAACACTCGTCTTTTCTGCGCAATTTATCCTCACTCGTGCGCACCCGGGAAAACTTCCCAGTAGGTCACCCATCCCCAAATTTCTCTGGGCCAAGCACGCTTAACCCCAGAGTCCTTTGCAGGTGGGCTTCCGGAAAAGAAGGTATACCTTGATGGTATGAGTACTATATCAATCCTATTAAGCTAAGAGTCAGGATATCACACAATCCACCCCCCTTAGAAGATCGACGTCCTCGTCGGTCAACACCAAGACAGGAACGTCCCCTCTTAGCCACGTCCGTACGTTCAGTACTGGCATACGCATATTGTTCGTCCAGTTAGCAGCATACATACCATACCGTGTCCCACACAGAGGACCCACGCGTCATGCGTACATACCCACGTCCCTGACCCGTACAATACCATATCCTTCTCACTGACCCATACGCACCCATGAAACTATGAGGGTCGGCTCTGATACCATTTGTGACAGCTCTCTAGGATCATAGACTAGCCCCACAGACCAACACTCGTCTTTCTGCGCACTTTATCCTCACTCGTGCGCACCCGGGAAAACTTCCCAGTCGGTCACCCATCCCCAAATTTCTCTGGGCCAAGCACGCTTAACTCCAGAGTCCTTTGCAGGTGGGCTTCCGAAAAACAAGGTATACCTTGATGGTATGAGTACTCTATCAATCCTATTAAGCTGAGAGTCAGGATATCACACAATCTTCCATAGAAAAATTCCCCACTGCCGCCATTGCTAGGAGGAAAACCCTGCCACCAAAAGGAAGTGAGGTAGGTCACCATTACCCATATTACGACATCGCCACTATTTCTACGCATCCGTTTTCTTCACCCCCTTGGAGCAGAAACTTTTACGTGTGGACAGATCGTGTTTTGATCGGTTTTTTGACGATAGAATTGATCTAGATCTTGAGTCAAGATCATCACCACGTCCACACTTGATCCCAGCACCCTTGTTCATCATAAAACCCCATGAAAGCCCATTAAAACATGCAAGAACACGTACAAACTGGTTTAATCAAACAGCACCATAGGATTTACATCCATCTCCCTCATTGCATCTTGAGTAAAGTTTGTGCATGATGATTAATTGTTGTGAATTTTGTATGTGCGTGATGTGCGTGATCATGAGTAGAAGAACAAGCTCAAGAGGCCATCTACAAGGAACTACAGCACCAAGACTTCGAGACGCTCGAACAACAAGAGCCACGGGAGCAAGGCAAGTGCCCCTTGAGCATATTGATCCCATGTTTTGAAACCGTTTTGTTTGCGAAAACTCATATGCCTGAGTCAACTTGATGGGACACCCTTTTATAGGAGTTTACTAGTTTTGTTAACCATACTTGTCGCCGGGAAAGTTGATGAGTCGGGTATGGTCGTTTTTCCTTTTTGCTTCGCATAATCTACGGGATACGGGAAACTGAATTAAAACATGTTTAGCTACTGCACTCATATGAATAATGACGATGAGAACTTGATGATGTTAATGAGCATGGAATCAGGGAGATCTAGGCAAGCTTGGTTCGTGGATGTTGCTGAATGAGATGGTGGTTTACTTGCCGTAGGTCTAAGGACCGGTTCATGCCAGCACATGCCAGAAAAACAGTGCCACCACAAGGCCAAATATGTGTGCGGCTTAGCTGATTAATTAGGTGTTTTGCTAGCTTGTTATGGACTGTGGATGGCGCCGGGAATGGGAGTCGAGAGGGACTGCCCTGGGAACTGCATGGCACAAGAGGGGGCCCGTGGGTGAGAGAAGAGTGATTTGAGCCTGCCGGTGAAACCTCAGTGAGTCCATACATCTAGTAGTCCCTTTGTAAAGGCTATTTTGTGATCTCTTGGCCATACACCGATGGTTGTGTACTGGTATAATGGAGGTTCTGCAGTCGCCGACGGGTGACGAAATCACGAACTTGTGGGTAAAGTGGTGCCACCTCTGCAGGGTAAAACTATCATGATAGCCGTGCTTCCTGTCACAAGCACCTGGCCAACTCACATGATTAGAGGGAAAACTTGGGATGGATATTCGGTATGGTTATGGTATGGTCATTGTGATTGGTTTTGGAACTGTTTTGAGTCATGAAAATGAGTTTGGCTTCGGTTATATGAATATGAGATGGTTATGAATATTTATGAGTATGAGATGAACTTGAGAAAGATTATTGGCTGATTGAGACTTGATAAATGGTGAATTATGATGAAAGAATGTTGCTTATTACTTGGTTATATTGGGATTTAATTCATCTAGACTTAGTTGCTGCTTTTACCATGTTTGTGAAATAAAATTTGCTTGCTGCAATGAACCTTTTTATTCCATACCTTGTTATAAGCTACATGTCATACTTTTCCCGCACTTGCTGAGTGCGACATGTACTCACCCTTGCATTACCACATAAACATCAGCTCCAGGAGATGAGTACTTTGTGGACCATGTGAAGTACTAGGCGTGTGAACTACCGTCAACATGCCTGTGGAGATGAAGATTGGAGCCTGCTGTTTAGTTATTTCCGCTGTCGTTTAGAGACTTCCGCTGCAAGAATAAGTTAGATATTCATGAGTGAGACATTGAGTCATTGTAATAAAGTACTTAAACTCTATTTATTCATGGTTATATTCCGAATTCAGTTTGTGGATTACATGTGTATGTGTGATGAACATCCTGGGCACACATATGCATTCACTTGGTTCTATTTTCGGAACTGGGTGTCACAGATTGGCATCAGAGCCAAGTTGACCGTAGGACGCAAGCCTAGGTAGAATGGACACTCTAAAATACATAGGAACACCCTTCTAAATTGCTATTTTCAAAAATTGCTTGCTGCTGCATTTTAATTGTCAATTTCAGCCACCGCAAAGTGCTATTTTCAGCCCCTCTTTTCTCTTCTTTTGGACAGCAACATTTTTGCTTTCTTGCTCCATAGCTTCTGAAGTTTTGGAGTTATTTTTTCCTTCTCTAAAGTTTCTCATGTCTTATTTATAGATGCCGGTGATCAGGAGCACGGCACACATAAGTACTCATCCACCAGCACGTGGGAGTGCACTTAACCCCATTGAGATGTCCGATGGACCATATTGGGAGGAGGTGAAGATAGAACCTCATGATGAAGAGGAAGTCAATAGCTCTATGCATGAGGAAGAGGACCCGGAAGAGGTGGAACCATTTGAAGACGATATGGAGGATGATCCACAAGAACGGCATTGGTACGCACCTCAGGAGGAGTTTCACGTGGGCTTACACCCCGTGGAGCCTCACGAAGCTATGATGGGAGGAGATGAACCCGAGGAGGAGCCACCCCTTGCTGAGACCAATAATGAAGGTGATGAATGGGCCAACCATTCAGTTCAAGAATTTTGGTCCGACGGAATGGAAGGAGGACACATATCTAGGGAGCTCAAAGAGTTTCTAGATTGCTGCAGCTTATACCCAGAATATCTTCTCAAGAAAGTCCCTCGTCTCAGATATGAAGAGTGGAAAGCTGAAGTAACTATCCTATCTAACGGTAGAATTGTCACCCGGCACTTCACACCCACATGGAGAGCTTCAAGGGCAGAATCTATCGATGCTGCTGCATGGGAAGCACTCACCGGACTGTGCTACGCCTTCCATGAGCAGCTTGAGGACACCACTTTTGAGCTGCACCCGTATCGGAAGAGTGGTACAAGGGAGATCACTGGACCTCATGTAACAGCTCTTTCCAACCCACAAGCTGCTGACAAGTCTCAGAGGTTGCTCGTGGAGTTAGGAAACCGATATGCAAGCGCACAAGAAGAGATCTGTTACCTCCGCAAGAAGCTGTACTTGCTGGAAAAATAGGAGGAGACTCGTGCCAACGCGGGAGCAAATGGAGCACCAGCATCATCTAACCCTACATGGACTGCCGACTCACCATGGTGTGCGCCCATGTATGGACCACCCCCGTCACAAGGCGAGAACAGCACTGGTTCTCACGAGTAAGTTTAGGTGTCCATTGAATAAAGTTGTAATAGGAACGTTAAGATCGTTGTAGCTTGAATAAGAATGGTGTGCTGAACTTTTGTGATGATTGTTTGTGTTTGTGTGCTGGTGTGAGTTGTGGGACGCTTCGGCGAATGTCTACATCCACACATAGAGAGATGTGATATGCTTCGGCACTTGTTCACATCCTCATGTAGGCTGAAATTAATAAAAGGATTTGCTTAGTTCATATACCTTGATGCATATAGTATGTCCGAAAGTAAGCCTTAAAATAAGGGGGTAGACTTTCTTGCCAACCTTATTGTCTTGGATTCTCAAGGGATTGACATAATACCTGGAATGGATTGGTTAAGCAAGCACAACGGAGTGATTCAATGTGCTGAGAGGAGCGTGCAGTTGACAAATGAGCACGATACTCATATTGAGTTTGAGGCAGCCCAACCGGCAACCGAGAAGGCAGCGCTGAACCACATCGAAGAAGCGACGTTGGAAAGCATTCGGGTGGTTCAAGAATATTCAGATGTGTTCCCAGAAGAACTTCCAGGTATGCCACCTGACCGGAACATTGAATTTGCTATTGATTTAGTACCCGGAACTGCACCTATAGCGAAGATGCCATATAGGATGCCTGCTAATGAACTAGTGGAGCTCAAGAAGCAAATTACGGAGCAGCTAGAAAAGGGTTTTATATGCCCAAGCTCGTCACCATGGGGAGCCCCTGTGCTCTTCGTAGACAAGAAGGATGGGACCCAAAGGATGTGTGTGGGTTATAGGTCTCTCAATGAGATGACGATCAAGAATAAATACCCGCTGCCCCGTATAGAGGACCTGTTCGACCAAATGAAAGGTGCCCGAATCTTCTCTAAGATTGATCTTCGGTCAAGATACTTCCAGCTGAAGATTAAGCCCTCCGACATACCCAAGACTGCATTTCGAACACGGTATGGTTCGTATGAATATAACGTTATGTCTTTCAGGTTAACGAATGCACCTGCATACTTTATGTACCTCATGAATAAGGTCTTCATAGAGTACTTGGACAAGTTCGTCGTGGTTTTCATCGACGATTTCATGGTGTATTCGAAAAGCGAGGAAGAACACGAAGAACACTTGAGGTTGACGTTGCAGAAACTGCGAGAGCATAAATTGTATGCCAGGTTCAGCAAGTGTCAATTTTGGCTAAAGGAGATATCGTTCCTAAGCCACATCATTTCCGAGGGAGGAGTATCGTTTGATCCCGAAAAAGTGGGAGACGTTTTAAAGTAGAAGCAACCACAGAATGTGAGAGATATTCGGAGTTTCCTTGGAATGGCTGGATACTACTGCCGGTTCATCAAGGATTTCTCCAAAATAGCGAAGCCTATGACTGAATTGATAATGAAGGGAAAAGCATTTCAGTGGACACCAGCGTGTCAAGAAAGCTTTGAGGAGCTCAAGAAGAGACTAACCACAGTGCCGGTTTTAGTATTGCCGGACGTGAGCAAAAGCTTCGACATATATTGTGACGCATTAAGACAAGGGCTTGGATGTGTGCTCATGCATGAAGGACAAGTGGTAGCCTATGCATTGATACAACTAAAGAAACACGAGCTGAATTGTAAAGGCCCAAGAAAAGGGACTTGCAAAAAAACTTTTCATCACCTCACAACACCACAGTTTTTGTGGTGGATAGCTTGGGAAAGTTTGTGAAGAGCAAGTAACCTCCATCAAAAGAGTGATTAGAGGGGAAAGCCTTCACTTTCACAAAGTAGGATTTCTACACATGAACATGAGAGGTTGAGATCACCCTAGGACTTGAAAAGTCTTGGGAAGGTTCAGGCCAAGTTTCATGTAAATCCAACACTTTTGAGGCACTTTTGGAGGTATTTGAAAAAGAGGCCAATTTGAATGTAAATTCGAATTTGCAGCAACTTTCATCACTCAAATTCAAAAGTTAGCTTCATATTCAAACTCAGCACATTTTTCTGAGTTAGCCCACCAATTTTCATCCCCATCGAAGTTCATGTTGTCAAGAGCTAAATTTGCAATAATTCAAAACTGAATTTGAATTTCAGTTTAAACATGAAGCAAATTTAGCCAAACACTGTTCAAATTGATAACTCAAATTCAAACCAAGACTTGGTGATTAAGTCTCACATTCAATTGTGAGTAGATGGGGGTATTTTGGCACAAACAGAATTGAGAAAAAAAAGGAAAAAGGAATTAGAGGGGAGGCCACATGTCAGCAGTCTTAATAGAGAAGTTTCCTCGGGGATTTTTCCCTCCTTCGGCCGAGACTGCGCGCCAGCGCACAGGAGCGTCGGCGCCCGACCACATTGCGCTGCCACCTCCTGGTCTCCTGCCCGAGCTGGCGAGCTGCTCCCGAATCGATCAACCCCGAGGCAGTCGGTCGCCCAAAGCATGAAACCACCGAGGCTCGGGTCCTGTACGCACGAACAGAGAACCCTACGCTCGCCGCCGGTTTCGTTTGATCAAGAACCCAGCAAACCACCGCGCACAGCGCCTCCCGAGCAGCAATACCACCACGGGCGCTCGTCCTCTACCTCCCCGGCACAAGAACAGTTGAGTTCAGCCCTCCCCGACCCTAGCTCAACGGTTCCGAGCAACAACCGAGAAACCGCCACAGCTCGGCTCATGGTGACAGCCCAACAGCGGGCCTTTCACGGCTGAGCAAGAATGGTCTCGGATACGTCAGGGACCGGTGGTGCTCATATACGAAGCTCAGGCCGTGACCTGGTCCACAGAGCTCGAATTTGAAGAAAGTTCCCCAGCGGGCACGAACGGACCTCCTGACACGGTAAACTCGAATTCACCCGCCACCCTTGTTCTTAGGTCATGCAATCTTGCACATAGGACCACCAATTATCGACGCTCGTTGGCCCCTCACGTCCCTGGCTTGAAACCGCACGTAGGCCGGGTATTTCTAGGTCTTGTTACGGCAATTAAGGCAGGGAGGCTCGGGCTCATGATGAGACCTAGGATAGAGCCATCTCCGGGCGGCTTCACCACTAGGATGAGCTTCCTTAGCACCCACTGGTGCTGTAGCGCCGTTCCACCAGTGTTTTGGCGGGCTAAGCTGGCCGGGAGACGTGGCCGAAAGGTTGCCGAGCCACTGCACCGTCGCCGGCTAGGTTAGAGCCACCGCCGGTCGGGGGAGAGGGTTCCAGCATGTTCAGCAGGTGGAACTAGACCCTAGCGGCGAGGGAGAGCGCGAGAGTTGGCCGGAAGGCAAGTAGCAGCGTGGCTCCGGTGAGCCCGGCGGCGCGCGGGCGCGGGAACGCGAGGAAGAAGACGACCCACGGGCCCCACGTGTCAGCGATGGGAAGTTTAAAATACGGATCTACTGCGGCCCCGGGATCCAGTGTGGCTGCGCGGGGAGGGGTCGGTGGCCCCGTATGGCTCAGCTCCAGCAGTGACACGTGTGTGATGGGCCCACGGTCAGAGTTTAAATTTTTCCCGGTTTATTTAGAATTTCAGATTTAGTTCAAACTTTAGAACCTCATAAATTTTGCTAGGAAGATCCAAATTAGTGATTCAAATTGGTTTGGATTCATCTTGCATAGCTCTATCCAAATATGCAACCCAATTTGTATGAAACTCATTATTTAACTCTGGAAAATTCTTTAAATCTTTTCAGCAAAAGAATTTTAGAGGGAGTTTGGTTCATCCAAAAATCTTAAAATTTTGCCAGAATATTTTTTAGGATGTTAGTGAACCCCTGTAAAAGTTTCAGACCAACTGGAGTTGATTTGATCAGGGCAATTCAGATTTGAAGGTGCTGTGTTCAATTGAATACAGAAACATTTTCAGAGAATTTCCAAAACTTGGAAATTCAGTTCTTGACAAACCTTAGCTCCAAAAATACTAGGAAAATTCATGCAAACTCTATGAGATATAATTAAAATTGTAGTTCACTAAGTTAGGCATGAACAGGGGTGTTATCTCAGAATTAATTCTTCTTTTCTTATTTGCTTAGAGAATTATTCTGAACAAACCACACAATGAAAAGTGCTAATTTTTGTCCAGAGGGTCTTTCTTGTTACAAGGAACTCACACAAAAATTCTCAACTCCATTGGAGCTCTGGATCACCCCTGTTCTGTTTAACCACTTGAGGTGATCAATATGGAAGAGGGGGAAAACAACTTAGCACTTAATCATGTGCTTAGGTCCAAGCCCAAACCACTAGCCCCAGTTCCATTTTAAATTCTTGAACAGAGTTCCAGTTGTTAGAAACTTGTTATTAGAACATGTAGCAGAAACATTACAATAAACTCATGTGCATATTCATTAACATGTAGCATTTTATTAACGTGTAGCCGCTGATGGCGAGGAGGCTCCAGAAGTACTTGACTTCCTCCTTCCGTAAGAAGACCTAACCCCTGATCAGCAGCAACAAGGCAAGCCCTGGTTTGCATTAAACTATTTTTCAAGTTTTGCTTTATGAATACTTAGTATGAAGTATGGATGTGCATTAGGTGTAGGATGAATGGAACCCCACTTGCATAACCAGAATTTTTCCATAAGAGTGAGGCTAGTGTCTAAGACCTCGAGTAGATGAGCTATGCTTAATGATTCATAGGACTTCGGTACAAGTCGAGTAGTTGGAATCTACTCACGAGTTAGGTTTGGGACACACGGGTCTGGTTTGAGTGATGTGAGATCACTTTAGTAATGAAAATGAGACTAGGCAGGGGCTAGGGCGCAGCAAGAGGAAGTCTTGTGTGCGCAGCCCTGTCCGTGTCGATTGAGGACCGATCCGTGTGCGGCCCTGCTGAACAAGTATTGAACGTACCAAAGGCATATCGGATATATGGGCCCCGATAAACCGATGTAACCTAAACCTCCGGGCGTCGAGACATAACGCACCGATTTATAGGTGTAGGCTGAGGGCAGCAAGGTGGAAATCTGCTAACGGGCATAGAGAGATGCTCCGTGTAGGGAACCACCTGCTTGTTTCGGTGCGACCGGTTCGACGTTTGGGCCATTGGGTGAAAGGTTGTCCCGTACGACATCGAGTGAGCGTGCTGTGCAGCTCCACGGGTGGGCGTACGTGACGTGCTCTTTGGGTTTCCCTGCAGGTGTATATCGAGTCGATTCGCCGTCCCTCGCGGTGACGAGTACCGCTTGTTCACTGAGTCGTGACGATAGGTTAACGTATGAAATATGATGATTCAATATTGCTGTTATGATATAATTGTATTGCTACATGTGTGCCACCAATTATTGCTTACTAAATTTCAGATTCCTGAACTGTTAACTTGTTGCTAAAAGATGAACTAAGGATGAACTCGTAGGCGTGTCCATTTGCTGCAATGTTACTATCCTATGTTCTTATACATCTCATGTAGAGTTTCATGCCTAGGTGAGTCGGTTAAGTCTTGTTGAGCCCTCGTGCTCAAGGTTGCTGCTTAAGTGTTTTTCAGGTGAGGAGCCACCCACGGACTCGGGTTACGAGTCCCCCAGGGAGGGTTACCCTCCGTCGGGGACCACGGCTGAGTGGGAGCCGTACACGCCGCGCTGAGCTTAGGAGTGCAGCCAGTGTTGGTTGCCCTAGGGCTGGGCAGCCGACTTTTGTTAGATAGGCGGGCGTGAGTTGTATAGTGTAGACTTCCGCTGTGTAATAAAGACTCTAGTTTGTAACTGAGTAGTGTACTGCTTTGTACATTCAGTTTGTTTTTCCCATGTAATATAATGTGTCCTTAAGATGTGTGCTGTCGGGTGTCGCATCGTGCGGCACCACCCTCTGCGATCCTGGATGAGCGGATTCCGGTCCGCCACAGCCTGGTATTAGAGCTGCATTGGGGATAGCACAGTACTTAAGGACTGTATTACGGGAAAAACTTAGGCTTACGGTGAGGATTCGGTAGTTGTCCAAGTAAGGACTATATTAGCATAGTTACTTAAAGTGGCAAAGACTAACCTATGTGTTATAATCTGAATTTTAATTATGTAACGACGCACCTACGCTCTGGTAATTATGGTAAGGAACGCCACCGAAAGTGGTTCAATTTCGTTTAGCTCCCCTGACAAGGAACGTGGTTCAGGGAGAGGTCTCACAGCTTGGTGTGAGACGTCAATATGAAACTCTTGGACTCTTCATGTTCCTGAGTTCATATGAAATGCTGATCCCTAGCGTGCATTAGGCCAGTAAGTGGAGACCCCATCGCGTGGTCAGTAACGCGAGAGTGTGTTCGTCTGGAAATAGCCCAGGAGGACATACGCAGCGCTTGCCATCGGCGTGCCCTGCAGGGCAGCAGGTGGTATCTGTTGGGTTGATAACATTCCCAACCGTGACGACCCGTTCATGACATACTCGGGTTCCCCGTTGTGTGGTGTTGAAACACGATCACGTACCTTGAGACGTGACCTAACTCAAGGACGGCCGTATGGCAATGATACGGGCGTTTGTATTTACTTTTAAATATGATCCTGCCTGAAATGAAAACAACCATTGAGTGCACCATTATTGTGTGGTCTTCTGCAGGTACTAACCACGTATGTATCCATGTAGTAAACGTGTGCGAGAGACCGTTTAGTGCCACACTTGAGACGTATATGCCGGTATAATCCGGTTAGGATTTTCTTTTGTGAGGAACGTAGTACCGAGATATCATAGGCATATGCATGAAAAATAATGATAAGGAAATTAAAATCACTAGGTTCAACATCTAGGACCCTGGTTGGGTAGAAAAATTAGATAATGATGAGTGTAGTTCCAAAAGACTGCAAAACAGAGTGCTCTATTTTGGGCAGCAAGTTTGCTGATCTTCAACAGTTCATAACTCACAGGTCTTTTAGCCCAGGGAGGTGTGGTATAGAGTTCCAGAAAGGTAATTGAGTACTCTACAACTTTGTTGTAGACTTCCAGAGCTGAAACACACCTTAAGATGGCTTAAATTCCAGAGGAATGGAAACTGTCCAGAACCAGGACAGAGTTAAACACTCTCTGGACTGTTCTGTTTTTCAAACATAACTCCCAGTAGAAAAATCTAAAATTTTCATATGATACATATTTAGAAAGGGTAGAAGATGTGTTACATCTTTGCAATTCAAAGTTTCTGAAATTTCAGCACAGAATTCAGTGGGAATCAGAGTTGAAAACCGCAACTTCCCCAGGGAGGTGCTGTTAAAATTCTTCCTGAAATTCTGCTGACTTTGAATTACCATAACTTTTTAATCAGAGCTGATCTGAGGGCAGATAAGTACTCGTTGGAAAGATACTGAAGTTAACTTTAACTTTAGTATTCAGCTTGAGTCATGAAAATGCTTAGAACCAGATAAAAATCTTTTATATGTAGAAACTGGTCATTCTGACAGAGGAATGATAGTTGAACTCATGTGAGAGATTGTTGTACCCTAGAGGGGGTTTGAGTACTTCCAATGGGGTAGAACATACTCCTGAGAGGTTATCTTCAACTAGTGAAAGATTTGAGTATAGTTCTCACTCAAGTTTCTTTTACTAGAGACCATGTTTGTGTCGTATTGAAGATAAAAGGGTGGTGTACGTGATGACAACGCGATAGTAACGTCTCGTAGTGACCAAACCTAGTTGTGGTGAGCTTCCAAAGAGGAGGTTCATCAAGTTGGATTAAACTAGCTTGTATTTGGTCTGGTAATGGTGTAGATTGTGCAAAGTTATTACATTATCTACATATGAGATGTGTCGCATGAATTTATTGTCATTATGGTTTATGCCTATTTCATTTGACTGCATTGAAGTATGTTGCAGGACTGATGTTTATTGTCGTATGGTTGCAGATGGTTTGCACTAGGACCACGCACGAGGTTGGTGGCTCTAGCCAACAGGGAGGCGATAACTCCCAGCCACCGGCCTACGACAGCAGCAGCCACCACCGCCGCCTCCGCTTACTCTAGCGGATTTGATAGCGGCACTGGTGGGAGGTTGTGAGGAGCAGACCGACCTGCTCCGCACGATCGTGCAGAATACGTCCCAGGCGGGGGGGGGGGCGTCAAGAGAGGGGGCCTCGTGAGCCCCGTGAGGTGACTCGGACTTCATGAGTACGCACCCTCCAGTGTTCACAGAAGCTGAAGAACCACTGGAGGCCGACAACTGGCTGCGGACCATCGAGTCCAAGTTCGGGCTGCTCCAATGCACAGAGCGGCAAAAGACTCTGTTTGCAGCGCAGCAGCTTCATGGTGCCGCTGGTGCGCGGTGGGCGAATTATGCCGCCTCACGTCCGGCTGGCCATGCCGTGGAGTGGGGAGAATTCCGGGAGGCGTTCCGCGCCTATCACATCCCTCCCGGGATAATGAAGAGGAAGTTCCAAGAATTCTTGGAGCTGAAGCAGGGCGGGAGGAGTGCCCATGACTACTCCCGTGCCTTCAACCATCTGGCGCAATATGTGTCAGACTACATCTCCACCGAGGAGAAAAAGCGGGAGCACTTCTATCGAGGGTTACACCCCAAAATGAAGACACATCTTGTGCAATGGAATCGCGGCACCTTCAATGACCTAGTCAATGCCGCGATCATGCAAGAGGACGCTCAGCGGGAGTTGGCAGCTGAGCAGCGGAAGCGCAGCGCTCCACCCAGCGGTGGGAGTGGCACTCCCCAGAAGTACCGCATGGTGTATCGGACACCATCCGGGCAGCAGTGGCGTCCACCGGCACGACCTCAGAAGTTCGGGGGACGTTCTTTTCAAGCACCCCTGTTCCAACCGCCGATGCCACCACCGAGACAGCAGCAGCAGCAGCAGACGGCACACCGGGCGTTTCCACCTCCACAACGCGCCCCGAGTTTCTGTCCGCCGATCAGCAGGGGACCGCCCCGTTTCACTTGCTTCACGTGTGGCCAGGCGGGCCACTTCGCGAAGGACTGTCCCCAGGGGCAGCAGAGCAGCGGGCAAGCCCAGTTCCAGGGCGGTGCTCGAGGCCGACCTCCGGTCAAGAAGGTTGGTCAGCGGACTGGGGGCGTTCGCCACCTCGACAATGAGGACGCCCCGGAGGGAGACAACGTGCTGGCAGGTATGTTCACTCTCAACAATCAAGCCATCATCATACTTTTTGATTCTGGTGCAACCCACAACTTCATAAGTGCATCATATGTGGTTAAGCATCAGCTGGAAGCCTTTCCAACCGAGTGTTCTTATATGATCTGCTCACCGGGAGGAAAGATTTCAGCAATGATGATGGTTCCGAAAGCACCACTGTGCTTAGGTGGGAAGATATATACCACCACTTTGATTATTCTTGAGGGGCAGAAGATTGATGCAATCTTAGGAATGTCATGGCTAAGCTACCATGGCGCTGTCCTGGAAACTTTAACATGGACGGTTCACCACAACTCCCCATTACACCGTCCGCAGTCCCTCCTATTAGATAATCTAGTCCGGGAGGTTTCAGCGATCAACAATACTGAAGCTCTCAAGTTGGAGGACATCCCCGTAGTCCGGGAGTACCCCGACGTGTTTCCGGATGATCTTCCAGGCATGCCACCTGAGCGGGATGTCGAGTTCAAGATTGAACTTGCACCCGGGACTACGTCCATATCACGGAGACCATATAAAATGGCTCCGAACGAGCTGGTTGAACTGAAAGAACAGCTCAATGATCTGTTGAGCAAAGGTTTCATTAGGCCGAGTTCCTCGCCTTGGGGATGCTCGGCGCTGTTCGTGAAGAAGGATGAAACCTTAAGGCTGTGTGTGGACTACCGGCCGCTCAACGCCGTCACCATCAAGAATAAGTACCCACTGCCCCGCATCGAAATATTGTTTGATCAACTTGTGGGTGCAAGTGTATTCTCCAAGATGGATCTTCACTCTCGATATCATCAGATAAAGATCCGGGCGGAGGATATCCTGAAGACGGCTTTCTCGACGAGATATGGATTATATGAATATCTCGTCATGTATTTTGGTCTCACAAATGCTCCAGCCCATTTCATGTACCTCATGAACTCGGTGTTCATGCAGGAGCTGGACAAGTTCGTGGTAGTGTTCATCGATGATATCTTGGTTTACTCCAAGACGGAAGCCGAACATTCCGAACACTTGAGGATCGTTCTTCAACGATTGCGAGACCACAAGCTCTATGCCAAGTTCAGCAAATGCGAGTTTTGGATCAGCCAAGTGCCATTCTTGGGACATATCATCTCAGCAGAAGGCATTGTGGTTGACCCAAGCAAGATAGAGCGAGTGTTGAAATGGAAAGATCCCACTTCGGTTCATGAAGTCAGAAGCTTCCTCGGGTTAGCGGGATACTATCGGAGATTTATTCCAAGTTTCTCCAAGCTCGCTAAGACAATGACAGAATTGCTGAAGAAGGGAACAAAATATGTTTGGAACACGGCGTGTGAAGGAGCGTTCCAAGCATTGGTGAAGCATCTCACAACAGCCCCGGTCTTAGCTCAACCGGATACAACAAAGCCCTTCGACGTGTATTGTGATGCGTCCGGTATTGGGCTCAGCTGCGTGTTGATGCAGGAAGGACGTGTGGTCGTATATGGCTCACGCCAACTTCGGAACCATGAGCAGCATTATCCGACTCATGATCTTGAGCTTGCTGCAGTGGTTTTGGCGCTGAAAATGTGGAGGCACTATCTCCTGGGGAATCTGGTGCATCTCTACACTGACCACAAGAGCTTGAAATACATTTTCACCCAGAAGGAGCTGAATATGAGGCAAAGGAGGTGGTTAGAACTGATCAAAGATTATGAGATTGAGATTCATTACCACCCCGGCAAGGCGAATGTGGTTGCCGACGCGCTAAGTTGGAAATCACATGTCCATCACCTCACCATTACACCGGTGGAGGAGGAAGAGTCGAGTTTATAATTGGTTCCTTATGGGTCGCTTTACAATCTTGCCCTCATCCGTACTATTAAGGAGGACATCATTGCAGCTCAGAAGACTGATAAAGGCATGGCACATCTCCGGAGATGGATAGACAACGGGGAGACCAAATGTTTCCGGAAGGATGATGAGGGGACGCTATGGTTCAATGACCGCATAGTCGTACCCCGGGATATGGAACTGAGGAGAAAGATCCTCGATGAAGCTCACTTGTCTAAATACTCCCTTCATCCAGGCAGCAACAAAATGTACCAAGATTTGAAAAAGAAAATTTGGTGGACACGGATGAAGCGGGAGGTAGAGCAGTACGTATCCGAGTGTGATACGTGTAGACGAGTGAAAGCTGATCATATGAAGAAATCAGGGCTGCTGCAACACCTGAAGATCCCGGCATGGAAATGGGAATATGTGAGCATGGATTTCATTTTGGGATTGCCCCTGACTTCCAACAAGCATGACTCCATTTGGGTAATCGTTGATCGGTTAACCAAGACGGCTCACTTCATCACGGTGCATACACATTACAATGCCGGCAAGTACGCGGAGCTGTACATAGCGAAGATTCTATGCTTATATGGGGTACCCAAAACCATCGTCTCAGATCAAGGTGCATTATTTGTATCTCGCTTTTGGGAGCAGTTACACGCTGCATTGTGTACTAAGCTGATCAGGAGCTCCGCCTATCACCCTCAAACCGATGGGCAAACAGAGAGGGTGAACCAAGTATTAGAAGACATGTTGAGAGCATGTGCCATCCACCATGGTAGGAACTGGGATGATCACCTACCATTGGCAGAATTCTCGTACAACAACGGCTATCATGCGAGTATCAAGATGGCACCCTACGAAGCTCTCTACGGTCGCAAATGCCGCACCCCATTAAACTGGTGCGAGACCGGTGAAAGGGTCACATTCGGGGTTGATGTGGTGAACGACGCCGAAGAACGCGTTCGGACGATTCAAGCTAACTTGAAGGCCGCTCAATCCTGGCAGAAGAGCTATGCTGATAAGAGGCGTAGACCGTTGCACTTTGACGTCGGTGAACACGTGTACCTCCGCGTGTCTCCGATGAAGGGCGTGCACCGGTTCGGTGTGAAGGGGAAGCTTGCTCCCATTTTATTAGGCCCTATGCTATCACCGAGAAGTGTGGACCAGCGGCGTATAGACTGGAGCTACCGGCATCTCTTGCTGGTGTCCATGACGTTCTCCATGTTTCACAACTGAGAAAATGTCTGAAGCATACCGCTGCTGTTCCTACCGAAGACATCGGCGAGCTGAAACCGGATTTGACATATGATGAGTATCTGGTGGCAATTCTTTATGAGAAAGCCCCAACCACGCGTAGCAGAACGTTGTGGTTCTACAAGATACTCTGGAGCAACCACACCGCCGAAGAAGCGACGTGGGAGAGCTAGGAATTCCTTCGCTCAAATTACCCGGAGTTCATGGCATCTCAGCGCGGGTAAGTCCTTATTACATCGCTGTCTCTTCTTTTATAATCTCGGGACGAGATTCTTTTAAGGGAGGAGGGATGTAAAGGCCCAAGAAAAGGGACTTGCAAAAAACTTTTCATCACCTCACAACACCACAGTTTTTGTTGTGGATAGCTTGGGAAAGTTTGTGAAGAGCAAGTAACCTGCATCAAAAGAGTGATTAGAGGGGAAAGCCTTCACTTTCACAAAGTAGGATTTCTACACATGAACATGATAGGTTGAGCTCACCCTAGGACATGAAAATTCTTGGGAAGGTTCAGGCCAAGTTTCATGTAAATCCAACACTTTTGAGGCACTAAAAGAGGCCAATTTGAATGTAAATTCGAATTTGCAGCAACTTTCATCACTCAAATTCAAAAGTTAGCTTCATATTCAAACTCAGCACATTTTTCTGAGTTAGCCCACCAATTTTCATCCCCATCGAAGTTCATGTTGTCAAGAGCTAAATTTGCAATAATTCAAAGCTGAATTTGAATTTCAGTTTAAACATGAAGCAAATTTAGCCAAACACAGTTCAAATTGAGAACTCAAATTCAAACCAAGACTTGGTGATTAAGTCTCACATTCAATTGTGAGTAGCTGGGAGTATTTTGGCACAAACAGAATTGAGAAAAAAAAGGAAAAAGGAATTAGAGGGGAGGCCCACATGTCAGCAGTCTTAACAGAGAAGTTTCCTCGGGGATTTTTCCCTCCTTCGGCCGAGACCGCGCGCCAGCGCACAGCAGCGTCGGCACCCGACCACCTCGCGCTGCCACCTCCTGGTCTCCTGCCCGAGCTGGCGAGCTGCTCCCGAATCGATCAACCCTGAGGCAGTCGGTCGCCGACAGCACGAAACCACCGAGGCTCAGGTCCTGTACGCACGAACAGAGAACCCTACACTCGTCGCCGGTTTCGTTCGATCAAGAACCCAGCAAACCAACAGGCACAGCGCCTCCCGAGCAGCAGAACCACCACGGGCGCTCGTCCTCTACCTCTCCGGCACAAGAATGGTCGAGTTCAGCCCTCCCCGACCCTAGCTCAACGGTTCCGAGCAACAACCGAGAAACCGCCACAGCTCGGCTCACGGTGACAGCCCAACAGAGGGCCTTTCACGGCTGAACAAGAATGGTCTCGGACGCGTCAGGGACCCGTGGTGCTCGTATCCGAAGCTCAGGCCGTGACCTGGTCCACAGAGCTCGAATTTGAAGAAAGTTCCCCGGCGGGCACGAACGGACCTCCCGACACGGTAAAGTCGAATTCACCCGCAACCCTTGTTCTTAGGTCATGCCATCTTGCACATAGGACCGCCACTCATCGACGCTCGTTAGCCCCTCATGGCCCTGGCTTGAAACCGCACGTAGGCCGGGTATTTCTAGGTCTTGTTACGACAATTAAGGCAGGGAGGCTCGGGCTCACGACGAGACCTAGGATAGAGCCATCTCCGGGCGGCTTCACCACTATGACGAGCTTCCTTAGCACCCACTGGTGCTGTAGCGCCATTCCACCGGTGTTTTGGCGGGCTAAGCTGGCCGGGCGACGTGGCCGAAAGGTTGCCGAGCCGCTGCACCGTCGCCGGCTAGGTTAGAGCCACCGCCGGTCGGGGGAGAGGGTTCCAGCATGTTCAGCAGATGGAACTAGGCCCTGGCAGCGAGGGAGAGCGCGAGAGTTGGCCGGACGACAAGTAGCAGCGTGGCTCCGGCGAGCCCGGCGGCGCGCGGGCGCGGTAACGCGAGGAAGAAGACGACCCGCGAGCCCCACATGTCAGTGACGGGAAGTTTAAAATACAGATCTACTGCGGCCCCGGGATCCAGTGTGGCTGCACGGGGAGGAGTCTGTGGCCCTGTGTGGCTCAGCTCCAGCAGTGACACGTGCATGATGGGCCCACGGTCAGAGTTTAAATTTTTCCCCGGTTTATTTAGAATTTCAGATTTAGTTCAAAGTTTAGAACCTCATAACTTTTGCTAGAAATATCCAAATTTAGTGATTCAAATTGGGTTGGATTCATCTTGCATAGATCTATCCAAATATTCAAGCCAATTTGTATGAAACTCATTATTTAGTTCCAGAAAATTCTTTGAAGCTTTTCAGCAAAAGAATTTTAGAGGGAGTTTGGTTCATCCTAAAATCCTCAAATTTTGCCAGAATATTCTTTAGGATGTTAGTGAACCCCTGTAAAAGTTTCAGACCAATTGAAGTTGATTTGATTAGGGCAATTCAGATTTGAAGGTGCTGTGTTCAATTGAATACAGAAACATTTTCAGAGAATTTCCAAAACTTGGAAATTCAGTTCTGGACAAACCTTAGCTCCAAAAATACTAGGAAAATTCATGCAAACTATATGAGCTATAATTGAAATTGTAGTTCACTAAGTTCGTGTAACACCCCAAAACCTGTTAAGAGGGGAATTTAAAATTTTTTGGACGTATTGCATGTGGTGCAGAAATTCAAATTCAAATTGGAATTCAAATTAAACTCAAAACAGAAAAGAAAAAGAAAAAAACAAACCCCCCCGGCCAGTGGGCCGAAACCCACCAGCCGGCCCACCCACCCCCGCGCCAGCCTGCAGCCGCGCGCCCGTTTTCCCTCTCACTGACATGCGGGACCCGCCTGTCATCCCCGACCTCCCGCTCGCGCCGACCCCGGACTCTTCCGCGCGCGCGCGATCGCAACCAACCCGGAATTCCGCGTCCCTCAGCCCGACTCCCGGTCCCAAATGACTCAAACTCGATCTAAACAAATCCGCCGCCCTCCCTCGTCTATAAAAACGCCGGCATCGCCCCGTTTTTCCCCCACGATCCGCCGTTTTTCCTCCCGGTGAGATCCAGAGTTTCTCAGGCCAATTTCTCTCGATCTTCGCTCGGGATTTCTGATCTAACGCGCTGATATTGATCCACCGCCTCCGGGGAATCACGCAGGTGCAGAAAACTCGGTGGTTTGCGCTTCAAACACAGCGCCGACGAGCATCGCCATGAATTCACCTCGGACCTCGTCGCCGACTGCTTTCCAGGACCTCCAAGCTCAAGAAAAACCCCGAGGTGAGATCCCCGACCTCCCCTCTACCGATCTATGCCATGAAATCCCAGTTTTAGGAAGAATAGACGAAGATCCGAAGATTTCTTGCGAGATCGCCGCCTCCCGCCGCCGCGCGCCGCCGGGCAGTGCCGCCCGCGCTCGGTCAGAGCGACGTGGCCGCTTGTGCGCCATCTATTTTAAATCGCACGGTAGAATTGAAATCCCCGCGTACCGGTTTGACGTTATAATCTCAGCCATCTGTTTTTAATCGGACGGTCCACGTCAGCCCCGCGTTATAAAGGCCGGGATTCTTACGCGCTACCCCCTGGGGATCTCAGAAAATACGAGCTAGCCCCGGAAACTTCAGATCTAGCCCCTAGAACTTCAGAAATTCATGTAAATTCAATTAAAAATCAGTTTTAGCCCCTGAACTTAATAAAAATTAGCAATACCCCTCTGATATGCATAGTTAGGCCCCTGGAAATTCTTAAAATAATATAATAGACCCTGTAGTGGGGTGAGTTTACCTTTTTAACCCTATATGATATTAAATTTTGGAATTTGAATATGTGATTAGTATTTGAAATTTAAAAGATGGTACAAACAGATTGTAAATTCGAATTTAAACTCTCCTAGCACTTGGAAAACTTTGGAGTGAGTTAAAAATAGATTTTAAGCTGAAATGAATCTGTCTAATTGATTGTTCACATTTATTAGTTATGGGGACACATTTTTAGGTTAGAAAATAATTCTGAAAATTGGTAAAATAAATGTAAATTAGTTCACATCAGAGGAGAATTTCAAAAATATATTATTTAATATTTTAGATCAGAACCTATTCTGTTTAGATGATGTGTCTTACTATTTTCATAATAAAGTTCACAATTAGGTATAGAAAATAAATCTTAAAATATAGGAAAATAGGTATGCATAACTAGAAAAGGAAAAATGAAGTCTCCAAATCCAAAGATTTCAGTTTAGGGTTTGGTAGAAGGTCTGAAAACCCATTTGGAGTAGGAAAATACCTTTCATGCATACTTGGTAGCTAAGATGTGTATCAATTGAATATAAGGAATTTGTTCATATTGGAAATTCATATATTGTGTGCAAACATAAATCTGAATACAAAAGTTAGAAAACATATGAACATGTTTAAAAGTGCATGTAAGCCAAAAATCAACACACATAGAGTAACCACAACACATAGAAATGTGAATGACCTTCATAGATGTGAATGTGTGGTTTGTATGAAGTGAAAGTGGAACTATGTCTTATAGATTGTTGTTTTCTTTTGCTATGTATGTTGGCATGAATAGAACCTGCCCCAGAGCAAGTTCTTCCCTTCCAAGAACAAGACTTTCCATTCCCAGAGCAGCAGGAAGAAGGCAAGTGTCTTTGACCACTTTGATACTATGCTAGGATGTGTAGATAGAATTATTTGCATTGTCAATGGAAATATGAAACCCATGCTAGGAAGTTTCCCTAGAATTGCATTATCTTGTTTCCTTGTAGCTTGGGATTGGGATTTATTTTATCATATCATTTATTTACATGCTTATGCTTAGCCATGCTTAGAATGGGATAATTGGGATATGAGATCATCAGTTTATTTACCATACTCTTGAATGAGATGTTATGAGTTATGTAGAGATAGGGATCAAGGCAAGTTGGATGATTTGGTTGGTGCTGGGTGCACGAGACTCGGGTTTGTGTTTAGTACTTGCCTGGATCCTAAGTACCGGTTCATGGAGCATGTAACCTGGCTTTACCGTGCCAACCACATGCTGAGATGGGGCAGCTTGGCCAATTAATTAGGTGTATCCCCAGCGTAGTATGGGTGTGTTGGATGGTGCGGGGAGTAGGTGTCAGCTGGACTACCATATGAACCGCAAGGCTCAAGAGGGGGCCACTGCAGCGGGTTTGGAGCCTCTTGTATGCTGTTAGATGTGAAACTTCAGTGGGCCCACGCTCGTCGGGAATCCCTTTGTAACGGCTTCGTAGTGATCTCCTGTCTACACACCTGGGAAGTATGAATGTGGTTTGTAGCCACTGGCATAATGGAGGTTCTTTTAGTCCACCCGGCAACGGGGGATGAAATCACTACATGTGGGTACAGTGGTGCAAACTCTGCAGAGTCAAAACTGTCATGACAGCCGTGCTCACGGTCAAGAGCGGCTCGGACTTATTCATGATTAGAATATGATGACCTTGGAGGTTGTGGATGTTAAGCGGGGAGCTTAACATTGGAAATGGTGTTATGGTTATTTGATTATGATGAGGGGTGGGAGATTTGGGACCATTTCACCTATGTAGTAATGTAGGTGCTTATTAAGCTAAGGTGATAGGTATTAATTGCGTAGTGCTTTAACCATGAGTTCAACCTCTCCTTGTTCTAGCCATGCATGACATAACTTTCCCACACTTGCTGAGTACCATCGGTACTCAACCTTGCATATTTGTTGGTTTATATTGCTGCTCAGGTCAAGAGGATGATGTGGTGTTTACTGATCAAGACTTTGGACCCTAAGAAGGTTTCTAGGTTCATGGAGTCCCCCGGGCAACGCCTATGACGGAGCCCACAAGAAATAATATTCCGCTGCTATTTTATTTACATGTTATGGACTTATTATTGTCCATCGAGACATATGCTATGTAAGACTTATTTATGTTTGACACCTGGCTTGTAATAAAAGATGTTTCACTATTTGTCATCGCATGTATGAGAAAATGATCCTGGCATACATGTGATATTCACTCGGTTGTTCTTCGGAGAAACCGGGTGTGACAGAAATGGTATCAGAGCCAAGGTTGCCCGTAGGAACGTGGACCTAGGTAGAAATAGACTTATTTAAGGATCCTATTTTCTTAAAAACTATTTTACAAGGTGTGGGTTGAAAAGTGTTATTTAATGGGGTCACTTTCTTCATCTTACCCCAACTTTTATTCAAAATAGGGTTTTTGTTTAAAATTTTATCTAACTTAAGTTTGAATGCTTTATGTTTTAGATGGTTCGCATGATCCGCACCGCTCGCAAGTCCACCGGAGGGAGAGTTCCCGTAGTTGCCCTTGCCCTGAGAGAGGAGAGCCGTCCGGTGACGTATCTCTCCTACGGATTGTCTGTAGGAGGCTTGTTGCGCCATCTTCGACGCATGCTCCAAGCCGCCGGCAATACGAGCAAGCTAATCATACACTATAGATCCACCCGGACCATCCGGGAGAAGCGGGAAGAATGGAGTTCGGAAATGAGGATTATCCATGAAAATCAGCTGCTTAAGATCCACCGCTCTCCCGCTTGTCGAGCGACACAGGTCGATGCGGAGAAGGATGTCACCTGGGAGGCAATCACCTGTCAGAGTCACATCTATCGTTGTCACCTCGACAGGACTGAGTATATGTATGTCCTCCAGCGTGAGAGTGGTACAACGGAGTACAAGTACCTGCCAGTGCAGCAGGGGACTTCCCATGAGCACATGGACTTGTGCTTGGAGGATGCTGCTATGCTCAGTACTCGACTGCAGGAGTGTCAACAGGAGCTTCAGGATGTACGTGACACCCTGAAGGAGACTGAGGCGTTGCTTCGAGCCAGATTGAGGGCGAGAGAAAGAGGAGATGTGAATGAACTGTGTGTCACCGTGAATGACACATGGATTCCTGACTCCCCAGATTGTCAGGCGATCAGGCGTCGTCGCACTTCTCCACCAGCAGCCTCCCCACCCAAAGCGGAGTCAGAAGGCAGCCACAATAATGAGGAAGATCCTGAAGAGCCAGCTCAGTGATACGAGTAGTGTAGAGTCCTTCCCTTAGTTTAGCAGGATGCCGAGTAGTTGAGTCTTTACCTTAGTTAATGGTGTGTTAATGCTTGGTGTGTCACGTGAGTTGTGGAAGCCATGGGTGTTTGTCCACAACCTCGTCTTCAGGTTGTTTTGCTTTGGTGGGTGAACCCATATGAATTAAGAGTGCATTTATGTTCACGTAAGACGTGAAATCCTCAGAAAATATAAATGAAATAAGTTCTCAAAATCTTAAAGTTTAAACAAGCAAAAACTGGTAAGTTAATACGTAATGCTTTAAATTAACATCTGGTTAATCATGATAGATGGCCGGAAGAGGAAAGGGTCATGGTGGCAACCCCGCCAACAACAACGATGAGGCCGGCAACCCTTATCTTTCTGGAGACCAAGACAGGGGTGGTCGCTGTGAAGGAGTTGATCCCATCCACCAAATGCTTGAGAATCAAAATCAGCTCATCCAGAACCTGACTCAAGTGGTGGCCAACTTGCACCAAGCTCCACCTCCACAAGCTGCACCACGCCAACCTAGGTTGAGTAAGTTTCTGGGAACTCAACCTCCAAAGTTTGCAAGTGCTGCTGAACCCCTGGAGGCAGATGACTGGCTAAAGACCATTGAGAGCAAGATGAGGATCATACAATGCCAAGGGTATGAGAGGGTGCTGTTTGCCTCTCACCAATTGCATGGACCTGCTGCTGATTGGTGGATCGCTTACGTGGCCGCCCATCATGACCCTGAGAACATCACTTGGGAAGAGTTCAAGCGTAGCTTCCGCAACCATTACATACCAAGGGGTGAACTCAAAAACAAGAGGAAGGAGTTCTTGGGATTGCGGCAAGGAAACATGACTGTGAGGGAATACCTCACTAAATTCACTCAACTATCCCGTTATGCCCCACGGGACATAGAGACTGATGAGCAGAAATAGGATTGCTTCGTGGAAGGACTCACAGCAGAAATGCAGTGTGCAATGTCCTCCAACGAGTATGAAAGCTTCCAAAAGATGGTGGACAGAGCATTTGTTGTATAAAGGAAGCTGAAGGCCTTGGAAAATGAAAACAAGAGGAAGGCGGGATGGTCACACCAAGCCTCGGGTAGCAACATCCGCCCACGTCTAATGCAGCAACCCGCAGGGCAGGCGAGCCGTGCTGCGGTACCCTACTCAGCACCGAGAGGGTACAACCCGAACTTCAGGCCTCCGTCAGCACCAACACAGCCACAACGTCAGTTTGTACAGCAGCCTCGCCCCGCATATCCACCTCGACCAGCAGTACAAGGACCCCCAAACCAACCCCAAGACAATGAAGGCCAGGCACCTAAGGTTGGGGTGCAATGCTTTACCTGTGGTGAAGTGGGGAACTACGCCCATAAGTGCCCAAAGAAGAAGCCCGCGCAGCCGCAACAGCAGAATGTAATGCGAGGACGGGTGAACCACGTCACCATGGAGGAGGCGCAAGAGGCACCCGACGTGGTAGTTGGTAAGTTTCCTGCCAATTTACACATTGCAACCCTGCTGTTTGATTCTGGTGCCACCCACTCGTTCATTGCCCAAGGGTTTGTTAAGAAGCATGACCTAGCAACAACACAAATGAACCATATGCTAGCAGTAAACTCTCCAGGTGGAGAAATAAGGACAAGACAAGTGTGTCCCAAGGTGAATCTAGACATTAATGGGGTGGTATTTACTTCTGACCTCATAGTGATAGATTCACAAGGGATAGATATTATTTTGGGCATGGATTGGTTGACCAAACATAAGGGAATCATCCATTGTTCGACCAGAACGGTGGAACTAACTCACCCTAGTGGCACAAGAGTAAAGTTCATAACAATACAAGAGCCTAGGAGGGGCATTAAATTAAATCAAGTTGAGGTGAAAGTGGAGGAGATCAGGATTATCAGGGAATACCCAGACGTTTTTTCGGAGGAGTTGCCAGGTATGCCTCCCGATCGTGAAGTGGAGTTCACGATTGAGCTAGTGCCTGGAACAGCTCCGATATACAAGAGACCTTATCGGATGGACTCCAAGCAGCTGGGAGAACTCAAGGATCATTTAAGAGAATTGACGGAGAAGGGGTATATTCGTCCTAGTTCCTCACCATGGGGAGCTTCAGTGATATTTGTGCCCAAGAAGGACGGAACCCAAAGGTTATGCATAGACTACCGTGCCTTGAATGAAGTAACCATAAAGAACAAGTACCCATTACCCCGCATTGAAGACTTGTTTGATCAGTTGAGGGGAGCTTGTGTGTTCTCGAAAATTGATCTCAGGTCGGGATACCACCAACTTAAGATAAGGCAAACTGATATTCCCAAGACAGCTTTCGTATCTCGGTACGGACTGTATGAATACACCGTCATGCCTTTCGGGCTAACTAATGCCCCTGCATACTTCATGTATCTCATGAACAAGGTATTCATGGAATATCTGGACAAATTTGTGGTGGTTTTCATATATGACATTCTTGTCTTCTCCAAAGATGAAGAAGAACATGAGAAACATCTAAGGTTGGTGTTGCAGAAGATGAGAGAACACCAACTATATGCCAAGTTGAGCAAGTGTGAGTTTTGGTTGAAGAGAGTTCCCTTCTTAGGACATATCATCTCGGAGGGAGGAATCTCCGTAGATCCCGCCAAGATCAAGGATGTACAGAAGTGGAAGACCCCTGAGAATGTCGGGGAAGTTCGAAGCTTCTTGGGATTGGTTGGATACTATCAACGGTTTATTGAGGGATTCTCCAAGATCTCGAGACCCCTCACCAAACTGTTGGAGAAGGGAATCACCTTCACATGGACGCCGCAGTGCGAGACGAGTTTTCAGGAGCTAAAGAAAAGATTGACAACAACCCCAGTGCTAGTTATGCCAGATATGCAGAAGAACTTTTCGGTGTACTGCGATGCCTCTGGAAACGGGTTGGGATGTGTTCTCATGCAAGAAGGGCATGTCGTGGCTTATGCATCCTGGCAGCTCTGGAAACACGAGAAGAACTATCCTACACATGACCTAGAACTAGCCGCAGTGGTACACACGTTGAAAATTTGGCGGCACTACTTGATGGGGAAGAGAACAGAGATATATACGGATCATAAGAGCTTAAAGTACATTTTCACACAGCCAGATCTCAACCTCAGACAAAGGAGATGGTTAGAGCTAATCAATGACTTTGATATGGGCATCAACTATCATCCTGGGAAAGCAAACGTCGTGGCAGATGCTTTAAGCCGGAAAGTGCAGGTCAATAGGTTGAGCTTGAAGGACATGCCTGCAGAATTGAAGGACGATGTTATAAGACTCAATCTATGCCTGGTGAATAGCGGTGAAGCCATCACCATGGAAGTGGACTCCACACTAGAGCAAGACATACGCGATGGTCAAAAGAATGACGAAAAGATCCAAGAAATCAGACAACTCATCAAGGAAAATAAAGCCCCTGGTTTCGGAGAGGATGAACAAGGTACGGTGTGGCACGGGAAAAGAATCTGTGTGCCCGAAGTAAAGGAGATCTGAGAATTGATTTTGAAGGAGGCTCACAATTCCGACTATTCTATTCATCCTGGGAGTACGAAGATGTACCAGGACCTCAAGAGTAGGTATTGATGGTATGGCATGAAGCGAGATGTCACGGAACATGTTTCCCTATGTGACACATGTCAGTTGGTGAAAGCGGGACATCAATGACCCGCGGGTGAATCTAGACAAGACAAGTGATAGATGATTCCCTTGTGCAGGACAAGACATAGATGATTACCACACTTGTCTTGCTTACCATATGTGGAGTTCTCCTATAACAACAGCTATCAGGCTAGTATGAAGATGTCACCGTTTGAAGCTTTGTACGGGAGGAAGTGTAGAACTCCACTATTTTGGAACCAAACGGGGGAAAGCAAAGTGTTTGGACCCAAAGTACTACAAGAAGCCGAGGCGAAAGTGAGGGAAATTCGCAACAACTTGTGGATAGCACAGACACGACAAAAGAGCTATGCCGATGTACGAAGAAGAGAGCTCGTTTTCAACGTGGGGGACTATGTCTATCTCAAGGTGTCCCCTATCCGAGGATTTCGTCGGTTCAAGGTGAAAGGGAAGTTATCACCTCGATACATCGGACCCTTTCAAGTTCTGGAGAGGAAAGGCGAAGTGGCGTATCAACTAGAATCACCGGCTCGCCTATCGGATGTGCATGACGTATTCCATGTGTCACAGCTCAAGAAATGTCTGAGAACACCTGAAGAGATGTTACCCATGAATGAGGTTGACTCCGGTTCTGAGCATCAAGCAATACAGCGAGCACCTCAGCTCACCGTGGATGCATCTGAGGAAGGGGTCCTGAGCTTGAGGATGAGTAATGCCTAGGGTATGAGTTGCTGGAGTGCGAACCCTTGCTAACGTCGCCTACCCGAGCCTTTTATAGTCCAAGGCTCGTGTGGCTTACAAGGGGGGCCCAGGACCCGACAGGTGGTCCCGGGGAGATTGCCTGCCGACTATCGTATCTGCAGTTATCTCGGTAGTTGTCTCTGGCGAAGGCTGCCGAGCCTTCGTCCTGCCGCCCTGCCCATGCCGCAAGCTAGTCGTAGTGGTTGATGACGGCGGGGTGGCAGGGGATGTCTTGTCGCTGTGTTTATTGGCTGGTAGGCTCTGACACGGCGCGCCAGTCTGTGATATGACTGGGCGCAACGGCACCTGACAGAGGCGTGCTCCGCGTCTTCGCGTCTTGGGAAGGCGTGGGTCTTGAATGCTTTGTACGGTAAAGGTATGGCGCGCCTTTACTCCTGCTGCCTACCGCGCCGGGCGGCAGCACTGCTCTGCTGGCCACGTGTCGGACCCGGAGCTCTCCTCTGAGGAGAGGGAGGCTCCGGCTCCGCTGGACACGTGGAGCCTTCGGAGCTCACCCCCGCGGAGGGGGCGAGGTCCGGTCTTCCGGGCCACATGGAAGGCTCGGAGCTATCCTTTGAGGAGAGGAGAGCTCCGGCCCTGCCGGACACGTGGCGCCTTTGGAGCTCGCCCTTGCGGAGGGGGTGAGGTCCGGCCGCCTGGGCCACGTGGCAGGCTCGGAGCTATCCTCCGTGGGGAGGGGAGCTCCGGCCCTGCTGGACACGTGGCGTCTTCAAACTTCGCCCTGCAGAGGGAGCGAGGTCCTTAGGAAGTTTTACGCTGTGCGCGGGGGTACCCGGTATTGAGGGTACCGACAGTGGCCCCCGGGCTCACCTCGGGGGAGGTAACGAGCCCGAGGTGGGGCCTTCTCCTACCCGCGCACTTTCTTGTATTGAGTACTCCCTGTGCTAGCAGGGTCTTGACGGCTTCGGAGTTCAGCCTCTGAGGAGAGGGTGAAGCCTGGCATCGGAGCCCTGCCCTTGTGAAAGGGGGAGGTCCGGCCTCGGAGCTCGCCTCTGAGAAGAGGGGTGGTCCGGGAAGTCATCGGAGCTCAGGCCCACGAAGGGCGTGAGGTCTGGCATCAGGGCTAGCTTCTGAAAGGAGGGCGAGGGCTGCGTCAGAGCTCGGCCCAGCTGTGGGGGCGGAGGTCCGGAAGTCATCGGAGCTCAGGCCCACGAAGGGCGTGAGGTCCGGCATCAGGGCTCGCCTCTGAAAGGAGGGCGAGGGCTGGCATCGGAGCTCGGCCCAGCTGCGGGGGCGGAGGTCCGGAAGTCATCGGAGCTCAGGCCAGCGAAGGGCGTGACCTTGGAGGTTGTGGCTCCATGGTTCCTACTAAGTCACTAGAGATGTCAGGTATTACTACAATGTGAGGGAGTTTGTCTTTTGGTGTGAAGATAACCAAATATCTGATGTTAATGCCACAAAAAATGACATGCTCCTAAAAGTTTGTTTCAACATGTCCATTTTATCATTGTGTCTTTTAATGATATCATGTCTAGTGGTTTTTCCACAATCTAGTAATGTTCGGGCCTATCCCTAGAACATTTGGTGTGAAGCATACAGCCGCTGTTCCTACCGAAGACATCGGCGAGCTGCAACCGGATTTGCGTATGATGAATATCCGGTGGCAATTATTGATGAGAAGACCCAGACCATGCGTAGCCGAACGTTGTGGTTCTACAAAATACTCTGGAGCAACCACACCGCCGAAGAAGCGACGTGGGAGAGCGAGAAATTCCTTCGCTCCTGTCGAAGTGTATGGTCGACACTTCCCCTGGACCTGCTCTGGGCAGCCCGCGGAGGTTCTTTTTCGGAGGGGCTAGTCGCTTGCGGAGAGCTTAAGCGTAGGGACGAGTTACGGAGGAGCTTGACAAGTCAAGCTGTATCTGAGGTAGGCAGCAGGAGTAAAGGTGCGCCATACCTTTACCGTACAAAGCATTCAAGACCCACGCCTTCCCAAGACGCGAAGACGCACGCCTCTGTCAGGTGCCGTTGCGCCCAGTCATATCACAGACTGGCGCGCCGTGTCAGAGCCTACCAGCCAATAAACACAGTGACAAGACATCCCCTGCCACCGCCGCCGTCATCAACCACTACGGCTAGCTTGCGGCATGGGCAGGGCGGCAGGACGAAGGCTCGGCAGCCTTCGCCAGAGACAACTACCGACATAACTGCAGATACGATAGTCGGCAGGCAATCTCCCCGGGACCACCTGTCGGGTCCTGGGCCCCCCTTGTAAGCCACACGAGCCTTGGACTATAAAAGGCTCGGGTAGGCGACGTTAGCAAGGGTTCGCACTCCAGCAACTCATACCCTAGGCATTACTCATCCTCAAGCTCAGGACTCCGGTTCTGAGCATCAAGCAATACAGCGAGCACCTCAGCTCACCGTGGATGTAGGGTTTTACGCTCCGGCGGCCCGAACCACGTAAAACTCGCCTTGTCAAGCTCCTCCCTAACTCGCCCCTACGCTTAAGCTCTCCGCAAGCGACTAGCCCCTCCGAAAAAGAACCTCCGCGGGCTGCCCAGAGCAGGTCCGGGGGAAGTGTCGACCACACACTTCGACAGGAGCGAAGGAATTTCTCGCTCTCCCATGTCGCTTCTTCGGCGGTGTGGTTGCTCCAGAGTATTTTGTAGAACCACAACGTTCGGCTACGCATGGTCTGGGTCTTCTCATCAATAATTGCCACCGGATATTCATCATACGCAAATCCCGTTGCAGCTCGCCGATGTCTTCGGTAGGAACAGCGGCTGTATGCTTCAGACATTTTCGCAGTTGTGAGACATGGAAAACGTCGTGAACAGCAGCAAGAGATGCCGGTAGCTCTAGTCTATACGCCGTTGGTCCACACTTCTCGGTGATAGCATAGGGTCCAATGAAACGGGGAGCGAGTTTCCCCTTCATGCCTAACCGGTGCATGCCTTTCATCGGAGACACACGGAGGTACACGTGTTCCCCGACGTCAAAGTGTAGCGGTCTACGCCTCTTATCAGTGTATCTTTTCTGACGTGATTGAGTGGCCTTCAAGTTGGCTTGAATCATCCGAACGCGCTCTTCGGCGTCGTTCACCACATCAACCCCGAATGTGACCCTTTCACCGGACTCGCACCAGTTTAATGGGGTGCGGCACTTGTGACCGTAGAGAGCTTTGTAGGGTGCCATCTTGATACTCACCAGATAGCCGTTGTTGTATGAGAATTCTGCCAACGGTAGGTGATCATCCCAGTTCCTACCGTGGTGGATGGCACATGCTCTCAACATGTCTTCTAGTACTTGGTTCACCCTCTCTGTTTGCCCATCTGTCTAAGGATGATAGGTGGAGCTCCTAATCAACTTAGTACCCAAAGCAGCGTGTAACTGCTCCCAAAAGCGACATACAAATAATGCACCTCGGTCTGAGACTATGGTCTTGGGTACTCCAAGAATCTTCGCTATGTACAGCTCCGCATATTTGCCGGCATTGTAACGTGTATGCACTGGGATGAAGTGAGCCGTCTTGGTTAACCCATCAACGATTACCCAAATAGAATCATGCTTGTTGGAAGTCAAGGATAATCCCACAATGAAATCCATACTCACATCTTCCCATTTCCATGTCGTGATTTTCAGGGGTTGCAGCAGCCCTGATTTCTTCATATGATCAGCTTTCACTCGTCTACACGTATCACACTCGGATACGTACTTCGCCACTTCCCGCTTCATCCGTGTCCACCAAAATTTATTTTTTGAATCTTGTTATATTTTGTTGCTGCTCGAATGAATGGAGTATTTAGACAAGTGAGCTTCATCAAGGATCTTTTTCCTCAGCTCCATATCCCGGGGTACGACTATGCGGTCATTGAACCACAACGTCCCCTCATCATCCTTTCGGAAACATTTGATCTCCCCATTGTCTATCCGTCTCCGGAGATGTGCCATGCCCTTATCAATCTTCTGAGCTGCAATGATGTCCTCCCTAATAGTAGGGATGAGGGCAAGGTTGTAGAGCGACCCATGAGGAACCAAGTATAAACTCAGCTCTTCCTCCTCCACTGAGGTAATGGTGAGTTTATGGACATGTGATTTCTGAATCAGCACGTTGGCAACCACATTTACCTTGCCGGGGTGGTAATGGATCTCAATCTCATAGTCTTTGATTAGTTCTAACCACCTCCTTTGCCTCATGTTCAGCTCCTTCTGGGTGAAAATGTACTTCAAGCTCTTGTGGTCGGTGTAGAGATGCACCAAATTCCCTAGGAGATAGTGGCTCCACATTTTTAACGCCAAAACCACAGTAGCAAGCTCAAGATCATGCGTTGCATAATGCTGCTCATGGTTCCGAAGTTGGCGTGAGCCATATGCGACCACACGTCCTTCCTGCATCAACACACAGCCGAGCCAAATACCGGACGCGTCACAATACACGTCGAAGGGCTTGGTTGTATCCGGTTGAGCTAAGACCGGGGCTGTTGTGAGATGCTTCACTAATGCTTGGAACGCTCCTTCACACGCCGTATTCTAAACATATTTTGTTCCCTTCTTCAGCAATTCTGTCATCGGCTTAGCAAGCTTGGAGAAGCTTGAAATGAATCTCCGATAGTATCCTGCTAAGCCGAGGAAGCTTCTGGCTTCATGGATTGAAGTGTGAGCTTTCCATCTCAGCACTTGCTCTATTTTGCTTGGGTCAACCGCAATACCTTCCGCTGAGATGATATGTCCCAGAAATGGCACTTGGCTGATCCAAAACTCACATTTGCTGAACTTGGCGTAGAGTTTGTGGTCTCTTAGGTGTTGAAGAACAATCCTCAAGTGTTCGGCGTGTTCTGCTTCTGTCTTGGAATAAACCAAGATATCGTCAATGAACACACCACGAACTTGTCCAGCTCCGGCATGAACACCGAGTTCATGAGATACATGAAATGGGCTGGAGCATTAGTGAGACCAAAAGACATGACGAGATATTCATATAAGCCGTATCTCGTCGAGAAGGCCGTCTTCGGGATATCCTCCGCCCGGATATTTATCTGATAATATCCAGAGCGAAGGTCCATCTTGGAGAACACACTTGCATCCACAAGTTGATCAAACAATATGTCGATGCGGGGCAGTGGGTACTTATTCTTGATGGTGATGGCGTTGAGCGGCCGGTAGTCCACACACAGTCTCAAGGTTTCATCCTTCTTCTTCACGAACAGCGCCGAGCATCCCCAAGGCGAGGAACTCGGCCTAATGAAACCTTTACTGAACAGATCATTGAGTTGTTCCTTCAGTTCAACCAGCTCGTTCGGAGCCATTTTGTATGGTCTCCGTGATATGGGCGTAGTCCCGGGTGCAAGCTCGATCTTGAACTCGACATCCCGCTCAGGTGGCATGCCCGGAAGATCATCCGGAAACACGTCGGGGTATTCCCGGACTACGGGAATGTCCTCTAACTTGAGAGTTTTAGTATTATGGATTTCGGAAACTTCCCGGACTGGATTATCTAATATGAGGGACTGCGGACGGTGTAGTGGGGAGTTGAGGTGAACCGTCCGTGATAAAGTTTCCAGGACAGTGCCATGGTAGCTTAGCCATGACATGCCTAAGATTGCATCAATCTTTTGCCCCTCAAGAATAATCATAGTGGTGGGATATATCTTCCCACCTAAGCACAATGGTGCTTTTGGAACCATCATAGTTGCTGAAATCTTTCCTCCCTGTGAGCAGATCATATAAGAACACTCGGTTGGAAAAGCTTCCAGTTGATGCTTAACCACATATGATGCACTTATAAAGTTGTGGGTTGCACCAGAATCAAATAATATGATGGGGCTTGATCGTTGAGAGTGAACGTACCCTCCAGCATTTTGTCTCCCTCTGGGGCATCCTCATTGTCGAGGTTGCGAACGCCCCCAGTCCGCTGACCAACCTTCTTAACCGGAGGTCGGCCTCGAGCACCGCCCTGGAACTGGGCTTCCCCGCTGCTCTGCTGCCCCTGCGGACAGTCCTTCGTGAAATGGCCCGCCTGGCTACACGTGAAACAAGTGTAGCGGGACGGTCCTCCGCTGATCGGCGGACGGAAACCCGGGGCGCGTTGTGGCGGTGGAAACGCTCGGGGTGTCGTCTGCTGCTGCTGCTGTGGTCGCGGTGGTAGCATCGGCGGTCGGAACGGGGGTGCCTGGAAAGAACGTCCCCCGAACTGCTGAGGTCGCGCCGGTGGATGCCACTGCTGTCCGGATGGTGACCGATACACCATGTGGTACTTCTAGGGAGCGCCACCCCCACTGCTGGGTGGAGTGCTGCGCTTCCGCTGCTCAGCTGCCAACTCCCGCTGAGCGTCCTCTTGCATAATTGCGGCATTGACGAGGTCGTTGAAGGTGCCACAATTCCATTGAATGAGATGCGTCTTCATATCGGGGTGTAACCCCCGATAGAAGTGCGCCCGCTTCTTCTCCTCGGTGGAGACGTAGTCCAACGCATATTGCGCCAGATGGTTGAAGGCACGGGAGTATTCATGGGCACTCCTCCCGCCCTGCTTCAGTTTCAAGAATTCTTGGAACTTCCTCTTCATTATCCCGGGAGGGATATGGTAGGCGCGGAACGCCTCCTGGAACTCTTCCCACTCCACGGCATGGCCAGCCGGACGTGAGGCGACATAGTTCGCCCACCACGCACCAGCGGCACCGTGAAGCTGCTGCGCCACAAACAGAGTCTTTTGCCGCTCCGTACATTGGAGCAGCCCGAATTCGGACTCGATTGTCCGCAGCCAGTTGTCGGCCTCTAGTGGTTCTGCAGCTTCTGTGAACACCGGAGGGTGCGTACTCATGAAGTCCAAGTACGTCACCTCACGGGGCTCACGAGGCCCCCTCTCTTGACGCCCCCCCCCCCCCCCCCCCGCCTGGGATGTATTCTGCACGATCGTGCGGAGCAGGTCGGTCTGCTCCTCACGACCACCCACCAGTGCCGCTATCACATCCGCTAGGGTAAGCGGAGGCGGCGGTGGTGGTTGCTGCTGTGGGGTGCTGTCGTAGGTAGGTGGCTGGGAGTCATCGCCTCCCTGCTGGCTAGAGCCACCAATCTCGTGCGTGGTCCGAGTGCGAACCATCTACAACCCTACGATAATAAACATCAGTCCCACAACATATTGCATGCAGTCCAATAAAATAGGCGTAAAACATAATGAAATTAAAACATGCAATACACGGATAATGTAATAACTTTACATAAGCTACACCATTACCAGACCAAATACAAGCTAGTTAAATCCAACTTGATGAACCTCCTCTTTGGAAGCCCACCACAACTAGGTTTGGCCACTACGAGACGTTACTATCGCTTGGTCATCACGTATACCACCCTTTTATCTTCAATACGATACAAACATGGTCTCTAGCAAAAGAAACTTGAGTAAAGCATATACTCAATCTTTCACTAGTTGAAGATAACCACTCATGAGTATGTTCTACCCCATTGGAAGTACTTAAACCCCCTAGGGTACAACAGTCTCTCAAATGAGTTCAACTGTCATTCCTCTGCTAGAATGACCAGCTTCTACAT